>JBAMHT010000016.1:23137359-23154225 GCA_037177075.1 Craterocephalus fluviatilis
CAACCACCATCCCCCACAGAGAAGCACAGTGGTGGCAGCATCATTAACAGGGAATAGGAAACTAGAATTAAAGGAATTATGATAAAGGAGCATTGTGTATGCAAAGGGGGTGGGGGGTACTTGTTTGTGTCCAAGTTTTCTGTTTTGTTTTTTGTCTTTTTCCGTGTTTGAAAAATTTAACAAATTGCCCCCAAATCCTTTTCGGTTCCAGGTTGTAGCATAAAAAGAAAAGGAGTATGTTAATGGTGCGTGGATACATTTTACATGGCACTACTTAAACATCACAGAACTGTGAATAATGACTCTTGTCAGTTTCAGTCTGATGTGTGATGTACAGTCAGTTTTGTAAGCATCTTTTTCTTTTATGAAATTATCAGTTTTACTAATTAAACCTTTTAAACAAATATTAGAAATAACAAGCAAGCAGCAAGAAAACAGCTTTATAAAAAGGGGTTTAATCCTATATTTCTCAGCTTTATTTTTTATTTTAGACAGAGAAAAGTAAATCATGCAGTTAAAACCTTTTTTGAGCCAAAAATCTTTTTTATTGTCTAAAAGTAACAATTTCATCTGAAAGTTGCTCAAAAAGCATCAGCCTTCAAAGTGAGACGCTTGTGGAAATTCCTTAAGGGTCTACAATTGGTTATACACACATATATCTCAAATGGGAGAAGGAAAACTGCTTTTCCTATTTAAATTATGGGTGTCCACATCTGTAAAGCAGCTAAATCCTCCTTCATGGAGGAAACATGCATGTAAAAATGCATGTAAAAAGTGACATTTATCCATCATCAGCTGAGTTTGAACTGCGTGGTTTATATCAGTGTAGCGACAGGACGTACAACTTTTCAGGAGTATTATCATACAACCATGTGAGTATGTGAGAGAGGAAGTGAGTGAAAATTATGCAACAGGTAAAAAGACTCTGAAGTGACTTTTAATAAGGAATTCTGGAGAATTTTTATTTTTTATTATTGATCTATTTTTACGTGTGTTTATGGGATATTTGGAGACTTGAATGGGAAGTCTTTGTGAGTTGTTGAAAATGACCGTTGACATGATATTTATGGGCATCTGTAACATTGAAGAGGAGGAAGGATGGATTCCTTTTAAAGAAACGAGAAAAGACTGACTTAGTTTTATTATTTTTATCCTTAAGATTTCTGACTATAAGCAGCAACACGCTCTGAGGTCCCTCAGACCGCTACAGTCCAACATTTGAAGGCCTGCTGCCACTGCATGATCTCTTTATATTGGTGTGAAATTCGTATACAGTCAACATTTACATTATGTTTTCCATCTATTAGTCATTTCATGATGATCAAGAAACAGCCACATGGTTTTTTTAACAGTTTCCGCACTGCCGTGACAACGTGATATGGATGGAGCTCGTCCCTGTTCGTGCAGTGATCCTCCGGAGCATTTTCCATCTTCTGTTTTTTCTTTCTGGATTTAAACATCTAAAGCATAAACTGCGTTCAACAACCTTTTTGCTGGGAATCTTTTCTTTAGCTTGAAGCTGTTATTGATTAAGTTGAGCATTTCGGCCCAAGTCAGCAGGCGGACTACTGAAGTTTTCATAATTATGCTAATTCTTCAAGGCATTATTTAATAAATTATCTGTTGAAGCATGTTTTAGTGTGCAAAGAGATTCTCCGGTAAAATGTCTTGTTGAACGCAGTGGATCTCCTGAGCATGCTTTATTGTGCTGGAATTCTCCACCAGTTCACTTGTTTCTTGTTTTATCGAATGCTATTTGAAGACCTGTTGAAAAGTTATTAAAATATTTGATCTAAAATTGGCTGTCTTTAGTTTGATTGGGGTTTGCGGTTCTCAGATGAGCCATGTTAGATTCAGTTCCAAGTAACTTTTTTTGATTCAATTAAAAAAAAGTATATAATAATAATTATAATAATAAATTTAATTTATAATGTGCTTTTGTAAAAACTCAAAGCTGCTTCACATGACAAAACAACAGTTTTTAAAATGACAACCTGAATGCAATAGAGCATCGTGAAGCATCACTGTGTTGCATCCTCAGTTTTATTCATTACTGAACATTATTAGTTTCTTCATCAATGAATAAAAGCAGTCAGATAATTATATCTCTTTATAATTATCATTATCTAAGCAGTCAATCTAAGTGTCGTTATCATGAAAACATCATAAACATGTAAACAATGGGTTGCTTTTTTCTGTTTAAGAACCGTATTGTTCCAGTGATGAACAATATCAACAACCATCATTATGCTTCTTTATGTAGAGTTCATTGTGGTTTTGTCGCTGGATCGGTGCAGAATTGTCCACGTCTGCATTGTGATGCATTATGGAAACAATTACATTCAACACTCCTAATGAATGCATTGATAAATTTAGAATAGATAAATTATTGCATTAAGACCATGGCTAAATGCATTATTGTAAAGGACTCTTATTTAAATATATTAATCCCACATATTTAGCATACAGTAAAACATCTACTCACCAGCTGCTTTATCTTGCCAGTAGTGGGTTGGACCTCCTTTTTCCTCTAGAACTGCCTTAATTTTTGGTGGCAAAGATCCAACAAAGTGATGGAAACATCTGCTCCATAATGACATGACAGCATCACATAAGAGACTCTCCCGCACCACCACATCCCATAGGTGAGGTACTGGACAGAGATGTGTTGGCTGTGAAGTATATTGAACTCATCTTCATGCTCAAAACACCAGTTGATCTGAGTTTTGTGTCATGGTGCATTATCCTGCTGGACGTAGCAGGCTTTAAAGTCAGGTTCTATGAAATTACATAATCTACTTGTTTTAAATCATAACTACTTAATATGTTTTCCACTACCTGTTGATACTTCTGGCTATTTTTTTCAGTGTGCACCTTCATGAAAAACTCAAACTGATCGGTAACCAGACAAAAAATATTTCATTTTAATAAGTTTTAAAACAACGAAGTAAAAAATTGACATTTTATACGCAGGAAGGCATCCGGAAATTAGAGCCGTTAACCTTTTGTTTTCCTGTTGTTTTAATTGGATTCATTTCCCAAAACTAAAATGTAGGTCAAGTTGCAATAGCACTAATTAGACACTTAAAGCTGAAAAAAAGCTAAATGTATTCATCAGTTTGATACCAGGTTTATGTTAATAGCCCATTGTGTTTTGATAAGCAGATAAACAATTTAATTCCAGCAGTAGTTTAAAATGTGAGTTTGCTGCCCCCTGGTGACCACAAATATATCATGCAGTTCCAAGTTTACTGTGAAAAAAACTCTTGCAGTGAAAAGATTAATACATGATTAAATAAATAAGGATTAAAAACAAATTATAAACATGTGGAATTAATAATTACTGGTGGTTAAATTCAGATAACATTAGATAAAGTAGAGGACTTATAACAATAAGCCATATTCTCAACAAAAAACTACAGAACATGAACAATGAAACCTCCCAATAACAAAAAATAAAGTGTAGGTTAATGACAAAAACTGAAAGTATGATCTTAAAAAGAAATCACACATCTATAGTCAGACATGTCTTCGGTGGAAAAGTCAGAGCTCTGTATCCTTAATGAGGCCCATTAAGAGCAGATCCAAATAGAAAAAGACACAAATGGACAAAGATGAAAAACTCTTGAAGCTGGGCTTCAAACTGACACCAAAGAGAACAAAAATTAGACATTACCAGTAATATGCTAAATCTCCCACATACATAAGGAGTGATGAAACTGAGATACAAAATCAGACATAAAATGAACTGTAAAGAATGTAATTAATAATAACATATTTCAGATACAATAAGAGTCGAAATGGCTTTTTTTTAACAAAATGTGACAAATATAATAATCAGAAACAAATTAACATGCAAAAGGATAAAAAATATATCTGTATTAAATGCTTTTTTCTATCTCTTCTTGTCACTGGGTAAAATTGTTCTGAAAGGCCTGTTTAAGATCTTTTCACAGAAGAAATAGTCCCTTTATATAAGCTCCATCCTGCTGCCCAGGTGGCGCAGTCGAGTCATAAATACCGTTTCAGCGTCTCCGTCGAAGAAGAGGATCATATCTCTCTCAGCATCAGCACCAGCACCAGCAGAGACGTCTTCCACCGCTCCTCTTCTCCGTCCACTGCGGAACCTCGGCCCGTTCACCGCCCGCCTCCCCGCCAGCCGCAGACCCAGCCCGCCATGGACAACTCCGGCAAAGACAAGGAGGCCATGCAGCTGATGGCTGAGGCCGACAAGAAGGTCAAAGCGTCCGGATCCTTCCTCGGAGGAATGTTCGGGTAAATGATGCTCTAATTATGTTTACCAGTGTCGCTCATTTTGGTACGGAGAGAGAGAGCGGGAGGAGGAGGAGGAGGAGGAGGAGGAGGAGGAGGGTTTCCTGCTTTCAGGGCCCCTGAAATGCTGTCAAATCTTTTTTCTTTTCGTTTTTCTTAATCAATTTCTCCGCTATATGTCTAATCCTGCAGCAGCGCGCGCGGCGCTCAGTAATCAGCCTATTTTCCTCTCTAACATTGCAACCTGGTAATATTCCGTAAACGAGCCGCATCCCTGCGGGAGGCGCTAACTTTAATGACATAATGTCCTTTTCCAACGTTTCTACCTGCGACGCAAACAGAGCAGTCACCGCGGAGCTGCGGCCTTTGTGTTGTGTCCTGAGACAGCAGAGAAATGTAAATGTGGCACACCGTGTCCCTCCCCCTCCCCCTCCTCCCCTCTCCCCCTCCCGCTGCTGCTTCGGGAGGACAGCGGGCTCGGATGGAGCGCGAGGCCGAGCTGAGGCTGCAGGGAGGCGGGGAAAGCAGCGACCCGATGCGGAGGAGGTGTGAGTGGATGGGGGGGGGGAGTGGGCCTTCATTAGAGGCAGAGAAGCGGATGTTTACAAAGAAAATGGGATCAGAGAGGGTGGATTTCAATATGAGCTCATGATAAATCAGGATTATTGATTTTGTGCTGTTTGGTTGAACAGCCAAGTTCTTGAGGTGAGGTCGACAGTTTCTGTCTTGAAGGAGGAATTTTGTCATCAGATGTAGAAGATTTGCAAATATTGAGAATTCATAGACTTACAAGGCTGTTTGGCCATTTTTTGGGGGGCTTTTAATGATTAAAAATTGACTCATCACTCCTTTCAATATATAATAATGCCATTCCATAATTTTACCCCAATAATACAAATACATTTTTACATTTAACAGCTTTTTGTAGCAAAGCAAACATGCAAACACCTCTAACATCACCCTTTCCCGTATTTTCGGTCCACTTGTGCATGTGGCATCCCTCAGCTTGTTTCTCTTCCTTATTACCATGAACACCATTTCTAATGGCTTTAGTCAACAAAAGCACAAACGCTGGCTTAAAGCAGTTTTGTGATCGTTTTTAACATGTAAACATTATTAAATGATATTGCATTTAATTCTTATGTAATTTATTCTAACTAGCTTGTTATCTACAACATGGCTCGTTGGTTACAAGTGTTACCTGTCCCTATCAGATAAACTAATAGTTAAATAATTAGAATAAAGATACTGACGATCTGCTCGAGATAGTTTTTTTAGTTTTTAACTATTCAAATGTTTTAAGGACAATGGGTGCAATTTCATCTATTGCTCTTTGGGAATCACTGTGTTGGCTGTGCAAAATTTGTGATTTGCTGTTTTGCACTTACAGAAGTAGACATAAAAGTAAGGAGGTGTCTATTTGGTAGGCAGCTAGAAACCTATTCTGTAAGTTATGGCACGACATCCTTTGAGTTCATCCTGTGGAGCCTTTTTATGCTCAACCAGTCTATAGGTGTTACAAAAACACATGAATACACCAGACGAAATTATTTTATAAGCAGCCTTTTTCCAAACAAGCTTTCAAAGACCTCTGGAAAACCTGGAAATCTCTTTCTCAAGACCACTTTAAAGATTATGAGAAACTCTGCTGTTTGGAAACAAAATATAAAGACATGAAGGCCTTGAGACTTTCCCACAGAAGTGCATCACAGCAAGGTTATTTAAAAAACCCTGAAAAGATCTAATCTGTGCTCTAGCATTTTAAGAAACTCAGTGAGATTAATCCTCTTCACCAAGAATTCAGCTCTGAAACGCTCCCGTCTCCCTCTGTAATTAGGTGATGTCCTACGTGTTGGGAGCTGAACTGGGTCACGTGTGTGTTTCCCTCTCGAGCACCAACATGTTTATTACATGAGTCTGATCCGTGGTCGCTCTGAGGGCGGGTTACGGATGTGTGATGCCACCTGTCAGTGAATAAAAGCTGCACGTCTTTTACTATCAGTGTTGATCCAGATGTTGATGGGATGTTTAACTGAAGATGCACTTCTCTAGAAATATTACAGCACTGATCGGCAATAAGTGCATTTATTTATTGCCCAGACAAGGATCCTGTCTGAGGAAAATCTTTATTAATAGTTTGAAGGCTTTAGGCAGCATCACCTCCTCTCTTATATCTTTATTTTTGTGTGTTTTAACACTGTTGTTTAAAGTAAACATCAGATTGGGCTGCTGCTGGTTTTGTTCATGCTGCAGTGGGTCTGCTAACCTGATACTGGATTTAAGGTTGTGGCTATGCTCTGCTGCCCTCTTCGCCAGCGTCCTTCAGCTCGGAGGCCTGCAGGCTGATTTTGGTTGCAGACCGCAACGTTTAAATCAGCAGGAAGAAGAAGAGGAAACGATTCACGCTGTTCTCTGCTTTGTGTTACAGCGGGAACCATAAGGTGGAGGATGCCTGCGAAATGTATGCCAGAGCAGCCAACATGTTTAAGATGGCAAAGAACTGGAGTGGTGGGTGACGCACACATACCGACACACACAAACACATCAGTCAAGAGATACACGGTGCACAAATAAACTCCACACATTTGTTTTTCGTGTTTTAGTTTAGTTTTTTGCATCACTCTAAAAATATGTCACATTAACAGCATATACAGGACAAACGAGTAATGCTGACGTCTGCAGAGACCAGTATGCTCCAGATAGAGCAGATGTGCCAGTAATAGCTCAAACCCAGCAGAATTTAGCTGTTTTGATACGTTTTGATGGTCCTGCTGTGTGTGTGATCGCAGGAGTGCAGACAGAATATGAGATGTTTGGTTCACAGTAGATTCAAATGAAAACGTAAGTGCATTTGGATCCTTTCTTTTCACATTCAGACTTTGTGTGTGTGTGTGTGTGTGTGTGTGTGTGTGTGTGTGTGTGTGTGTGTGTGTCTCTGTGTTTTGGTGTGTAAAGCTGCGGGGAATGCGTTCTGTCAGGCGGCTCGGCTCCACATGCAGCTTCAGAACAAACTGGACTCTGCCACCAGCTTCGTCGACGCCGGAAACGCCTACAAGAAGGCCGACCCACAGGGTGAGGGCTGCTTTTTTATCTCTCTGTCTCACACACACACACACAAACACACACCACGCAGAAACAAACACACTGCAGCTCTGCTCTGTCATAGTGACGCCACATCTTCCGGCATGATGTTTCAGGGTAAAACATCTAATTTTCAGCATTTTCTCTGTCCTTACAACCAGGAGCACTGGACTGAAAACAGTTTTTCTTTAAAGTAACATAAGAAACATCCAAATGGCTGAATTTACACATAATGAGGATAATTATCAGAGTAGTTTCAGCTTCTTATCGGACTAAGATTTGCACAGAATTGGCACATAAATCCCCCTGACGTAATGTGACGAGCCGTCCCGTTGATTTCTGTGTTTTATTTCTCTCCATCTATTGTTTCACCCTGATTGCTCTCATTTAGCGCAGCAACAAATTGCAGCATAAATAAGCAGAGCTCATTTTTACAGCTGGATTTATGTACCTTACTTGCTGCATTTGTATGCTAAATGCTGGATTTTCTGTCACTGTGAGGTCTTTCCTTCCACTTGCCCAAAATGTGCTTATTTCATGTTTCAGACTTGAAATGTTTGTAAAAAGATGAAGATCAGTTTGTTTCTGTGGCCTCTGCAGATTTTTAAAAAGAAAACTTCCGGCATGAACCATTCTAGACATGGAATGCCTTTACTCATTAAAGTTATATTGTTATACTGGAGCTCCAGCTTTCTTCTGCAGATCTAAAATTTTTTCAGCAACCAACAATGTTCACCTCAGGAAAGTGTAGATTTACGCAGTTTATTCTTTATCTGTATGAATGTTGCTCTAAATCTTACTTTTTATTTTCCAAAAAAGAATTATTTCATTTTTGTGACCTTTGTTGAAAGTAGCTAGCAAGGAAAACGGGGTCAGTGAGGGTGGGAATGACATGCAACCACGAGCCCCAGGCCGGGACTCAAACTGGAGCTGTAGCCTCCGTTCATGAAGAGGCCACACAACCAGCTGAGCTACACGCTGCCCCTAAATGCTGCTTTTATTATCCTACATTCACTCCAACCAGATAATAAAGAGCATTAAGCTGAGATCAGAAACAGAGCATATCCAGCATTTCCTCTCTTTTTTGTCATAGAACTGACTGACTTTCCTTTAAAAATAGATCAAACTTTCTGACAACCATGTTTTAAAAAAATCTCAAACTTGACATGACACATTTATCAAATCTTTGGCGGCTTCAAAATTAGTTTTGAGAGACACATGCAAATGCATAAGGTGGCAGCTTTGGGCAGAAACTGTTGCAGTGAAGTTGAAGACGCCTCAGACGGGAGACATTCAATGACTGTGCAGTGTTGTCCATTATGCCGAGCAGATATAGCTGGTTTCTTATTTTTGTATTCAGCATAAAGACTGCAGACCAGCAGAGCCAGGTTTAGGATTCTGCCAGCAGTTTCCCAGTTTCTTTAACTCTCGGATGCTGTTTTTCAGTGTTCTTAAGTGATCTTTCTCCATTTTTAGGTTTATCCACACATAGAGTAAGCAGAAAAATGTTATTTTAACTCCATCATCACAGTTTTAGATATGCCTGAATGTTTGCTGTAGCTTGAGAGGTTTTCGTTGTCTTCCTAGCTGTCCTATCAGAAAGATTTCTTCATTTTACAGATGGGTCCCAGTTATTTGTGTTTTCAGAGCTGAAGACCGGCGCTCTGGGTGACCACGTGTTGTTGGGGGCAAAATTCTAATAATCAGAGTCGGGTAATGTCTTTTGTTGCTCAGACTTGACTCTTGACTCCAAACGTTTGCATCCCACTGTCAACTTCAAAGCTTATAGATGCCAAAAAGATCTGGGGTCTGTGAATGTTGCTATCATGGAGTCCTTAATAACTCAAAATCTTATAACATAATAGCTGAAACCACTAATGTGAAGTTGATCCAGGCTTTGAAACATGCACTCAGTGTCTGAAGTCCTCTGTTGTCTGCATACATATGACAAAGAGCTTTGCAGAGATTTCTGCATGGCTGTATTTCACAGACACGTTAAAAATGCCCGAGTCAGGAGACTAAAACGGTTCCCTGTGATGCTGGAGGAAAATGAATATCTGGGTTATGTTGCAACAGTCCTGCTTCTTCATGATGGACCTAATGAAATACTCCGAGTTGGCAGGTTAGCCGTCTCAAGGGGAGGAAACTCAGTTAACTGTAAACTCAGAGGACTTCAACAGGCTGCTTGTATTAAAACATGTCTCCTTTCCTTCTCATTCTGTCTCCTTCCAGAGGCCATCAACTGTCTAAACCAGGCCATTGACATCTACACTGACATGGTAAGCCCTCCCCAAGCTGTAAAAGCCCTCCCTGCGGGATTCGTATCTTATAATAATACCCTGAATGTGTTGATTGCAGGGTCGGTTTACCATCGCAGCCAAACATCACATCACTATAGCAGAGATTTATGAGTCTGAACTGGTTGACATTGAGAAGGTAGAGAGGAGCCTCTTCCTCTTTATAAGACCTTTTTTCCTTTCTTTATTTTTATTACATTTCTTACATCTTTTGTTTGTTTCCAGGCCATTGCTCACTATGAGCAGGCAGCAGATTACTACAAAGGAGAAGAATCTAACAGGTAAACATGTTGAATTTCCGCTTAAAAGACAAATACAACAATTTTCTTTCTTTAAACAAGTTGTTTAAATTTTCTGATTGGTTACAGTTTTATAACCCAAATATAATCCAAAAATTGAAAACTGACCTAAATTGAAAGTAGAAACATTAGTTTTACCCTCGTGTTTTAAAATAAATAAGTATAGTGGTAGTTTTACTTTAGCTTTTGACCCTGGTGAAGTATTTTAAATGAAAAGGTGCCACTTTGTAGCAGCATAATGAGCTTGTCAGGGAATTATGCTGACTCACACTTCTGGAGATTTATCCCAGCAATGCCTGGAAGGCTTTACAAAAGTGTCATCCAGAATGTGAATGAAGATTTCAGTATGGAAGGTCAGGGAGGAGAAAAAAAAGCTCCTTTACAATCAGGATCCTTGTTTGTGTTTCAGCTCGGCCAACAAATGTCTCCTGAAAGTCGGACACTACAGCGCTCAGCTGGAGCAGTACCAGAAAGCCATCGAAATCTACGAGCAGGTACAGTACCAGCTGGATGCAAGCAGCCGATGCAGGATGCATGTGGTAGATATTTTTTGTCTAACTCTGCAGCTGCTGTGGGAGACAGTGTTGCTGCAACTTTTTACCTTTATCTGCAGAGCAAAGGTTGGAAGATTTTCTGCTGCACAGTTTATAAAACGTAGAACTGAAACAAGAAAGTGAAGGGGTTTAATGATAAATAAGCAGTAAAAGCACAGCTGACAGTTACAGAAGATGTTTCCCTCTTTGTCAATAACTGTTTTTTTAATACTTTTTCTTTGTCTTCAAAATGTTCTTTTTAAAATTCTTAGACACTTCCAGGTTTTTTCTTCCATACTCCCTGCCGCAGTCCCCTCATTGTGTTGTTTTGTATATATGCAGGAGTTAGAAGGTACACCTCATACCACACTGTAGAAACACTTTGCTGCAGGTAAAATACTTCCATTAACAAAATGCATGTAAATAAATTGCAGGTTCTCACATGCTCAGGGTTAAAGTTATCCATCAAAAGAAACTTTTGACAGTAACTTGCATGTCAGTGCACCTACATATTGCCTTGGCTGTAGAAGACTTTGGAAATCCAAGATGGATGCTTTTGGGGTTTCTTTGCAATGCAGTGTCAAGAGTCGGAAATTCTAAGTTACAAGAGAATTTCTCCTCCCAGACAGCATTGAATTAATAAAACTGTATAGATATGAGAAATTAAAAGCAAATTAGCTCATGATTATATTCATGATCTGAAGCCATGTCACCTTTGGCACAGCATAAAATAAAACTCTGCAGGGATCAAACCCTTAACTTCCTATTAACTTTATCTCATGAAACATGAATTTACCTTTTATTTAAATTCACTTATAAAGTAAAGCCACTGATAAAACGTATAAACATCCAGTGGGGTTTTAAATAGTGTATATGTTGTGTGTTTCAGGTTGCAATGAGCACCATGGACAATCCACTGCTGAAATACAACGCTAAAGAGTATTTCTTTAAGGCGTCACTGTGTCACTTCATTGTGGATGAACTCAATGCCAAGGTAGCACACAAACACACATCATTAACCACAACTACACACAATCACATTTTCACAGAGATGATAGTATGTGTGTCTTTATTACTCATCCTCATGTGTTTCAGTTGGCCATCGAGAAGTATGAGGAGATGTTTCCGGCCTTTTCAGACTCCAGAGAGCTTAAACTGTTAAAGGTCACTTCCTTTTTATTAGTTTACCTTTGAATTAAGTGTTTTCATGTGGATTATGTAAAGGTTTACTAACGTCATGCAAAATATTCTTAAGCATTAACAACCCTATAAATATCCATAGGTGTATAAAACTGCTTAAGTTTTTATTTCTATTACAGTAATACACTGGTCTTGTTAAAATTCTGCAATATACACAATTTAGTTTTTTAAGTTCACATATTTATGGCATTGCTCTGTTGTGGTTCATTCATCTTTGTATTTTACTATGACAGAAACTCTTGGAAGCCCACGAGGAGCAAAACAGCGAGGCGTTCACAGAGGCCGTGAAGGACTTCGACTCCGTGTCCCGTCTAGACCAGTGGTTGACCACGATGCTGCTCCGCATCAAAAAGACCATCCAGGGAGACGCTGGGGACCTGAAGTAGACAAAATATGGAAAAGGGGAGACATGGATGGTGCTGGGGAGCGAGGGTGGTAAAACACAAGGGGAAGGATCGGGGTAGAGAAGGCAGGAAAGGATGAGTAGGGAATAATTTAAGGTTGAATAGAAAAGATGGCCAGTGATGGTGGGACTGAGGGAGTTTACAGTTGTACATATCAGTCTGCATGTGACCCCCAATCAGCTAAGCATCACCTTTAAATCACTGTTAGATGACCCCATGCCCCATCCTGCAGTATTTCTCCGTAACACTGGACAGAATTGTACTTAAAGAGAAAAAATGATAGAAAATGTGTTTGAGAGATGATTGTGTGTGAGAGAGTGTGTGTTTGGGTGTGTGAGTGTTTCCACTGCAGTAAGGTTAATTACACTTAGATCGGGAGGTGAGAAATACACAGATATAGTTATTGTAAAGGGATAAAAATGTTATTTATGAGAATATTCATATTATTGTCAATACAGAAAATATTTATTATTTACTATGGTGCTCAGTGTTACGGTTTGTCTTAATATTTTAGGTATTAGCCCCCTCTCCTCTCCTCCTCGCATATCCTCCTTTACTTCTTCCTCTTCTTCAATCTTCCACTGCCCTTGTCTCGTCCTGCCCTCGCCCCCAACACGACATCAGAGTCAGTAAAATCACCCATTGTGATCCGTTGGTTCTTTGTGTTCAGGCCAACGGTGGGGCAGTGCAGTTGGCGACCAGAGCAAACTCCTGCTGCTGCCTTGTTTGTGCATGTCTGCTGTCATGTTGATGTAAGTGTTCTCCGTGTTGCGCTAACGTGTGAAGAACATGCGTGTAGCCTGGTGTCATTTGTGTGAAATCAGTAAATATGTACCTCAGATATCGAGTTGAAATAAAAACTTCATCACACCAGGCATCTGGCTATTTATTCACAACACGTTTTGCAAACACTCTGCATTTAATTTAAGTGCACTATTACAAATATTTATGAGTTCAATTTTATTGTAACACTACTTGGAAATAAAGCATATGGTGAAATGTTACAAAAGTTGGTTGAGCATTAATGTTATCCATTGTGCATTTCAACAGTATTTGAATGATTTGTTTTATGTATTAAAATTTAACGAATAATCTCACTTGTTGAAATTAAGCAGGCCTTAGATTAAATGATAACTTTTTGTAAGATACAGTGGAAAGATTTTTTATCTTTAATCCTAGTGACTTAATAACTTTCCATGCACATATCACCAGCACGAAGGGATTTTATAATGAACTACAGTGTCAAAGTGTGTGTGTGTTATGTTTTTATGGAATTTTCATGAACAAAGTTATAACGTCGAAAAATAGATTTTTCCCGGTGGTAAAGCGAAATTGGGTACCCCTTCGAATCAATGTTCCCGGAAGTACGTCTGGCCAAATCTAAATTAGGTTAATTATGCGTGCCTAGATTTGTAGGCACAACCAAACTAACAAGTAAAAGTTATGTTGAAAATTATATTTGCGTTAGTAAACAATGGCTTTGGAAATTTGAAATCATATTATCTAGGAAATTTAAAAGATCATCGTTCACATACGACCATATCCCATAAAACCTTTCGGTGCACCCGTTGCTACTCTGCGACACAAGTTCCGGTGTGGTCGTATATGTTGGCTTCTCCATAGTAGCGCGTGTTAATTTGATTTTTAAAATTGTAAATATTTATCGCTATCCAGACACATAACTGTCTGAGAATAAATAAATACATTTTATTGAAAGGGGAGATATCAACAAGCCGCCAAGATGCCGCGAATCATGATAAAAGGAGGCGTCTGGCGCAACACTGAGGTACGTGTTTACATGGCTAGCTTGGTTAGCATTATGCTAATTTTAAACAGCAAAGCATTGGGGATAAGTTAGCGTGAGCAAGCTGTTCATGCAGGATTCAGTTCACATAGTTTATTTGTTCCTTTGCTTTATAAGTTCAAACAATAAAGTTATTGCTTGCGTTGGGTTGTGCATTTGATTAGAAACCGGAACTTTTAATCGCGCATTTACTTTATAAGGGCAGCAGCCTCATTAGCAAACGTTGCTGCAGGCTTCAAGACTGCTAAGCAAGTGAGCTGTTGTCAGTTTTCATGACTGTAAAACAAACAAACAAAAAAGGTATTTCACTCAAAAAAAAAAATAAAAAATCCGGGAAAGACCATATTACCTATCACTTTGTGAATGAAGGCCCCTTCCATCATTTCAGACGTCAATTTGAACAAAAAAGAATAAGCTTAAAGCTTACTCAGTCACTCTTGAACTGGAGTACAGCAATATACTGCAGATGTCATATAATTGTCTTTATAGCCAAGACAGCAGAAAAATAAACACAGCTACAATTCAGTCTACTTTTAACTGAATTAAATATGTTGAACCAAATTAAAAGACAGCTGATTTGCCTTTACGTTTGGTTGTTGCACAATAGATCTTCACTTTTACATTAATGAAGAGGTTTTTTTCCCCCCAGGATTGTTATATTAATTCGTTTTGTTTATGCTTTGCTTTATGCAAATCTCATCTTTCAAGATTCCCATAAAATTTTGAATGTTCCATTTGAAATTTAAAGAAGTTTAACATAATCAACTGGCCAACAGAAAACAATAAATGAAATTGAAGGGAAAATTAATCCCATGTCTCAGTACGAGTGTGGTATAATTTAAAGGCCCTAAGTGTCCTCTTTAGAGGATGAAAAGAGTTGGTTCAGTAGCATGCATGGAGATGGAGATATTCAGGTTTAAAAGTCTTTGTCTCCACAAAGGACAAATTGGAACTCTGGTAGTCAGGCACAGGAGGACACAAGTGCTGTGCTTTTGGTTTTTTGTGTTTGTTTTTTTTTAAATCTTCAAATTCAACCTTTAGTGGAGGCACAGAGGACACATTTATATAGAAACACTGAATGAATGCAGAAACTATAAATCCAGAAATGTTTTGGAAATGAGTCTACAGTATAGAAGAAGTGGAGTTTGGATCATTTTTGACAGTTGTGTTGCCTTATGCTGGGACCTGATGAATGTTTTGTGGCAACATGTGTGTAATTATTTGTGACTTCTCTTCTTTTATTCAGGATGAAATCCTCAAAGCAGCTGTGATGAAATATGGGAAAAACCAGTGGTCTCGAATCGCCTCCCTGCTCCATCGCAAGTCTGCCAAACAGTGTAAAGCCAGATGGTGAGTCTTGACTGAGCGAGTTGTCTAGAAGGATCATTTCTATTTATGGAGTGACTACACTCCACCATAACTTGATTTGCTGTATATTGTCAGTTTTTTTTTTCTTTCTCTTTCTAAGTATTTCTAATTAATTTTCTGTACCCTTGTCACATGCTTACACTTTTTACTTGAACTGGGTTATATTGCCTGTTCGAACAAGAATGATAGACAATGACCTTGTTTCTGCACAGGTATGAATGGTTGGATCCAAGTATCAAGAAAACAGAATGGTCCAGAGAAGAAGAGGAGAAGCTGCTTCACTTGGCGAAGTTGATGCCCACTCAATGGAGGACCATTGCTCCCATCATCGGACGCACTGCTGCTCAGTGTTTAGAGCACTATGAATACCTGCTGTATGTTTTCAGGCACATTATTACACTAAATGCGCGTAAACTAAAGCAGACTGTTCTGACTTTGGAGGATAATTTCTGATGAAGCCAGTAGCACATCACTGAGACTGTTGTTGATGTTCCTTTGTGTTTGTTTAGAGATAAAGCAGCACAGAGGGACAATGAAGAAGAGGTGGGAGACGACCCTAGAAAGTTAAAACCAGGAGAAATCGACCCAAATCCTGAAACTAAACCTGCCAGACCTGATCCGGTGGATATGGACGAAGGTGCCGTAACACAACAAATACTGTCACATAATGATGAAGAGAATCATGCGGGATAATTGTTCAAACTCTAAGAAATAATGCTTTCTTTGCTATATCAAGATTATGTATTTATGTTTTTCTGCATCTTTGTCTGTAGATGAGTTGGAGATGTTGTCAGAGGCCAGAGCTCGTCTGGCAAACACCCAGGGCAAGAAAGCCAAGAGAAAGGCCAGAGAGAAACAGCTGGAGGAAGCAAGGTTTAACTCATTTCATGTTTTTAGACTCACATAGACTGACAAGCTGAGTTGTGTTGTAAAAACAGAAAAGCATGAGTTTATGCATAGTAACAAATCAGCATAGTTCACTTTATGTGCTTAATATTCTCCTGCAGACGTTTGGCTGCTCTGCAGAAACGCAGGGAGCTGAGAGCAGCAGGAATCAATGTGCAGAAGAAGAGAAAGAAGAAGAGAGGTGTGGACTACAACGCTGAAATCCCCTTCGAGAAGAAACCTGCACAGGTATCTATCTATGAACCATATATCTATAAACTTATAAAAGATATAAAAGAATGACTGCACAACAGCAGAGAGCTTAACTTTGAATTCTTACATTGTTAACTGCTGTTTTGTGTTCATTTTAAGGGTTTCTATGACACCAGCATGGAGCAGTACGATGCACTGGAGCCGAACTTCAAACGTCTCCGGCAGCAGCACTTAGATGGAGAATTACGCAAGTCAGTAACATTATACTCTATTTTACAGCAACATTACAAAATGTGTACAAAAATAGTGCATTTAGTAGCAGCTGAAAACATAGTAATATTCTTAAACATGTTTACTCTTATTCAACACATCCAGTTTTCCACTAGTTATGTTTTTATTAACGTTGGAAATTGACACAAACACACAAAAACTAAGGGCCTTTTCACATGGCGTGCTCGGGCCCGTGCCGTGCCCGGGAATGATTACTCCTGAGTTGTGTTCACATGCCAG
>JBAMHT010000016.1:23221410-23233593 GCA_037177075.1 Craterocephalus fluviatilis
AATTCTTCCCATGACTTGTTGTTGAGCCTGGCATATTTTTTTTAGCAACTGAACCTGTGAACTATGGCGTGATGGACTACCGCTCCGGTGACTTCACCCGCTCTCTGATGATGTCCACACGAGCTGCTCTGTCCCAGGAGCAGATCTTTGCTCTGTTTGACATCATCCCTGGCATGGAGTACTGCGAGCTGCAGAGAGACTCTTATGGGATGAGCAAAGGTAAGAAGTGAAAAGGGCTGGAATCCACACTGCATACGCTCCAAACAAAGTAAAACACCTCATTTCAGATATTTAAATAAGTAAAATGAATGTGTAAACTATGGCCCTATTTTCTCATCAATTGTTGTAGTCTGAGACAAATAAGGCACATGTAAAACTTTTCCAGCATAATCCTGTGGGGAATACTCTAAAGAATTCTGATTTTCTGTCAGTACCAATATGATTAAATTAATTCAGGACATGAGTAAATAAGCACCTCAGCAAGGTAATGCATTACTGCTTGTCCCGAATGGATACATTCCTGCGTTCTTGCCGGTTTGTGTTTGGATATACACATGCCTGCAGGAGATGTAGAGGCAAACCAGATTAAATAGTTCTTGTCAGAAAGAATCTGTAATTTCTTTCCCCCATTATAAAACTAGAATTTTCTGTTTTTCTGCTTCAAGGTCACGCTTTGATTCGCTACAGTAATCTTGGATCAGCGCTTTACGCCAAAGAGAAGCTGAATGGCTTTGAGTACCCACCTGGAAACAGACTCGTCGTAAATTTCTTTGATGACGGAGAAGACCGGAGCAGGTAAACACACAAGCCCAACAGTATGCTTTTATTTAATGCCTGCTGAAGGGTCAAAAGTTAATAAACGTTTGGAGAACAATTGCCTTCTAAAGTTAATATTTCCATTAATTAAAGAATTGGGACCAAAATGCCACTGAAAATGAACCCTGACCTTTATTTGCAGGTCCCCCAGCCATGATTTCTTCGTTGAATATTCATGGCTGAATGTGTGTGCTCTGTGGGTCACAGTGGTCAGGCAGTTGTTTTCCTCAGCTTCTGTGTGGCTGTTAAAACACAAACAACCATGTGGTGTGTGTAGAAGCCAGTAGTTATAATAAACCATTGTTTTTGTAACAGACGGAATGTAAATAAACATTTGGTGTTCTGTGCCAATTTTGTTGTTCTTATATATTTAATGTGCATGTGTGTTGTCATAAAAAGAAAGCTATTAGAGTTCAAAATGACCATAAAAAGTCTCAGGCTCATTATTACAGTCAACATTTCTTTTCATGCACATTCCTCATCTTTCCCAACACCAAAGTGCTTCTGTTACTTGAACATTTATGAAAGCAGAGTCATTTTTTTTCTTTATTTCAACACTACAACCCCGTCTTTAACTACTATGTTCATGCTTTGAACTTTTGAAAAACAGCCTGAAACAACCTCTGTTTGTGTGTGTTTGCACAGCCCTGTAGGTCGGATGGCCATGCAGTTTGTTGCGTCTCAGATGATGTCTTCGGTGTGGAACGGAGCCTCCACCAGCCAAATGATGAAACCTCCTGTGAGTCTGATCCCAGATTTCCAATATTTCAGATCATTCCTTGCTTATATTTTAGATACTCTACTTATTTAATCCCCATGATTGTACACATTTTTGTTCTTATGTTAGAAAATGTATTTCCAAAATTGCTGAAAATCTGATATTTATGTAACGCAACCAACCTCATAACAGATGTTCCTGAGGTGTGATGTCTATCCACGATTTAAAAAAACAAAGGACGAGATTGCTGATGGTGATTTTGTCTCTTCAGGTTTACTCTCCCGTATCTTCAGTGTCTCGCATTCAGACAGACGTCAACCTGCCCCCCCTGAAGAAGCTCGCCCCACCTGACAGCAAAGCCAAAGAGCGCTTGTTTGTGGTGTTCAGCCCCTCACCGCTGCCCCCTGATGTGCTGGAGGATGTTTTCTGGTAAGCATCTCAGTTTTACTCTGTTAGAACCTGATGAAGGATTGCTGAGGATTTAGATACACACACTATCTTAAAATGAGCAGACTGAGAATCATGGCCCATTTACTGAAGGGTCAACAGGTCAGTTAGATATAACTGAGGTCATTCATAGCTAATTGCCCTGGATGAGAACATCTAGCTAAGTGATCGTAAACGACCGTAATGCTGCTCTAAAAGCGATGCTTCAAACAGTCAGCATTAACAAATGGCCCTGCTGTGCAACTAAATGGTATTTGTCCTGCTGCGTCTCCTCCTGTCTGTGTTTGCAGCCGATACGGTTCCCTCATCGAAGTGCATTTGGTTCCCGGAAGAAAGGTTGGATATATGAAGTACGCAGAAAAACAGGTAAAACGCTGCTTCTTGTTCAGGACAAACCTATTTATGAGTCACATTACAGATATGTTTGTTTACACTTTAGTTGTCATTCATTAAAAGTGCATGTCAGATGAATGAGTTCATCTGTGTGTTTGTCTCTGACAGTGTGCAGACGAGGCCATGGCTGCGCTCCACGGTCGGGTCGTCAATGGAGTAAAAATGAAGGTGATGCTGGCCGATCCTCCCAGAGAGGAATCTCACAAACGTCCTCGTACCTACTAGGACTGAACCAAGGAAATGACCGGTAAGTGTTTAACCCACTTCTGCAGGGACCAGAGGGCAGGAGTTTTCTGTAGCAGGGCTCTCAGACTCTGCTCTTCAAGGACCGCTGTCCAGCAGGTTTTATGATACCTTCCAGTTGTCTTCATCAATAAAAGATGGCCCTTATATTTTAAACTAGAACGTCACAAACCTGTTGCAAAAATATACGCCATGACAACATTAGTCAGTTTTGTTGATGATTAATAAACCACACAATGATGCAAACTTGATGAACAAGTCCGCTCTAACAACATAATTATCAATAACAACACGACTCTGTTTACACTAGAAACACAAAATGTGTTTTAAATAATCCACTAGTGGACTACAAGTGGTGCTGGGTGCAGCCAGGAGAAAATCTGTTATCTCAGAAGTCTCTGAAACTTAGTTCACTGTTCAGAAAATCAATATCACTGGGTCATTTCCAGCAGAAATCCTTCGGACAGCTGGAACACCCAATTAGATCCGTTCCTGTTTCAAGCTTCCTGGCTCAATCATTGTTCAGGACTCGACAGCAAGCTGATTAATTTAATTTGAATCAGGCGTTTTGGAGCATGAAGACACCTAAAACCTGTTGGACAGTGTCCCTCGAGGACTGGACTTTAAGATCCCATTTTTACTGGGATGGTTTTAAATAAACAGTTAAGATGTTAATTCTGAGGCATGCCATGTGGTTTGTGTTTACATACATCGAAAAAAAACTTTCATGTGTTTTAGAAAATCAGCTGACTGATTTGAAGGAAAAGTTTATCCTAACACGAATGACTTGAGATAAGAGATATGAAATGGTGTACGCATATCTTTAAAAAAAAAATTTCAGTGCCACAAAAGATTTGTTGTAGTCTTACAGTTATTGCTTGTATTCATTTACAAGTTTCTAAGCAGCTCATACTGTGACAGGGAGGATGTATAAGCGAGCATGCCGACTCTTAAACTCTCTGGCATTATTCAAGGTCAGAAAAAAGTGCTGCTTCTCAATTAAAACTGAATTCTGGCACCAAATTCTTTCATGTGCAGCACAACTGTACGACACTTTTATAGACTGAGAGTTCCTTCATGTAACCTCTGAACTGTGGACTTGTGTAGAAATCTTATGTCTAAGGAAAGAGCCAATTAATTTGACAGGATGTGGACAGATTTGTGAGAACTGTTGTTTGCCTACCTGTGAGTAACACTGCAGCTTCTTGTCCCCTAGGCGACTGTTGTCATGACACAATGACACCTGACCTGACAGACCGACAGACATCAACACCTTCTCCCGACCTCTTACCGACCTTTCTGACACCTGTCTTGACTCACGGCTAGAACCGGTGCACAGTATCATTAGCATCCAGGATTTAAACGGAGCCTCATATTCAGCCTGTGAACAGCAACTTGTGCCCTGTATTGTTTATGCTTTCTATGTGGAAAAGTTAAGCTTAAACTTTTAACAACAATCAAAATGTTTAATTTCAAGGAGAACATTTCCGTGTGTCTCAGATGATGGGGAGCTTTTTTTTTTTTAATTGAAGATGCAGCGAGTTTAGATTTAGAGAAGCAGGATTTGTTAAGCTGGATGTGAGCGGATCAGATCTAGTCCTGTTGTTCTCCTAGTCTGCCCTGTAATCCTATAATAAACTCATTTGTTGTTTTTTATCTTAATGTCTCAATAAAAATGACATTCCACACTGCTTCACATTCTTGTCTTTTTTAAATGGGGTCTTAAGGAACATGTTTGATAAAATAAAGTTCTAAAGTTGAGCTTCTTTGTTTTATTGCCAAGCCTGATGGTAAATGGACTAAAGTTGTGTAGCTTTTTCTAGTCACATGACCACTCAGAGCATCTTCATTCACTCTTGCACTCATACAGCACCTACACTCTACCATATTGCTTTCTAAGCATACATACTAGGGATGGGCATAATTAATCTACCACTGATTAATCGATCGGTAAGATTTTAATAAATTATATTAAGTATGTACAACTCCCCTGTATAGATTGCTGTAGATGGCTACAGATATGTATCTATTTATAGACAGATACATATATATTTAGTATATTATATATTTTAAGATGTGTGTTGTACATAGGTTTTTGTTTCACCTTTAGATTTAAATTCAGATTTGTTTAATTCTTATTGGATTTTGTTTTATGTGGATTTTTACTATTATCTGTTTTGCACTATTCTTTTGTTTGCACCTTTAATTATCCTTTCCACCCATCCTTGTGTGTTTCTAAGACTCTCTAACAGTGCATTTCTCTACTGTGACATAATTTAAGTCTTATCTACTATTTAATTGAATAATCAAATGCATCTTTAGACTGGTGCTGAAATTGTAAGTGCATATTTTCCAGTGTAACCATTGAATAAATCCCATTTAACTGCCACAAGAGTAGTTAATCTTGTAATAAAGATCTAAAAAAGAAAACGCATTAGGTTTTTCCTACTTTCACTACATTTAAATATAGGCTATAGATATTGAATTTTAATACAGAAATATTATTGATCGATCGCTACTAATCCTGATAATGGACACCTGCATCCTGGCTAAATAGATGTTTCTGTCATATCTGAAACAGTAAAAAAAAAAGAAGCTCTTCATAACAAGTCAACTTTTAGAAGCTTAAATTCAGCTTACTTATATTTATGTAAAACTGCAGCTTTTAACAATCCAAAAATGAAAAAGACCAACAAAGTCTTCATTAGGGTTCATCTATTTAATTTATTTTTATATTTTATTCAGAATTATTGTATATTCCTTTCATATGAATATTCTATAAAAAACAAGGCCGTTTCATTTTCTTTTCCTGTTTATCACAAAAGAAAGTTTGGTTATTACAATGTATGAATGTACATAAAGATTTATTCTTCAATAAGTGACAGTTTATAGTATGACTCACTGATGTCCCATTAAGTGGTAAAATTATAAATTTTCCATCTCACCCATGAATAGACTAGAAAACAGCTGTCAGGTGTGCGCTGGAGGGAACACACTCATGAAAGGGTTAAAAGACAAAACAGATCTGAGTCTAGCCTTTTCTTTTGTTAGAAAATATTTTTTTTTAAATAAAGGCTTACTAATTTGAGTGCCTTTAATAATTTTTTAAGGCCACTTGTTCTTTTTCAGAATTTTATACAGTAACATCAAGCCCTGCTTCAAGCTAAAACAATAAACACACCTTCAGGAATCAGCCAAAGGACCAAGAAGTGCCGCAGAGCTGTTGGTTTCTGCTCCAAACTCACCTGCATGAAAAGACTAAAACCAGGTTAGAACATGAAGGAAAGCTAGCAATGGCTTTGTTTTGGGGATGATTTAGAAACTTGATGCTCTTGAACGAAATGATCCGTCATCAAATAACAGAAAAGACACTTCATGTGTAGCCATTTTATTTTAGTCAGGAGGAAACTCATGAGAAAATTATTTACAATACTCGGCTGACAACGAGTCTCAGAGCCAGGGCCAACATTAAATAAAGGTCTTTTTATACTTCAAAATCTTACAAGAAAATTTCCACCTCAGCTTAATAAACACCGGAAATGTTGAAGGAAAATCAACCAGATGAAAAGTGCATTCATGGAATTTAATGTCAGATCAGAGCCGCGGCGGAAGCTTGGTCTATCAGCAGCTATACAGTCGCTGAGTTGGCCCTGCTGAACTCTGAAGCCCTGCTGATGAACTCTGACGCCTCGTGGGCAAAATGATTATGTCACAGAAAACAGAGGGAGCAGAGACAGGCAGTGATGTCATCAGATAATCAGGCTTTATTACTGGAGTCTCTGAAATTTAAAATCATTCAAACTTCTGGTCTCTTTGATGTTTAGCTCCATGCATCCACCAGTCCATCCCTTTGTCCCTTAGTCCGTCCTACCCTCTCCTCATGCCCCCCCTCCTCAGTCCTCCAGGACCAATGTGTTGAGTTCCTCATCAAGTTCCTCCAGATCTTCTCCTGTGAACAGGTTTTCATCCACCGGCACCTCCTCATCCTCCCCCACTCCCTCGTCCACATCCTCCCCTCCGCCGTCCTCCCCGCCGCCCTCTGCTCCTGAAAGCCCGTTGGCCTCAGCGCCGCCGCAAGCTCCGTTCTGCTGTTCCCCTATGAAGGAGGAAGGAAAGTTTTATTTGGAGTTTTAGGATTGTTCCATCCGAGCAGCGGCGGGATTATCTTACCGTCTTCTGCTTTTGTCTCCGTCTGATTCCTTAAGGTGAATCGGTCCATAGATGCTACGGTAATGCCTGTATTGTCGACCTCTTGTGGAACAAAACGGGATAAGTCTATGTCCTGGACATCTGTAGTATCAACCTGAAACAAGGATGAAAAACAGGCTCAATAGGATGGCATGCGCCTACCTATAAACATCTCTACATAACATTTATCATTATCATTTTATTTAAATTCTTTCCATTCTAGTGATGACTATGGTGGTGGTGATTATAATTACATTAACTATTGATTAATTTATTTCTTTTTGTTTTCTATTATTTACTTATATGCCCTGATATTTGTGTAGTGCTTGAGCAAGTTGTCTTTTGGTTCCATTTGTTTTGTTTATTACATCTACCTATGTTTTTGTGTTGTTCTAGTTTGTAATGTTTTGTATATTTTATGGACCTTTTTGAAAGCCAGATGTTGCATCTCAAGGGGCCATCCATAAAACGCATTTCAAATATCTGGGGTTAAATATATCCAATAATGTGCTGCAACCTGTTTCTGCCTTCTCTGACACGTACTGAGAAACTTAAAATTACAGATACGTTTGCTCATTTTTCCTCTCTAGTATGTTGTCGGACACTCGTTGAGACCTTCAGAGCACTTCAGTGTGGGGGAAAAAAGCATGTTTTTAGGGCAAACATACAAGTGAGCAGTTGCCCGAAACTACAAATTGAAATAATTAAGATTGTTTAGGTCAGCCATCATCAGGTTTTTTCACTCACAACCTTTTGTCTTTGCTCATTTTTGCCTGTTGTGCTGATCATGCTAATTTCACTTCAGCACTACTTTCATACAATCAACATTTTCTTTGCTGGACAGCTCAATCTGAGGGTTATGAGCTATTTGGAGAACTGCATGCTTGCATCTGTCTACAGAGGCTGAGACTGACACGCAGGCAAGCATACATGCTACAATGAACGCACATTTGTGTGTCTGTTCATCCTTTAAAATTCTTATTTCAACCAAGGCTACAGCTACGAACTCAAGCAATTTAACATGTCTTTTTCTGGATTTAATTGCAACCGGAAAGTCTCGCATCTAATTAAAATACAACAGTAGGAGGTTCTTGATCGGCGCTTCCTGTGACACATTTCAGTTATCCTACAGCTATCCTACTGAGATTGGTAGTTCTGTCAGGACGTTGTGCTTATTACAATCTGTTGTAGATCACAGCCTGTAGACTAAAGTGTAATCCTGTCTTAGTTACAGGCTTGTCTGCTGGGAATTGGCAGATCCTAGACCAGATCTGGATACACAGTAGAGCATTGATAATAAACAGTCCTACTTTAGACTGATGAAGCCACGCCTGATGGTGTAGAAATGTTGTGGTTGTTGAAATGAGCACAGAAACTACAGATTCTCCTTCCTGAGCAGGAACATTTTATCACCTCTGTTCCTCAGATCCTTAATATTTAAATACTCATTAGCTTCATAATCGCAAACTTAATAACTTTTCCAGGATATTTAAGGGCCTGTCTGACAACACCAGCATCACTCCATAACCAACTCGTTCACACTGGGTCACTCTTACCACACTGCTGGACTATTTACATTTTGTATAAATCAGTTACAGGCGATGCTGAGAGCTGCGGAAGGTTATTGTGCTGGGACGTTTCAGTCCGCGTGCGAGGTCCACAGGTCGTTAAATCAACCGAGCGAAGGAGGCTTTAATCTGCTCTGAATAAATTGTTGAACTTTATCCAAAGTGTTGCTATTTGATAATCACCTCCTCTTGAACCTCCTCCTCGTCGTCTCCGCTGGAATATCGAGTGTCATCGGCTTCGGCGTCATCATCGTCGATCAGCTCAGGGCGGAACTCGAACACCTCACGGCCGCTCACCTGCAGACACATGGAGGGTGATTAACATCCCATAATTCTGTGGATACTACATCTGCGTCAGTAACGTGACTCACCACAAGCGATTTTCCAGCCTTAAAGTCGGCCTTCTTCTTCTCCATCTCCTCCCTGGCTTTATCCATCTGTTAATAACAGCAACATATCTATATTTAATCATGGAATAAAGACACACGCTTTCCTCAAGGAAGTGTATGCGTTATTAAATCAGACATTTTTGAAAAAGCAATGCATATAACTCATATGAAAGCATGCGCCAACCTTCTCCTGCCTTTTCCTCTTCTTCCAAGCCAGGAAAGTCTCCAGTGTGATCCGAGTTACATTTACGCCCAGAGCTGCACGCTGCAGAGAGACAGTCAGTCAGCACAGAGCCACAACCTCCATCTAACTTATGTTTGTTCCCTTTAACTCATGATGTGCTGTCAGTTTTCCAAGATTAAATCATGTATTGATTTTATTTTACATGATTTATGTTTTGACTCTTTCAAAATCTCAGTTTAATTGTTGACACCAGAACAAATGTTAAGTACTAAAGTTACAATGAGAGACGTAAGCTGACCATTAAAGTTGAAACGCATTTCAAATATTTCAATTTGTGGCTGAAAGTTTTTACTCCAGATGTTTAGTTCACATCAGCATAAAGCCAGTAAACACACAAATTTCCTTCAACCTTTGGCTAGTAAATCTGTTCACAAATAGCCAGGCTTAAAACATATTATCTATATATCCTGTTGTAATATTTATATTTCCATCATCTCCCTAGGTGGGCAGAGTACACAAAAATCTTAGTAGCATTACTCCAAAATAACATTATTTAAGAAGTAATTAGTAGTCATCCCAAAAACTACAAGAGAGTACAGTTTGAGTAGTGTTGGTCATTATTTTTCTCTTTTATCTATTGTAGAATTATATTTGGGGAAAAAAATAAATATACTGAATTGATTTGATCTGAAATGGAAACATTTGTTATTCATATAAATAAATACCACAAACATCATATATGGAAAAGTATATGGAAAGAAACAACATAGTTTTTACTTTCAGATAAATATTTTCTGTACCATTACATTGAAACTATAATTACAATTTTACATGGTTTGAGTGTCAAACAAAAACTGGGAGAGTTTTAGATCTGTACTTAAGAGTGAAGAAACATCAGCATCCCAGATGACCTATTTTTCTTTTTTTATTATTATTATTATGCTATAAGCATGTTGGATCATAACAGACTCCTAACATCTCTGTCATCTCACACACCAATAATAAAACGAGATAAACAAATATTCTTAAAAATTTCTGATTATTAGATATTCCTGTTTAAGCATGTTCGTGCCGTCATCGCCGTTACCTTGGATCTGTGATCAGGTCGGCATGATTGGATCGTGTGACCCTTTCACAGCGGGGTAACAATAAAACAAGGTCACCTGGAGCCGCTGTCGCCTCACGTGAAAGTTCAGATCTGAATTTAGTTTAAGAGGCCAGAGAAGCTCTTCAGGTTTGGCTGCCTCGGATACTTTTCTGGTGTTTTTCAGTCCCTTCCTGGCAGCGTTGAAAAGTTTGTGCTCTGTTATCATGGTTTGTGTATGTGGTCGTGTGACTGCATCATTGTGGAAACAGCGTCATGTGATGCTTGTTACTACATCTGATGGATAAACTGGTGCCATCATTGGTAAAAATAAAGCAAATATATTTGAATAAAGAAAAGAAAAAGTAAAGTGATGAATAGTGTTTCCTTGCAAAAAGACTCAAGAATTAACAACAAAGTGCAGTAAAACTACTTTTACCTAAGTAAATGTAGAGAGTACATTTAACTTGTTACTTCCCACTTTTTCCCAACATCATCTTTAACGTCTTCTAACCTCATTCTCTATCAGCTCCTCTAGCGAGATCTCCTCCTCCGTCTCCTCCTTCTTCTTGTCTTTTTTCAGTACGAAGCCGGGCGGCAGGGCGTGCCTGTACATACAGTTATCGCCCCCTCCAGGACACACCCAGAACCAGCCGTACTTATTATTCTCTATGGCATCCAAGAAGTACTTGCACACCTGCAAACAAAGAATGGAAATGGAAATATTAGAGCAGACAGTTTAAGTGTAAGTCACTTTATTCATATACTGTAACTGGTACAAATAACCAGTAAATCCTCCATTAAGTTAACTACATTTTGCTTAAAAATTGTGACTGCACTGGTATGACGCTAAAATCCAGACTCTTCACTTCAGAAAACACATCGAACACATCTTTCTCTGAAGTTCCTGATTGCTGTTTATTTACTCACAATCTGAGTTTTTGCTTTCTTCTTCTCAGCCTCTCCGTGCTTTTTGTTGACCACTTCCTCCAGCTTCTTCTCATCCCAGTTCTCCATCGTGTCTGAAACAAACAGAATGGGTCACACAAAATGTAAAAAATGCTTTGTAGCAAAGAACACTGTAGATTTCAGAGTTTTATCACAGTAAATCACACTTTATTTGTATCCCACTTTGGGCAGCGACATGCATACCACTGTCTCTTTTTAATCATGTGTTCAGGTTCGGCGGCTGCTCTAGTTGATGCAGCTGTGTCCATCAACATAAAGAGCTCATTAGTGAGTCTAATTGTTAATAACCTTCAGGTTGATGGAGAAACTGCTTGTAGCAGTAAGTCATGGAAAGTTCCACCAAAACACCAAAAAAACATCCGTTTGTGTTTGTTTACATTGTGGAAGTCCATTACAGTGTTTTTGATAAAACACTCCTGTACACAGCTTAAATACTCAAGTCTGGACTAGTGTTCCCCAGTCAGACTCGTGGCGATTTTAGGGAATGTTTGGTTTCTTTTTGGAAGCTATGAAGTCAACAGTCTGCAGACAGACTGAGCAGATCTAGGCATCATCGAGCTGTCTGTATGGGTTTCCATCGCACCAACATAGGTGTTAGTAAGAACATGGCTACACTTGGTGCACGGCTTAATGACAACAAATAATTCCTTGTTCTGCTTTTCAGAGGAACAATTTATTTCACAAACCACAGAAAAGGTAATTTAATGATAACCAGATTTTCTTTGTTTTTAAGTAAATCAATAAATAACTCTTTTTTTACTGAATTCCTAGAAACTGAACGCGTTTTTAGAAGACGACCAACTTGAAAGCTATTCTGCAACATGACAAGTCATGCTGTATCACTAATAATGTTGTCTACCAGCAACCTTCAGTACTAACCTTTCTCCAGTTCTTCATCTCGTTCATCCACATAAACACTTCTCTTCTCACATTTCCTCTCCATTGACAAGTCATGGCTGAACTTGCACTTGTCGCCTTTAGTACACTGGCCCTGCTTAAAGAACGCACACAGCACTGACTTCGGGTCGACACCTGCAACAGAAATGAGAGAGTGATTAATAATCTTTATTACTGACTGCTGATTACATTTAAATGTAATATTCTACAAACATCCATTTTCATAAGGCTATATCCATCTCTGTTGGAGAAGGTACTGTCAGATGGTCTATTTTGCTTAAGAACTC
>JBAMHT010000016.1:23309755-23319959 GCA_037177075.1 Craterocephalus fluviatilis
AATTTCACGTCCGGCTATCTTGGTTATCGACGGTGGCTGATTTTTTCCTACCTTGTTTGTAACGTTTTTTCTTGCCTAAGTTGTTTTAAAAGTTTGAATTGGTAACCAGCAGGCGGGGAAATTTTTTGTTCCCAGTACTAGAGTAAATAGAGTACCTTCTTTTTCCAACCTTTCTTTTGGAAGACAGTTACATTAAGTCAGTGAGACACAGACTGTATCCCTCCTATCATGTTTAAGTAAAACTTAAATGAGTCATTTCACAGGCTCACTTTGCATCGTGGTTTTCGTTGCATGGCTCTATCTGGATCTGCATGCAGTAGTCATATCTCAGAAGACAGGCATGCAGAAACACACACACACAGTGAGGAATGAAAGGCGCCTCAGTGGAAGTGTGATGGAATCGACATTGTTGATTTATCATTTGGTTGGTACACGGCAGGCTGCCAAACTGCCACTGATATGGTTGCCATGGAAAGCGCACCGGTTTGGTTCATGCGAGGCAGAAATCTGATGAGCTGCCACTCCGGCTTTGGTTCATTTTTCTGTTTGACATTCACTCTGCAAATGTAACCACATCCAAGAGCGGATAGTGTTTGCTATTCGTCAGCTTGTTCCGTTTCACACTTTCACAAACTTATATCCTGTCCTCTTACAGTGCCGCTTACAGAAGCCGGTTAAATATGTGTTGCAGGTGATTCCTGATAAGCAAACAGTCAAATTTCACTCGCTGAAAATACGCAACATTTTGTCTTGGTGTATTCGCTTGCCTTTGGTATTTGCTTTTCATTTGCAGAAAGCTCTGACAACCTTCCAGTGAACCTGTTGCTTTTAGGCTCGCAGCTTTTGTAATGAACATTGGGACTCGTGTGTTTTATACTCAGCAGAACTTGTCATGTAGCTGCAACTGTACTCCGCAGAGGCGACAGTCACCGCAGGAGTAAGCACCCTGCCTGTTGTTTGGAGCATTGTGTGCGCTCTAGGATTGTGGTGGAAAATGTTGAGTCAAAGCAGAAACTTTTTGGTTTCTTTATTTTCAGACTGGCAACTATTTCCTCTGAAATACTCTTTGGAATTCTGTCATATTTATGCTGTGTTCACAAGTTCTCACATGATGCTGAAGACCTGCAGATTGCAGTTAGTCAGCTATGACTGGAGAGTGAAAACCGCTTATGTATGTGTGTGTGTAAAACTCACTATGTCCGCGCTGTTATACAGTAGATTGTGGGGCTGGGATGATATGCTTTCCTCCCGATTCCATTCTTCTACCATTTTTTGGGGGGTGAATTTGATTTAAATTGCAGTTCTTGCGATTCTTGCCAATTTTTGTGATTTTTACTCTACTTTTTAAACCCCAGAATATGTGAAAATATTGAAGCTGGAAGCATATTTACCCAAAAAACTGCAAAACACATGAGTCAGTTTTTAAGATTAATTCAGCAGGAATATGTTTGAACCAGTTGAAGATGATGGGGAAAAAAATTTGTTTGCAATGAGGTATTTTCTCTGTGGATGTGTGTAAAAATAGTGCAGTTTAAATCTAGAATAAGGTTTTTTCTAAACCATTTCTTCATTTGATTTATTTGTGATACTGTAAATGAAACCTTGCATCATTTTTCTTGAATGTGCTGAAATGCTGAAAATGAAGAAAAATGCTGTGATTACGTTCCTCCAAGCTTTCAACTTGTCATTTATATAATCACCTGAAATCCTCATGAATGATCTTGTAGATAAATGAGTTGGCATTTCACTGAAAAGGTCCCATTTTCAGCAAAGTAGAGATTCCAGCGTCTTCCTCCCAACTGCACTGATTACAATAGCTCTCTTTTAAACAATCATCTATAGAAAAAAAGGGAAGAAAATTGCACACCGAGAAAAGGAATAAGAGAATTTCACGGCTCATTAGCCAAGTGCAACATCAGAGTGAGAACACAAGCAGGAAGAAAGTAATCTGGGTTAAAGACATGGAGCCAACAGAGGAGCTGTGCACCGATTAGAGTCCTAACAGCAAGACCAATAAAACCAAGCATCACTTGAGGCTTTTTGCATTGTTGTCATAATAACCCTTTGACAATGTCTGTCAGGGTTCAAGAAGATACAAGATAAGGCAAGGTAATGATGGGGGAAATAAAGCAGGAGAGAAGGAGCAAAGGATGAAAGGAGAGCAGACAGATGGAGCTGAGGAAGAGGAGTTGTGTTGCGAGGAAATTTTGGCTAGAGTCTTAATATACTCTATATTAAGACTTAATAAATTATACTTAATAAATTCCAGGAGTTGTTGCAGATGTTTCAAAAGCCAAACAAGATGCCAGGAATGGGAGGGTAGAAAAGCAGAAACAGAAGGTTGATGGTAAATAATTCAGAGAAATTATAGAGTATATTCAGTCTCATTATTTAGGTAGCGCATACAGAATACTAAAACAGTGTCCGGTGTACAGGGAGATGGTGCTGTCATACCGAGCAGGGTGAGCGAGGCTCCGTCCAGTGTCGAATCTCGCTGATGAAAGCATAAAGTTGCATAAAGTTCTCAAGTAAGTCATAGGAGCTCTGCAGCATTATGCATAATTCCTGAGGCTGTAAAATGCCACGGTGAGCAAATGCCGGGGTAATATAAGGTTGTGCACAGTGTAAAGCAAAGTGAGTCTATGCAATTACTGCCTCGATAGTGTGTAACAGCAGGAGAGCATTGCTGCAGGGGGTGGACACAATAACACAAATGGCGTTCAGTCTAATGTATAATACAACAATACAGCAGCTGTGCAGTAAATCCTGACACTACAAGCCAGTAATGTGGAAGGCTGGATAGGCCTGTGTCACAGAGGTTACCGCTGCAGCCGTGTGTGATGTGAACGCCGTCAACAAGCCTTGTTGTAATCTAAGGATCACACCGGATCAATGTGGAAGACCTCATGGATTTACAGGCTCGTTTTATGAACAGTGATTAAGAGGTGAATGGAATGTACTGTAAGGATCTTGTTGCATTAAAGGAGCTGGCCATCCACTGATTGGGATATTACGTTGTGCATTGAGTTGTTTGCTTTTATTTTGTGACAACAGATCAGATAAAACAGGAAACATCCAAACAGGATTCTCTGGTTCAGGTCCTGCAGGCTAGATTTCTCCAGTTGGATGATTATTGTTGTACACCGCCTACATGTTAAGAGCGATGCAGGTATGGATGCCACAATTACTTGATTTCACAATTAATTGCAGTATTTAATGCCTTGATTGATCCAACATAAAGATCCTATTCAGTATCATAGTTACACCACATCTCCATGTCGCTGCTCGTGTCGCTTTGTTTTGCCTCTTTTCACGTTGCTTAAAGAGGTGTGGTTGAGAAAGAAAGGTACGGCAGAGGAGGTGTTAGTTGCTGTAAACAAACACATCAAGTTGTCGTTGTTGGATCCTTTGGTTATAGAAAAAATGAAGGTGTTGCTGTGGAAGACGGCTCCCCAACTTGTATAGCATGTCATAAAAAAGTTGTAGAGAGGGAATATATTTCACTGCCTGCAGGATAACCACCTGTTCAGTGGGATAGAGTAAAAGTAAATGTATAGTAACTGCACTGATAATGTTTTCCCAACATTACACTGAAATGCTTTTATTGTTTTTTTGTGGCATTTCTCAGTATTTCTTTTTATTTCTGCGATTTTTATTTGATTTTACATCTTTTTTTCTCAATGTTTAAGTCATTTTATGTTCATTGCTTTGTTCAGCAGCTGCTGTTGGAAGGTGCATTATAAATAAAGTTAGCTTTGCTTGAAACTTTAATATAATTATGTCAGTTGCATTTTTGTAACTTTATACGATTTGTGTTGGATTTGCACTGTATTATAACAATCTAAGTGGCATTCCATGAAGGTTAGGTTACAAGGATGAAAAAAGTAAAACTTTATGAAGAATAGTTTCACGGTTCAAACATGAATGACTCAGCACAAGGTCGATGCCTTCTGTTTGTTCTCAGGGTGCAATGGCCTGGAGAAGAAACTATTTAATTTCAGATATATCTTGTTTCTTTGCAGCTCCGGTATTTTTTTTTAAAACATAGCTGGAAGTCAAAGATAAATTTGTTTTCTTGTTTCAAAATTCTCTTCTTAGTTTCAAAAGAAATGCTGAAAAAATTGCTATTGTGTAGTTTATAGAGAAACTATCCCAAGACCAGGTAGAGGTGGTAATATGTTCTATTTATTTATAGTTTCCAGGACAGAGGGGATTTAGTAGGAATGGAGCTTCTTTACTTTGTTGCATTGTTATTTTATTATGTTGGAATCAAAATATAGAAATGAATGCAACCTAAATGAAATGATTGAAACCCCTTCACCATTAAATCTCAGTATATTTAGTAAAGATGATCTTTTCCTAAACCTAATAGACAATATAAATTCAAATAACAAAAGTATAAAATGCAAACAGCAAATTAATTATAACGTCAAGAAAAAGAAATTCCTGTTTCTATGTGTTTTAAACTCTTGTTTTCTATATGTGGATGCTGTAATTGAACTCATTCACTCCTCGGCTATGTCACGAGGACCCGTTGTTTCTGTTTGCAGTCGGCAGCGAGTCAGAAACCAGTGCTGAAGATCAGATCATGGAGCCGCCAGCAGTATTGATAAAACTGGGCTAGGTGAACCAATCCAGTCTGGGAATGTGTGGAGGCTACATGAGCTTCGTTACTTTTTGTTAAGATCAATGCAGTTTGGATAGTTAGCATTTTAAGTCAGCTTTATTCCAGACTGATGCTGCAATGTTTTCCAGGAGCAGTTTTGTGATGTATTCCATCTTTTAGTTAACAAACTGGTCATGTTGCTCACATTAAAGCTGGGGTTGAAGGATGCAGGGTGCTGCTTCCCATCTGAGAGCACCATTACCCCCGATTTCCACTGGACGCAGTATGGTTTTCTTCTGTTTCCTCCCATGATTTCCCCTAACGCTGGGAGTCTCTCAGCATTGTATTTGATAAATAGGTCACACTGTTTACCCTAAAGCTCCTGCAGGTCACTGCAGCACCTTTTCCTGTCATCCAAACAGCATTTGTTGTGTCATCCACCACTTTCACAGCTGCTGATCATCTTGTTAAAGCTTCCATAGGCTAAAGCAGTCAATAACTATCCTGTTACATCAATGCATTGATCACTGATCAGTCTGCATAGGGGATGATTCGCTGAGTCATCTAATATACGTTGATTAGTGGAAAAGAAGCTCTGAGTTATTCATCATTTTCTGATGCTAATTGTTCAGTGAAAGTACTTGGTCGGGTTTATGGAAAACAGGTTTTGTGTTGAATTGATTTCTTTTGTAATGTTTCCTCCCTTTGCATCCAGCATCTCCTCATATTTTCTCTGTGATCACAGAAAGGCATCCTGCCTCATGTGGATCTCATTGTGTCTGTCTGACATTGAACAAACCTGTTTGGGGAAAAAAGAAGCGATTAATCATGTCTGGCCTGAAAGAATGAGTTAGACCGGATTGGAAATAAAAAGTCCTTCCATCTGGGTTCTCAAATGGCTTAGGCTTAAACTTTTTCTTCACTTCAGCTTTTGCTTTTTCGTCGGGTAAATCTTACACTGATAAAACTCTACAAACTATTCAAGTGGAGCAGCCGCCTCACCTGAGTCATTACTCCGGCCATTTTATTCATTTTATTCATTGAGTTGTCATGCAGCGTGTTCACGCCTCAGTGCGACTCATGTGCCCTGCGGGCCACGGAGGGAGAACTGCGGGAGCTCCAACTTATGGCTGAAGTGGTTCTTCTGGAGGGGGCGTCGGAAAGTTGAGATAAAGGATTCTGACACCACCCAACCAACATCTGAAGAAATTCACTCAGACAAGACGTCTTTAAGTCCTTAGTAGGAAGAAATGCTTGTAAAGTGTAATTTATAGAGAATGTACGAGCACTACACCCCTTCAATACCTCAGCAATCCACTGCATTTCCTTGATGATGCAGAAGACACTTCAGAGGGAGTAAATGAGGATGCTGGCCAGCTGACTGGGTCCAGATCCTGTGGAGGTGTGCAGCTGATCTGCGCGGTTTCTGGACAGTAAAGACCAGCAAATCCCTCAGCCCTGCTCACTCGACGTCCTACATGCGAAGCAACACAATGTTTCTTTCATCCTTGAGCTGCCTCCCACTACCAACCACCTGACATGACAACACTGGCTGTCTTCTACAATAAATCACCTCCTATTTGTCTTCTGTCTGCTCCTGTTGGGGCCAATACAGGAGTAAGCTGCTCAGATGCTTAGAGAGCCGGTGCAAAATGAGACACGGGTTAAAAACATGGAAATATGCAGTAACAGCTGGGAGGAGCAGCTACTGGGGTTATTTCAGTACAGCTGCACAGTTAATCAGAGATGAGAATTTCTAATGATTTTATGTTTTTACTCTTAATGTGATGCAGTTTGGAAGTTTTAATGCGTTTGCCTTGTTTACGCATATAGTTCCAGTTTTATTAATTATTCTCAGGTCATCAATAGTGATGTTTTCATTGAAAAAATACTTTTTAGATGGTTGATACTGAGATATTCTTCACTGGAAGATCTGTGTTTTTGATTTAAAGGATGACCACAGTTGTGAGATTGACTTCTCAAATTTAGATATAGTTAGTTTAAATGAAAAAAGGCAACTTTTATGTCATTTTGTTGTAATTGGTCGTTTTAGGGCTCACCATTTAATAAGTAGAAGTAGCCCATATTAACAAGGGTGTACTGTATTTTCTCTTAGTCAGTACAGTATTATGTGAATGTGGGGTAAACGCTTCAGTCGGCCATGCTAATAATTCAATGACAGACTCTTGTAAGAACTAAAACTCACCTGCTGCTGTAACTCTGCTTCAGCATGTCTTCCTTTCTCTGAGCTGCCTGACAGCTTTGTGTCCCTGGACATCGGTCAGGAACATATCCCTATATCCTTATCTCTAATTCTGTGCTAATGGATGTGAGGGATATTTTCTTGGCACACTTGGACTCTAACAACATGGCATAGTTTATCGACCAAAGCCTATTCCTGCTGCTGACCATGTCCATCCTTTTCTGAGCACAGTGGAGCATCTTCTGATGCTGCTTCCAGCAGCACCAGTGTACCAGATCCACTTTTGTGGTGAAACAGCCCAATGATGTCCAAGAACAACAAGTTATAGTTGTTTTGAGGGGAAAGTCATCACCATGCACGCCCTGTGAGGAGAATCAGCTCACTGAGCATGCTCAGAATGTCCTTCTCTTCTTACAAGTCATGAATATAAATGTCAGCTGGCCAGTATCTGTAAGGATCTGCTTACTCTACACCTCTGTATTTATTCATGAAACAATTACCGAGAAAGAGCACTTTTGTTTTCTCATTGTCTTGCCTGGTGCAACTAAGGTACATTTGTTTGGACAAACAATAACAAACATAGGTCATAAGAATTTGAAGTGGATATGAGGCCGCTTCCCGTGTTTTTTTTTATAATAACCTAAATCATTTACCTTTTTAAAACATCAAATGCCGTTTTGTTGCCAAAAACTGCATTGACATATTGACTGTTTTCTTTTCAGGCTGTTTAAGTCAAATGATACACACAGGAGGCCATACTTGATCTAATTACAAGAAATGAAAGAAAACTAGGTGGTTCTAATCATTTTTATGAATCAATTTTATCTGGTTCTTACCAGTTTGTCTCCTGCATCTTTCCCAGTATATTTAACTTACTGTCCCTGGTTTATGCTTTATTTTTTTATATTCTTGAACCTTCCCATTTTTCCTACTAATTTGGTTTAAATAAGGAATCATTGAACAAAAGACTAGTGTTGTATTGAGTTGGAATGAATTTATTTACTGAATTTATGATAGAAAAGTAATTGAGTCAACATTGAATTAATAATTAAAACTCAAACTCGATAAATATTACAAATACTGTTCAAATCAAAATGGAAAACATTTGATATGCTGTAGTTGGAGAGTCTTTATTGTGAAAGTTTGCTATTTTTCTTTTTCTTATGCTAGAAATTACAGATTTTTTGGTTAGGCAAAACAAGTGACACAGGCCTTAAGTTTTTTTCCCCACACTTTAGTGTAAATAATTAATTTGTTAATCAAGTAAATAATTATTTGATTAAATAGGCATACAAAAATTCATTTTTTTGGCATTTGTGATCAACTTTTACCAGACACGCTAACTTTTAAATTAAGAAAAAGTACATTGATTACATTTTTGCCCATTGAGACAGAATAACTTTAGCCAGTCACACATTTCATGATTTCTTAAACTAGTTTTGTGACATGTTAGGCAACAGAGCAACATTATCCCCCATTAAAGTCACATTTGTATCCTGCTTGCTGATGCACGCACCTCTCCCTGTTAGTCTCTTTCTCACTGCAGATGGACTTATTTGACTCTTAATCTCCTACATGCTCCGCTATCTTCACTGTAGGTTTTTTGTTGTTGTTGTTTGATGCTGCTCAGGTACAGTGGAGTTTTATCAGAGCTTGTTTGCTGAAAGCAGCCGCCTGTTCCTGCAGGAAGCAAGGTTTATGTGAGCACTGGAGCCGAACCGTGTACAGTTGCACCGCCAAAGAATTTAATCAGCAAGCTCAAACAGGCTGAAAAAGACGTTTAAAGTTGCTGTTAAGGATAAAGATTCACCTTTAAATAACACATTATTCTGATTTAAGGTTAGCATGGTGCATGTTTAAAATGATTACAGGTTGAACTTGCACACGGATTCGGTTTGCTACTGTTCCCGCCATCATCTGACCTCGTCTTGGTGGTAAATGGACGCCGTCCTTGTAGCTGAAGGTGTGACAGAGTGTGTGCATCTACCTAAAGTGGCCCGTTGTCCTCTGTCCCTCAGCTCTCAGACTTCCTGATTGCTGCTATTTGGTCAGCAATGGCACCCGCTCGCTGCAATTTACACGACGCAAGAGGTTGTGCATGTGTGTGAGAGGAGAGACGAAGAAGCAGAGGAAGAGTGAGTGGCAAGAGAGGAGGAGGAGGAGGAGGAGGAGGAGGAGGAAGAGTGTGGCAATTTGGAGAAAGCACGAGTGTGTGTCTGCATGAGTGTGTGTAGACAGTTCAAGTAGCAATTTGGAGAAAACGAGTGTGTGTGTGCGGCCACCGTTAACGTGTTTGTGTGTGTGGACAGCTCCACCAGCTTTTCGAGTGGCTACTTTGATGTCTGACCCACTTTGGCTTTTGCTGAGTATAAAGCTATTTATTTAGTTGCAAGTGTGTGTGTGCGTGTGTGCGTGTGTACAAAGCTATTTATCTGGCCGTGGACTGGAAGCGTTTTGCTGTGTGTGCCGTTGGACTCCCAGTATCTGCTGGTGGAGACAGCAGAACATCTCACACCCCGTCTCGTCTTCCTCCTTTGCCCGTTTTCTCCTTCCATCTTTGCCGTTCTCCTCTTTCTCCGGCTCCTTTCTCTCTCTGTCACGCCCCTTTCCTCCCCCTCCCTTCCACTTAATGTAATGTGTCTTCATGCCTCACACTACCCTGTCCCTCCATCTTCTCTTTGCCATTAACTCTCTCTGATATAGTGGTTAGTTGTGGCTCTGGGCTCTGATTGGCTGAATCATGTTAGAAGCTGTTGCGAAGCACCAGATAATTTTTTTTTCCCTTACTGCCAGACTGCCATGAGATTTGTTGTAACCAGAAATAAACACAGCCAAAGACTCATGTTGAGCGTTGCTGGCGTGGGAATCTGGCAGATGACTTAGGGTGCATGCAACACGGCGCTTAAATTTCAATTTCTGCCTGTCCGGACGATCATCTGCATGTAATTTCCTTACTCTATCCCTACATTCCCTCTCTCCAAGCTTAAAAGAGGGAAAGTTTATCATTTGTTGGAAATAGAAGAAAGGTTAACACAAAAACTGAACAGAGCATTTTTACCCACTGTAGGTTTCTTTCAACAAAAGGACAGATCTGTTTAATTTCTTCATCACTCTCAGTCTGTAATAATAATAATCTGCTTCCAAGAGATCCTGTGTTGTTTCAGTGAAATATCGCTTTTTCTTGGCTATTTTTGTCCAGCTTCAATCCCATTTCACATCAAAATGTGTAATAGCTATGTGCTCCACTGAGCAGATCGTATTAGTTTCAAAAGGGTATTATCACATGAAGGGATGATGGTGAAGTGTACATTAGGAGGTGGAACTGGTGGCTCACAGAGCACAAAGGTTTAAATCTGATTACATTTTTCTAAGATATTGAAAAAATTGAGAAATTA
>JBAMHT010000016.1:23586892-23598877 GCA_037177075.1 Craterocephalus fluviatilis
ATGAATATCAAGAAAGTGTTCCAACGTGTCAATCAGCATGAGGGTGAGTAAACAAATGAAGACACATCATTCTGAGGGCGGAGTATCCCTTTAACTTCAAAGATGAAATGTACATATGTAGACAAATAGTACGCAAATTCATATATTTCAGCTTTTATTGGTTTTTATTTAGCTGATTAGGATTTGCAGCTTCAGAAAACCTCAAATTAAAAAACTTTTATATTGCTTGAAATCAATAAAAAAATTATTTTATATACAAAAACATTTGGCCACTGAGAGTAAAATCTTGCATATGTACTAAGTACATAAAATATATTGGTTTTACCTTTTATGACAAATAAAAACTATAGTCCGACATATTCTGTAGCAACAGATGTTCATTATTCTAATTTTCCCATTAGTACCTGTAGAACAGCTTAGAGATTTGAAGAATATGTATTTAAACTTTGTCCGAATGTGCCGATCAGATGAGGATTCCTCAGTCTGAGTGCTGCTTGTACTTACCGACAGCACAGCTGAACAAATTATTTGTTTTCACAGCGCTCAGCTGGTTCATTCTTTCAGATGGGACTTTATGAATAACATGAGCTGGGGCCACCCATCATTACAGGAGAAAAGACAGTTCATATTATTCACTCATATGGCAATTAGATTAAAATATTAGAGGCAGAAGCGACTCAGAGGGATGACACAGACAACCCCACTGGGCCATTTAGATACAGCACCAGCCTAAGTTTCCACAAACTAAAATCACTGCTCTTACAAAACTGCTTTTGAAAGGTTTGACATTTTAATTTTCATCTGTTTTTGAAGTGGACTTAAAATTTAGAACATTATATAAGTGTATGAATAGCAATATTTATTATTTGACTTCTTAATACAGGTCTAAGCAGCTATAAGGTTGTTAAAATGACCTTATTCTACTTCATGATTATTGCAAATAAATCCCAACATGAGCAACATTTCTCTTCCTTTAATTGGCTCATCTGTATGTTTTGATCCACTTTGATTTAGGAACGTGCATGTTGGCTTCACTAGGCTCAGGAAAACAACTCCGGTCCAATAAAAAGACAATTAAACGTTAGTTAGCTCCACATTGTTCTGTGTCTCTGTGAGGGTAATGGAGACTGGGAGCTGCCCAGCAACAACATTCTTCCACTGGTTTTTTCTCCCTATTAACACATATGAACACTGAAGCGATGTTACAGCTAGCAGGTGGTTTGTAAAAAAAAAAGCCAGAAACATGTCTGAGCCTGGCTGGTGGAAATAAAATTTGAGGCCTTTTGGATTTTTCTTTTTTTTAATCTCTGGAAATTTCAACACATGGGAAGTTTATTTGTTTAAAACATTTCATGAACAAGATCATGCAAGGTGCTTTACATAAAACATTAAAAGCATTACAGTGGTGTCTAGAAGAAGCATTAAGCCCTAAAACAGTTGTGTTTTTTAATAATAATAGGATTTTGAAGTCGATTCTTTGATAAACAGGAAGCCAATGTAAACATCTGAGGACTGGTGTTGTATGATCTACTTTTTTACCCCTTTCGATTTATATTTATTATAAATATTTTGGATAAATGTGAATTGATTTTTAAATTCAGTTTGAAAGATAAATTAATCTACATTTGTTTCATCATATTGTATGAAACAATAAACACAATATTTTATTTTTCTAGGATTTTTAAGATGAATTATTCAACTTACAAATGCATAACTAAAACCTACTGTAACCCTTAATTCAACTTCATTAATATGGAGTTATTTTGTTCTGTAAAATATTTTACTAATTAAAAGTGGTATTGCCATAGCTGTGTGCTTATTAAAAAGGAATTATCCATCCAATTGTGGCCATGCATGTCTTTGGACTGTGGGAGGAAACCAGATACTCAGAGAGATCTTACAAACAAGTAACCACTAAATTACTCTGGCCCATAAAAACAAAAGGAAATTAACTGAGCTTTAAATGTTTAAATTCCATTTTTCTGTATCCGAGTAGGTAAAATGGCTTGTTTGATCAGAATGCTTAGCAGTGATGTTAAACCAATATTTAAGTTGAAAACTAGTGAAGCATGATAAATAAACACATCCTGACCTCAGTGCTTCGGCTTCACAGTGAGACCTACAAGACTGAAAATGTCCCAACACTGAAAACGAGCCGATCACCCTGCTGCCACATCTGGTTAGCAGCTGCTCTGTTGTATGTCGGTGAAGCTGCTGACCTCCTCAAAAAACCTCAATCACTCACCTTTCGGCACTTCGGCCTCAGTGAGGCCTCGACAGCCACCGTCTCCGCTAACACTCGCTAAATCCTCATCACGACATGAGAGGCACCGACTGACTCATACACACCCACACCAACCGAAACACAAACTCAAGGCTGTGAGTCCTTCTGTACCTGTGTGGTTGGAAAACTGCACCGAGTTGATCGAGTCCACCTCAAAACCTAAAACCTGGACACAAAAGACAAAAAGGAGAGTTAATTCCCAGCTTTTAATCCCTTCACTGATGAAATCTGTTTATATTTCCCAGATTGTTTCCATTTTTTTCCGCCTTGAATGCTGGAATTTATTAAGCAACCCGTTTTACACCATATTGCAGAACTTTTTTGGGGGCTTTGGACAGGAAACGGGGTCAGAAAGAGGGGTGGGGGTTGAGCTGCAGCTGTATTGAGGAGCAGAAGATTTTGTATTTGAGCCAGCTGCTTCACCAGCTGGAAACATGTTTGTTTTTATTCTCTTATTTAAAAGAAAAAACAAAAGCATCACTCTGGTATTGGTAGTTTAATTGTAGGGATGTGAATCTTACAGCAACTCACAGCTCAGTACAATTCAGATTCTTGTGTGACGATTCAATTCTGTTTCGATTCCTGTTTCAAACGGACCTTCATTCACAGTTTAGTAACAAAACGTGCTAATTTACTCCCTTCCTCTACAAGCTAGTAAGAGCTACGAGGAATTGTTTCACTAGTTTAAAGAAAAGTGATTATTTTTTTATCAAAAAATTGTTTACATTTTGCTAACCCTGCAAAGTTTAACATCTTTTAAAAAGATCAATTCTTGGAAATTTTGAATCGATCCAGAATCTTGATGAACAATAGTCTTTGTTTTAAACTATTTTTTGGGCTCCTCTATTTAATTGACAACGATTCCTTCTTTCCATGGTATTCGTAGGGCCCTGCTATCTTTTTATTCCTCGGATGATGTCCTCTTGTGTTTCTCTGCTGAATGAGCCATGATTAGCATTCAGAACGGCCAGTGTGTTGATATCCAGCTGCTGGCATGAGATGTGGTGCCACAAAGCAAAACCCAGATGCCACTTCATGTTCCAGGCTGGGAAAAAAACTTAAGTGTGGTTTTTCAGCCTTGCAGTGCTGCAGGGCATCAAAACTAGTCACTAGCACAGCGTTTTAAGGTTTGATTATTTAGTTTTGCTTTAAAATGTTGCCATAATATCACAAAAAATTAAAGAATAAACTCCTATTTGCAAACATTAAACCTTGAGCCTCAAACCGAACATTTTCAGAACTTCAGAATAAAACAGTTTTGACTGTAAGCATCAGAGATGTGTAGCAAAAATAAATCATCTCCGTTTAACAACGGCATCAATGTGCAAATGGATCGTGACGTGAACGGCCACCAAAACCAACTCTTAATGTCCTCCCTCTCCCCCTCCGTCTGACTTCACAGATTTTAAATAAATCACCAGAGAGGAGCAAACACGAGGCCCATCCACATGCAGTCAATCGTTATCAGGATGAATTCGTTTAATTGGACTAAAGCAGGCGGAGTGAAGGCTTCTTTGTTCTTTTCAATTGACTGTGACTTTGAGATTTGCTTTCAGAAAGAAGTGCCTCCTATTACCCAGAAGAAAAGAGGAGATGTTGACCTTGGATGAATTAGTCAATGCTCATGAGACTATGCCGAGTCAGTCGTGTGCTTTCTGGAAGGTGAACTAGTGACTTTGAACCACCATATTCAGAAAATGTGCCTGAAATGCAGAAGGCGGACTGTTGTCTCCTGCAGGTCATAGTGATGATGACGGTCTTAATACTATCTTCATCATCAGGGTTTTTCTTTTAATACTTGAGAGGGAATTCCCTAATTTGCATAGAGGTCAGAGTCTTAAGCCACTTTCACACATGAATTGCCGCCCGGATTTTCTAGACATTTTCTGGAGGGGCTACATGAGAGCTTTTATGTAATAACAAAACACAAATGTACAACTGATTAATCTATATGTCATCTATTTTTTCACTGTTACTTAAATAAAAGCAATGATGTTGGCATTGGAACAATCGTTATCGATTGTTAGGAAGCCTGATCCATCATTTCTCTATGATAATATATGAAACACATTCAAGAATCAATACAAATGGTAAATCCCTATTAACACTCCTTCAGTGTCTTTGTGCATTTTATTTTATGTTTTGATAGTGTTTTTGAGAAGAATTTAGGCTAATTTTGGTATGAAATTGCCCAAGTGTGTATTTTATGCTGAAGTTTACAGCTTTAGGATATTTCTTTTGTTCTAAACCTTTATTTCATCCTGTAAAAGAAAGTCACACCTTTTGTCCGTCTGCATTTTTTATGCAACTGACTCCCATTCAAACATTTTTAACCCACTACCGTTGAAGTGAAAATTTGCATTCTAAATCAATGTTTTAATGGTTTCATGAAAGTAAAGGGATACAATTTAATTTCTTATTGTTTTTCACCAGGTGTCATTACTTCATATATAGTATCAGAATTCAAACAGAGGCAATTACTTCATGTATTGATTAAATTATCATAGGGCCTGTCAGGCAGATGAAATACATTTCATAACAAAAATGATTTGGGTCTATTTTAGAGATGATATAATGTGGTATAGATGGATGTGTTTCTGCACATGTGCACATTCAAAATGCAGCTTTCCCACTGAAACCCATATTAGTGCAACACAGAAATGATCCAAAAACTGTGGTTTGTTGTAAACGTGTGTCTTTGTGCATGTTTAGGGTGTAGTTTTGCTACAAACTCACTTTGGATGACACATATTGTGCACAAAATTAAAAACCTATGTAATAAATATACATTTCAAAACTTCATTAAGCACAAACATGGAGTATCTTGCTTTTACTTTGAATCTGTAACAAAAACAAAAGCCTGTTGGCATAACATTGTTTACAAAAGGTATTACCACAGAAAAACACTTCATGTGTCAGACTGAGGATCATCATCCCAAACACTCAAGACAAGTTAGTTTTATCCCCGAGCAGAGCCGCTAACACTACAGGGTGGAGGGGTGGGTAGCGCCACGATAGACTATGGAAATGTTTCTACACATCTCGGTGCACAAATGCCTGTTTTAGCTCCGTCTACATTCATGCTTCATTGAAAGAATTCCTCCACTTATAGATCATTTGCAGACAGCCTATCCACATTTGGAGCAGTTGCTCCGCTTGGCATCAAATCACATCAAACTTTATTTATAAAGCACCTTTCATGCAATCAGCAACATAAAGCGTTTTACACAACAATAATGGCCGCGTTTGTTCCTCCTCTTTCCAGGGTTCCTCTGCCCAGGGGGAGGGCATGAAAGAGATGAGGAGGAATGAGGCGCCCTTTTCCCTCCACCGGAAAAGGGAAGCACGTGTAGCCATGGCAACACAAAGACGGCAATACAAATTGCGAGGCGCACCAGCCGCTTCGTTTTTCCCCGCACTGTCCCCGAAACATCATGAATCCAGCTACGATTTCAATGACAGGAGCTACATTATACTGCACATAGTTTATAGTGACTTCACACGTCGTTCCGCATCACTACTCTCATTATTACCGTTTGATGTTTACCATCAAACTTATGAATGAAAGCTGATAATTGTGTTTACATAACATTAAACATCACCATAAAAGACCGGCTAGTTTCGTTGTTATCTTCCTTCACCTGGTGATTTTGTGTCAGTGTGACAAACACGCAGGACACATTCGGAACTTTTGTGTCAAAATTGTTTCCTCCGTTTAGCCGTTGCACCAGCTGGAAAGTCTGCATCGATGCAGGCTCGCTATCTGAGGGCTGAACAGTCCACTCGCCCTACACCCTTCGCGGTTTGAGACAGCCCTTAATATGGCGGAGCCTCCGCGAGAACGCGCAAACGGAGGGTTAGTGCGTAGGGGTAGTGTGTAAGGGGCGGTTTGGGATTGGGCCATTATCTCTATGGTCTGAACCCTCTGTGACCTGGAAGCTGCTTCTACTTCCTTTGTTGTTGTTATTCCGGGGTCCTTTCAAGCCTTTGGCGCTTACCTGCAACAGTGAGCAGTCACTACCATGCGCCATGACAAAAGGGCGAATTCCCTCATAAATCACTCTGTAATGTAGGATAGTCCGGAGAATAGCAACATGGTCCGTGTTTGTGTTTTTCCAAGTTGTAAAAATAGATTGAAGCTGACCATTTTACAGTACAGTACAGACGTTTTACAGTTTGTTGTTCTCCTAGGTCTTGCAGTTTTTGCTAAAGTCCAGTCCAGGTAGACACTGTCCTTATGCACCGGCTTGACCACTTTAAGAATTTTTCTATTGATGAACATGTTCTCATTAGAGGTGCTGGTCCACAATGAGTTAGATTGCCCCACACTTCATGTTTTGCACAATCTGTTAAGTGGAGTGACATCATGTGAAACCCAACAATCTAATTAGTTCAATTTGACCATTTGTTGGAATAATCATGGTCACACAACAAGAAAATAAGATCTAGATAAGTATGAACTAGAAGCACTCAGAGAGTGCAGACCTTCACCAAGCCATAGGATGACTCAACGGAGAAAAATCTCAAAAGGCCCAACAGTCCATTATGTGGCATCAAAGCCAGAATTGCTCCCTCCGGTGGCTCTAAGGGGTTTGGAAAGTAGTCTGTTGTAGTGTTTCAACCGCCTACATTCAGACAGTACACATCCAGACAGTAACCTGGGTCAGCCCAAAAATTTTATCAGATCTTCCTTATACAATACTGGAGATTCCCTAGAAATTTAATCGAAATCTGTCCATTGCTCTTTGAGTTATATTGCTAACGGACAGACAAACATACGGTAGTAAACAAAACCTCTACAGCTTTGTAGAGGTAGTTAACCTTACTACTGATCAAATGAATGAACATATTTTCATGTCTGCATTAAGCTAGCTGCTAAATTTTAAGCTGAACCTTTGTGAGAGACCCTGTTTGATCACAGTGTGCTTTTAATGACAGCATAGCATGTGTGCACATGCCTTGTTCTCCAGCAGGCAATTATTGAGATCCATTTCATTTTGGCCTTGCACTCATAATTAATGCCCTGAATACATCAGCAATTAGTGACTTAATCTGCCAGCTTGCTGTGGCATTAGCTGGTATTATATGTGCGTCGGATGGGTCATGAAGCTGTTCTTTGATCTAACGAGACATGTATTAATTGTCAGATCCATATAATTGCACATTAATTTGCCCTACATCTCCAACTGGGATCATTTTGTACTAAAAAAGGACAAGTTTTGAGCTGTTTGCTGACCTTTCAAGTTAATTTCTATCAAAGCTGGAAGGCAATGACAGCCTACTTGCTGTCTTTCAGTCTGTTCTGGAGGTCAGAGAAGGGAGGAGGAATTGAACCTGTACATGCTACTCTACATAATACATTTGTGGCTTTTTTGTAGATTTATTTTGATGTTTCATTTGTTGTTGTGTTCATGGTGTTGGAGTACATTCAAAGTGTTGGTCTGTACAGTTTCTATACTGGAGAAATCACTCTTCCCAAAAGACATTTAAGATCTTAAATAATTTAGAGCAAAAACGTGCCAGTAGCTGGCTCTGAAATCCTTCCAACTGGTTTGACATCTGCAAGCTATGAAGGTCATGTTCTATCTGCATTTTTCTGGTATTCGTTAAACCATTTTGTGACCCTCATTTGTGACCCGGACTGCATAATCTGCATTCATTACATTACCTTACACAGCTTTATTCAGTTTTTTTCTACATAATTTAACTCTATTTGTATTTACGAGAACCACCAGAAAATAAACACTTAATTTTTGTGTGACAGCTCTGAATAACAAAAATAAAGACCCTGCCTCTACTTTATTGCGGGCTTGTAATTGATGCTACTGTAAGTATAACACTGTGTTTATTATGGTGAATGCTGGTAATCTTATATTGCGTGCGAGTGACTGCACTCAGGTCTGGCAACGAAATCTAATTTACCATGATTAACAATGCAGTCACATAGCTGATTAAATAATCCCTTCATACAAAATCACCTTAAATCAGTTTTGTAATTAAATGTCATGTTTACTTTTATAATGATTAATGAAATGCATGTGTTCTATTCTTAAAATATCTCATGTAGTATATGTATTCCAACAATATGGGAATGTGATAAATAAAAAACAAAACTGACAAGGCCTTCCGATTAAGATTCGATTAAGTCAACTAAAAATACATTGCTTGTCTGAGGTGTGTAATATCAGTTTCAGGTTAGAGCTCTTAATCCAAGAAATAAGACCTTACTTTGTAATTACTCCACATACCGAAGCAAATCCATTTTTCAGTCTCACAAAGCCCTTAAGAAGGGGAGGATATCATCAGTTTCTGATTTTTGCTCTGGATTCCTGTTTGTCAGCGAAATTATTTTAAATTTTTTGCTGCTGGTGTACAAGGACTCAAAAACTCTGGCTTTTAATATACCAAATCTTTCCATCCTGAGAGTTTGCACTAGAGAAAGAGAATCTGAATTCCTGATCTCTGGAACAAAGTACCAGATCTTAGCTAGCTGTGATGTTGGGCCCCAGTGGCACCTGCCCATTCCCAGGTCTGTGCCCCCAGGAATTCATATTGTAGAAGTCAGAGTATCATTTTTGTTTATTTAACAGCTGTTTAATTGCTGTACTTTAGAATCTGTTTGTGTTTGTACTCTGTTAGTGCTGAGATAACTCAGGATATTTTCAAGTTGTTTGTGTGTTCAAATTATTGTACGTATTCAAGCATAATTTAAATGTGCATTATGTTTTGTAAGTTATGGAGAAATATGGCGCAAAGTCATTGGCTAGTGCATTTTGATAACAGATAAAATAAAAAGGTTCAACAGTGTCTGGTATCATTTCACATGAATCAACCACATCTGGCAGGTTTGATTATTCCAGAAATTTGATGAATAAGATGGCAACTGCTGCCATCACAACATAAGCTGGGTTTATACTCGTGCGGTATCTCTGTCAGGTCGGCCCCACGGAGCCGACGCAGAGCCTCTATGTGTTTATACGCCACGTAGGGAAATGTGCCGGGTCGCCGTTTCTTTGCCAGATCTGATTGGCATCGGTAGTCTTTATGGAACGCTGTTAGATGATTAGTACAGGTGGAATTTTCCACGACTCCTTTTTGGCTTCTCTGTGAATTTTGTGCAACAAATTGCCAATGTAGCAGCAGAGTCAACGATGTAAGCTGTCATCAGATCTTTAAAAAAAAAATTATGTGACTTATTCCTGCAGTTTAAAAGGTAGTTAAATATCCAGAAACAAGCGTCACAATCTGACCAATCACAAGAGAGTCTGTCCACGTAGCTGCAGACAACACGCAAGTATAAACCCAACAGTGAATCCTTCCTCATCCTCTCCGATTCATCCTCACATTTACATGAGAGTTTTTATCTGCTGCAGACGTTTCCGTGGTGTTTTACAGAGTTGAAGTGAGCTGCACAATATTAACAGGGTCAATGACTGCGTTTAAATGCCGTCAATTTGGGTAAAGGTCAATATTCTGGTTTCATTGTGGTTTAACTGTAGAAGCTTGGAGTAGCGTTTCACTACAGTTCCTCTTTGATCGGAAACATATCTCCCATAATATCACTGTTTTGGTTTTTTGATCAACTGGATCAAATTATTAGGTGTATAAGTAGAGAGGAAAATAATGGTAATTTTAATGCTATTCTACTTAAACTGCTCTGATAAGGTTAAAATACTGAATTATTAATTCAGAATTTGGTCTCTTACATAAAACTCTACTAGAAAAACTTGTCGTCTGCCACTTATGTTCTTTTCACCCTTAGTGTCCACTACAGTGGCATACGCCAAATAAAAGATTTGTCGTCCATAACAGCTGATTTTCTTCATTCCTCACCTCAGACTTCAGCTTCATTCTCACTACACACAAAGCCAACCAATATGGGAGATTCTGTTTGGGAGGTCTGCCACTATGGTAGTTGTTTACATGGCTCATTTCTTGAAACCGAGATTATATTCTCAAAATGCTAACCTCATTTGGCAAAACAGTCCTATAGGTCAGAACAACATTGTGACTGACTGACAAAAGCTTATCTTTCTACCAAAGCTGTTCACTCCTGCTTCACAACTAACTTCTCATCAGATTGGATGTTCCCATCACTACTGGTGCAGTACTTTATCCAAAATAACCTGGATGGTTCAGCACAACACCATGGTGCATTTTCAAAAGCTCGTATCTGGTTGCAAAAATGTGGCCACAAGTGCAACCATGGAATTCACTTTTAGTACACATGTAATGCATATGATAAGCACCAATGCATCACCTATAGAATATCTGTGATCGATAATGTTTGCACATGTTCCATTTTATTATGCATAAAAATGTATGGGTGTTATTTCTGTAAATGGTGTGTATGTGATTTTTGAGCAATTGCCTAAGTTGATGAAGTCGAACCTGATCACCGTTCAGGTGGAGTTAAAAATAAAAAGCTAAAACTTTCCTAAATGACTAGCCGATTTATCCTAACTGGACCTGTTCATAGGTTTAACAAGAAGCAATGAAAAGGGATTTTGTCATTCCCTCAGTCTCCAATGAACTTTATTCATTTTAATTTTGGTTCATTTATACTGTATCCATACTGTTTGTTTTAAGGGCAACAGTACTATTATTATAGGTTACACAGAAGTAAAAGCACTCATAATAAGTTTTTTAAGTTATCGGCTTTGCAGATGAGAAGCTGGATGTGTCAGCTTCACTTACATAATGTGTTTTGGCTGCATAAAACCAATTAAACCGTGCTAAGCTAAATCATCCTTATTTACATAAAACAACATAGCTGTAATTAAACTGGGCTTCAAACATTCACAGGGAGTAGTCTTGTAGTTATTAAACTATGCGGTGAACTTCATGCATTTTATTGAACTTTATTTAATTTATCAGAAAACTGATTGATTTTGAAATGGATAGACAGTTGTGCTCGTTTTTCATCATTGTATCATTTCCTACTGTCAGAGCTGATTCCAGCAGCTTGTCACTGCTGCATACTCCAACTGGCAATTACCTCACTTTATCACCCACTCCTGCAGCAGAAGCAGTCTGGAAGCGGAAACTGACGGAGAATTCAGGGAAAATGGGAAGCTGGAGTTTTCTGCAAGTTTTGCATAAAACCATTAGTTTTTGAAAATCATGTCTACTGGGCTTGAAGAAAGGAATTGGAGTTCCTTGCTTGGACTGCCCACATCCTCAACCCAATTCCCTCAGATCTGCCTCTTCTTTTTTTTCACACCAGGATAAAATTCTTTTCATGAGCTTTCTTATGTGGAGACTCTCCAAGGGTCAGCGCAGAGGTTTAAAAAAAATATCCAAGCATCCCAACCAAGGCATTATGTTTTTTAATGTGGGGAGAAACTAGCTAACAGGAGCTTGAAGCCGGCATATCTCTGGCAGCGTCTCAGCACAAAACACAGCTGACATGTTTCTAAGTTAAGAGGAAGTTATCTGAATACTGGACATGATGAAAAGTCTCCAACACATCAGTGAAATCCCAGGAGGCTTCCTCTGCTGTGTCTCTGTTCACGGCTGAAACCAGAAACCAAAAACACCCTGCTGTCCGCTGATTGTCAGAGGCATTGCTGGACCTCCTCAAATCTAATGCAAGATTTTTTAAATTTGAGCTGACATTGAAAACACGGAGTCATTTTCACTCCAGTCGGATGATTCTGTAGACATGAGCGGAAATCCACAACTCTTGCTTTGAGTTTTCT
>JBAMHT010000016.1:23629147-23643135 GCA_037177075.1 Craterocephalus fluviatilis
AAACCACTGATTAGTTAATAAAAGTAGAAATGAATTGAGCAACCAGTGGTGTGAAAAATGTCGTAGACATGGAGGTGTGCTGCTGCTGCGGAGTTTCCTCTGGTTTTTTATGAGTGGGTCTCGAGCTGACACGGCAGGTCTTGTTTCTTGTTTCACATGTAGGATGATGATGTAGCTGTTAGTTTCATCTCGCTGCACATCGCACCAGCTAACACAGACGGACTGTTGTTTGTTGGAATCTGCGGTACGCTGTGGAGTTGTGTCTCATCTACATCTGAACACACATTTTCTACCGTTGTGTGCAAATTGGACCTTTTTTTCCAACACAAGTTAATTAGAAACAAGATTTTTTACATGATCCTAATTTTGCCCCACAGGCGAATCATAGTGTTAATGTAAATATAAACAAAAGCACCAAAATCTGGAAATTAAACTCCCTGTATGGCCCATATCTTAGGTTTTATTGACAGCATTACCGCATTAACTCGGGGAGATTTACACCAGCATGTCCTAAATCTGCCTTTTCTCTATGGACCACATCTGAATCACATGACCTGACAGTGCCATGAATGAGCTATTGTGCAAAAACTATTGCACGTTAGGCCTCAATGTATCTACTAAGTGTTATCTTACAAATGAGAGAAGTTTCAAGCTTTGAGAAAAACAACAATAGCCTTTTCACAGCTGTGGGGCTTCATTCTGGTTCCCATATGCGTCACTCCGGTAGAATCTCAGGAGTTAACAAAGGAGTTAACCAGCAGTGAGAGATAAAATTATTTAACAGTAACAAGGACAGAAGACAGTTATCTCAGACCAGAACATTTTCTGCAGAGCCTTTGCATTGACACTAGTACTGTCAAGCCCCAGATCTCTCACGTCCAACCCAACAGTTACAGTGAAACGTAAGAGGAAATGTCCTGCAAAATAGACCGTTTGTCAGCTACTACTTCGTCAATATGGTTTATACCATACCAGTAGTGGAGGGAAGTTTAGTTCCTCTTCCATAGTGTGAGGCTTTTTAGACCAGGAAACTCTGCACACTGCCTTATATGCTGAGCATTTAACAAGATAGATGCTACTTACTAAAACAACTGTATTAACCATAGCAGAGTCGTTTCAAAAGTAATCAGTGGGTTTTTCTTTGTGCTCAGGATGATGAGTCCTCAAGCAGCATGTAACGTGTTAGGGCTGGGATATACTTGCTGCTGGCGACGCGTCCGCGTACGCATCATGGCCACCGTGCGTCGCTAATGTCAGTTTGGCACGTCGGCCGCTCGCGTTGACGCGAGGTAACGCGACGCGTGCGCGAGCTGCAATATTGACGTAACCGCTAGAAGTGCTCGTGCACAATTTTTGTCAATGGACCGCACGGACCGCATTTAAATGCTCACCGGCCACATTTACCGCATCTAACAGCGGTAAGCCCTTTTCCCCTTTTGTTTCTACTGTAAAGTAAAATTATCAGTCCTTTTACCTCGATTTAAAAGTCTAAATTCAACTCGTTGTTAGGGGGAAAAAACCCGGAAATACAACTCACCGGCAGCTTGTAACTTTCAGAGTAAAAGTGCTGCACACTCCGCCTAGTGGTACCCTCCGGTATTGACCGTTTTGGCCGCGGTGTGCCTACGTAGTTTACAGCAAGTATGTACACAGACCAGAAAGAGCGCTTGCGGGCACGCTCGCGTACACAGCAAGTATATCCCAGCCCTAAATCTGGAACTGGGAACAGCTGGGTCACATGACACCAGCCTGAGTAAATATAAAACTGAATTCTTGTTATTATACAGTCATTTAAGGCCTGCTTAGTTCTCTGTAAACATTGTAATTTAGAAGTGTTCATAAGTTTCATTTAAACATTATTATTACGTTTTACTGCACAGTCATATGTATAAAAGCTGGTTTCTCTGCTCTGCCCGAAAAACTCTAAGTCTATGGTGGATCATGCTGAGGGGTCACATGCAGGTAAGAGGAAAGCACTGGAACACTGATGCATGCAAACAAACACACACATGCATGCACATACAGGGCATACAAACACACACAGACACCATCCAGAGGTGGTGCATGACTGGGAGGTTATCAAAGAGGCCCAAAGGAGTGTCAAGGTGAGAGGTGAAACCAGATGGGGTCAAAGACTGAAAGGGACAACATCTTCACACCTGGCTCTGGGGTGTGTGTGTGTCTGTGTGTGCAGGAGAGTGTTTTCAGTGTGTTTGTGTTACACTACTTTTATATTCAGATCAGATTATGTTAGTATGTTCATTTTAGCACATTCTTTATGTGTAGGCAACATTACGGGTGAAATTGTGTGTGTGTACTCACACTGCGTGCTCGGGTCCGTGTCTGTGGTCAGTTTGACGTAGTTGCTGGGAAAAAGGCCCTCCCTTCCATTGAGCTCTCCTTTCCACCAATCACAGTCATCCTTGTTGAGCACCGTGATCACCTGACCCTTCTGGAAGGCCAGCTCGTCATCATTCTGGGCCACGTAGTCGTACATGCCAATCACCTGGCACAGAGCTTCGTACCGGGAGACAGATAGGATGTATTTTTAAAGCCAGACACAAGGGGACTAAAAAAATTTAATAAAATTAAATGGAAAAAAATATTTTAACTGAATAAAATAATATATTTAAAAATAACTAAATAAAAGAATAAAATAAATGAAAAATATGTTAAAATAAGAAATACAGCAATATATTTTTCAACGAACAGAAAAAATATCTTTAAAAAAATTAATAAAAATAGAATAAAAATATAAAACTAAACAGTAAAAATGTGAAAAAACAAATAAAAAGATATAAAAAAGTATATATTTAAAAATAAAGTAAAATCCAATCTCCCACCTGTTCTTTGGGTTTCATGTAACAAGATTAGTTCCATCACAGTCTCATTTAACTTAACATTATGGTATGAAACTTACATACTTCGATCCATCTAAGATTTTCTTTTCCATTCTTATTTAACAAATTGATGTTTACATTTCATAGCAGAATTCACGTGGAGTTATATGTGTGTACCTGTGCTGGCAGGAGCCAGTTTAGGAGGGGTGGGCTCTGTAGGAGTTGTTTTGCTGGTGCTGGGACTCAGCAGTTTCACATAATTTGCAGGAAACCAACCAATCTGACGCTTCTTCCCTCGAGCCTGGATCAATACGAACGCATCAAAACATCAGATAAAAACAGTTAACGGAAGGAATCCTCACATATTCATTAAAAACAATTCTATTTTCTCTTTGACAGATAACAAATTATTAATTTCAAGATGTTTTCATGTGATATATCCTTAAAAATTGATCTTTTACCTTTTCATGTAAAAAGTTTTTGTATAAAATGACTGAAAAGATCCTTGTCCACATCATTAATTCTGCACATCTAAAAAAAGCATGTTGTGTTCTCATATATTTCTTGTTTGTGTACCTGGAGCTCACCCTCCCACCAGCCCCCTGGGTTCTTTTTCCTGATGAGGATGAGCTGCCCTGGAGCTAACGTCAGCTGCTCTGCTCCTGTTGCACTGTAGGGGGCGATCACCTGCGCGATCTCTGCAAAAGGAAAGAACATGAAGAGGATGTTGTTGACTCTGAGTTCAAATACTAATGAATCTTTTCAGCTTTTACTTGCATTTAAAGACATTTTAAGACAGATGTTTGAATTAAATTGTGGAGTTTGGTGTGATTCAGCAGCACAGCTGATGTTTTAGAGTTGTTTCCAGGACTCACCTGGTTTTTTCCCCAGACTTCCCGTCTTTCCTGCTGGTCCCAGTGACTGCAGACAGAAAAAGTGTCATCAAAAAGATATTTCCTTTTCTCTTAGACTCATAGATTTGAAATGACGTCTCACCTCTGACGCTGAATCGCGTGGTTTGACGTAGTTGGACGGAAAGACTCCGGTCTTTCCTCCCACCATGCCCGTCCACCAATCCCCTTCCTTTCTGGTCACCATGACGATGTCTCCTTGCTGGAAGCTCAGGTCCCCCTGTTCGCTGCTCTCGTAGGTGTACATGGCGATGTATTCTGTAGACAGCAGGAGTTTTGCTCAGCGACAGATATCCAGATAGGTTTTAACAACAGTTCACGTGTAAAAACGTGTTGGTGTGCGTTACCTTCTCCAGAGTCAGAGGGTTTTGTTGGAGAAGGGGAGGGACGTTTTCCATTGGGCGGGCTTTCTGACATTACAGGTTCACTAAGACGGACGGGAACAAAACAGAAAAATCTTCATAAATAAAACAAAAAAAGAAAACTAACATTTCAGCATGGTGGCTTTAATAAGAGCATGAAATAAAATTAAAGTGATCTTCTTCAGCCAAGAACTGATTGGCTATCTAACAGACCAAATAATCTGTATAAATATTTCATTTCCTTCTTCAAATGGTATTTCTGACTTTATTATGAGGTAGGGCTGGGCAATATGAACCAATTTTCATATCTCGATAATTTTTTACTTAGTTAAGATATGCAATATATATCCCAACATAAATTTTTTGGTCAAGTAAACAAAGAGATGGTTCAAATTTACAGCTAAATGCACTTTTTTAAGGATCAGAAACACGTGCATTAAAATATTTGACTGAAATTAAAGTAGATGTGTATTAAAATAATAAAAAATACTTTTCAATAAGCAGAACAAATATACAGTTGTGCAAAATGTTAAAAAAAGAGATATTTTTTTAACTCAAAAAAAGCTAACTCGATATATTCTATTCTTATTCTGTATCTTAAAATGTTTTTAATAAAAAGGGGCTCAGATGATATTCACAGAGCCAATGAACTGAATAGTTTTCAATGCAAAATGTGGGCCATGAAAGCGGAATGTGGAGTTTACGGAGCAACATCTTTATCTTATAAACTTCTGGAGCATTTCATGCTGAAGAGTTTCCTCTAAAATTGAGATCAGCTGCTGATTCCAGAGTTTATATCATCATGTTATATTATAGAGGAATCAAAGTGCAATGTAAAACAATGAGGCGCCAAAGGGTACAAAGTCTGAGGCTCTTGCTTAAAAACTCTGTAAATGCAGTTTTTTCCTGGTGACAGCTCTCAGCTTGTGTTGTATGGGATTCATTCACTGGTTACACAGGAAAACAAGTGCTTGCTTACAATTTCCGCACCAGTCTAAACATACATTAGATTTATCAATTAAGAAATAATGTAGATGATTAAAATCTTAATGATCGATCAATTGTTCGTTGATTAATTATGCCCATCCCTACTGAGAATATTTATATATTTTTTCCAAAAGAGTTTCTTTGTCAGACTGGCGACTGAGACAAGTTATCACTTGTGACTGGACCATTGGGTGATTTTTACTGGAACTGCTTTGACCCTGAAAAGTAGGAGCTGTAGTTTCTGAAGTTTCACCTACACAGAGTTTTTGCTGCGCGCTGCAGCAGCAGCAGAGGCCGCGACCGTGATGTTGGCTGAGATGAGCTTGACGTAACTTTTGGGGAACCAGCCTCTTTGTCCGGTCTGAAGTTCACCCAACCACCACATGTCCTGCTGCTCCAACACAGTTATTATCTGTGTAGAAACATTTGCATGATCAGATAAAAACAACAGGAGATGCGAGCTAAAAAAATTAGCAATCGCTTGATTTCTACCTCATTTTTGTTGAAGTTGAGGTGGTTGTCCTTTTTGGCTCTCCAGGGATACAAAGCCTGAGCCTGGAGACCTTCGACCTTCTCCCCCTGATAAGCAGAGCATCACAGTCATCATCAAAGTGCAACAGGATGTAATCTGAAGAAATATTATAGTTTCATTACCTGTCCTAGTACAGGAGAAGGAGAGGAGCCCGTGGTCATGGTGGCAGGTGTGAAGGCGGAGCGTTGCCGTAGCTGAGCAGAGGGAACGCTTAGAGATGGGTTCTGATTGGGTGGAGAGGTTGGCCACGGGTCCCATCCCTCGCTGTCTGATTGGCTGGTTGTGTTGGAGGGCCAACTGGAAATAAATACAGACGAGATTTAGATGACCGTGTCCGACGGTGACTGGTGTTACCAGTAACAACAGCCGGGCTTACGTCGTGCTGAAGTCGGCCCAGTTACTGTTGGCAGACGATGTGGAGGAGGCGGTGTGTCCGGGGGCTGGAGGGGGTGTGGTTAGCGGCTGCTGGGCTGAGGTCGGCAGGGCTGACGCCGTGGAACGAAGGCTGATTGGCGCTTCGCTGTCGGGTATCCGCTCTGCATAATTAGCTGGAAACCAACCGGTGCGGCCTCGGAGCTCCCCCCCCAGCCACCCAGGCTCGCCTGTTTGGGACTCATCCACCTGGTGAAGCAAAAGAGGAAGCATTATAAAAAAAAGCCGAAACACGTGAGGCGCTCTGCTACTAGTTCAAATGTTTCTGAAGGAGTATCAGAGTCATGGTGGAGAAGAATTTTGATGGAAACAACGGGTGACTTTCGCTACAGGAGCAGCTGTTTACTCCAGGAAGTATCCTGAAATAATCCGCAGTCAAGGAAGTAGCATTATAAAGGTATATGATACATCTCTAACACTAGGGATGCAAACAATTAATCATCAATTAATTGTCAATAATAAATTACTAGATGAAAATAAACTAATTGCAAATAATCGCATTTTGAGCCTGTAATTCCTCGCCAGCCCCCATGTGGGTGCACTTGATGCTAGAAGTCCTTGACGGCCATGTAGGAACACAAGAGAAGCTGTCCTCTGACCATAGATATAATTAGATTTCATTTAATTTACTTTAATTTAATTAATAATAATAATAATAATATATATAAATATAATAATAATAATAATCAGAAGAAGAATATATTTGTTTGCATTGTTCCATCTGTGAATGTGATTTTCCCTGCTGTTAAGAATAAATATTTTATCAAGGAATATGATTTGCAGAAAGATAGCCTTTTTGTATAAAAGGAACCTGTTTATTCAGGGAAATTCAGCTTCTCAGAAAAATTTCCGCTTATCAATTAATTGATCGATAAGATGAAACAACTATCCAATAATGAATTACTTGATAGCATGCATCCATACTCGTCCACATACACTCCTAGACAAGAATCCTGCCATCACTATGAACCTGCATGTAGACGGTCTGCAGAGCTTATTTAACCCCATCAGTAGTGATTTTTTTTTTAAGTATTGTAAAAATGGACAGATGTTAAGAGTCTTTACAAAGTTAAACCTGCAAAGCGAAGGCACCTGAGGATGACTGACATGTTACTGAATAATGTACAATGTTTAATCATAAGAATGGATAAAAACTATTTAAGCTGAGAAAGCCTTTGTTTATAGTTTGAGTCCCAACTGCAAAGCTTTGCATTTCACAGCAGCTTCTCTCAGCCACAACCGTAATGTGCAAAAGTCTTGAGTCATCCTTAATTTCTTCAGTTGGTACAACTCAACAAGTAAATATTTAGGGTTTTTTTGTATTTTTTAAGCTGCTCCATTGGTGAGGAGGATTAAGAAGTCTCATATATTTGACGGGGTGTTCCTGTTCCTGAAGAACATCACCCTCAGATCTTGTACATCAGCTGTAGACACATTTTACCGTCTGAATGTACTGGCTGAGTTTCCTTAGCTGTGGCGAGACATCCCAAGTTTACAACTAATATCTCTTTATCTCTTTGGGAATCACTTTGCTGGTGTAAAACTATTCAATTTTCTGTCACTCAAGCTGTATTATCGTTCTTGCAATTTTTCAGAGATGCACCTAAGAAAAAAACAAACGATTTGTCGATAACAGAGACTTAATATACGGTTTAAACTGGTTCTTTACCAAGTCTGTCGTCAAAACACGGGATCATAACTTACTGTAGATTAGGAGCAGTTTTATGCTTGAATAATTCACAGGTTGTGTGAAATGGCTTAAAAAAAAACAAAAAAACATTCCTCTGACAGTCAATTGAAAGGAATGGAGTAAAAATGAGAACAAAATCACCCAATGTCCAAAGAAGACCTATGTTTTATTCTGTTTCTGTTTACACTGACCCCTTTAACCTTTTAGATTTTATTTTATTGCTCTGTTTTATTTATTTTCTTTACTTATTTAATTTATCTACTTATTCCTCGCACTTATTTTTCCTTTATTGTTTGATATGGATGTTTTTTAATTGTCCAATATAATTTTTAGGAGTCTGGTTCTTCCTCACAACAGCCCTTCCTCTGTTGCATGAGCAGGCGGGCTGACTTGTTGGCATAGCTAGCTTTATTTTTTGCACAAAACTTTGAGCTGCTTTATGCATGAAAAGTGCATTATTGATTAAAAAAAAAAAGAAAGCTTAAAACTTTAAGACGGTTAAAGAGATGAGGGGTGGCTCAATACGTTTGCAGAGTAGCGAATTAAAATAAAAATAAAACAATCTGACTGATGACTTCATGACATTCATCCACTGGCAAATGAATGAACGTTAAGATGACATGAAATGAACCAATGGCTGGAAGTGTTCTGTCTTGTGATTGGTGGAGGGACAACACTGCACTGGGCGGGGGGCAAGAACTTACCCATTCCCCCTTCACCTTCAGTTTGCACAGCAGAAGAGAAAAGAAACAGTTAAAGGAAACAGCAGAAGCACCTCCCCCCGAAGAAAAGAGGACACAAAGTCTATCCACATATGATGGGGTCTATAGATAAGGTTCGATGCAAAGCACATACCATGATCACATCTCCAGGCGTGATACTGATCTCATCGTGGCTGCGAGCATCAAATGGATAAAGAGCCCTGAAGTAGACCACCTTCACAGGCGGCTGCTGCTGCTGGTCAAAGCTGCTGGCTGATGCCTTCTGCTCAAACAGACTGAGACCCTGAGTCTTCTCCACTGTAAAGACACATTCAGAGTAAGAAAATAAAGATTTAAACCAAAAGAACCAGAGTCACAAGGCACAAAGGATCCAAGCAAAAATAATTTTTCTCACAAATAGCCAAGACGCAGTTTTGTTTTTTCCTACTCCGCGCATAGCAGAAGGGTTTTAGTCAAAATTTTAAACATGATGTAAAAGTAAATTGTGTTACACTGACCGATCAAATGAGATGAGCTTTACTTCTTGATTTCTGTGTACACAATTACAGTACATCTTGTTTTATTTCATTACTCTATGTAGACATATGAAGGATTTAATTTTCAGTTCATTTCTTATTTTAAGAAATAAACTATGTCCAAACAAACTGCTGATTCTATCATGGGAAAACTCACAAACTTCAAGATCCTTAGAAAAGTCCCTCGGCTAAGCCTCGAGTGGTATATCAGGAGAAAACTTGATGTGTTTTGTGGAACTGGATCCTGATGTTTTTCTTTCCAGGGACTTGAAGGTGCCTCACTTGATGGTTTCCAGTCTTATAAGTAAAACTTTAATAACATGGCTGGATGTTTGGGATAAAATGCAGCATCATTCAGACACTCAGGAAGGTCGCAGGTAAAACCATCAGTTAGGCTAAAGATAAACAAGTGCCGGTAAATCCCCCACAGAGTTTGCTGGGAAATGTTCTCCACTCTTTCAAACAATGGTGACATTATTACTCGTTTACTTTTAATGCTGGCAAGAGAAACTATTACAGAAAAAGCAGACTGAACCTCCGCCTATCTCCAAATGGAATTTAATGATCTGAGAAGTTCTGACTTCAATGAAGTCAGGATATTGTGTTGATGGATAGACTGATGTGTTTCTGCAGAAATGGATGAAACCATTGGGACTGAACCATTTCATGGAGGAAGAGTTAGGTCCATGAAAGAAAGAACTGTCCTCATTTTGCACTTTTTGCTCTGTTGTGCTATGCATCATCCTGTCTTGTGCCCTTTTGTGATATTTGATTTTAAATTAAAAGTTATCAGAGTACATGCACAGAGCAGTCAGATGGACCAGAGTGTTTTTATTTGAGCTGTAACTGTATCTCTGTATAACAATGAAAAAAATGTAATTCTGTGAAATGCTGCCTTGTTAATCACATCTCCCCGGCCACACACTCTAACCTGTGTGACCCATTTAAACCTTTCGATGATGTGAAAAAAGTAGAAACTCATTACGAGACCGTGCCACATTCAACGCATCCAAGGAAAACGGACCAATGAGGACATCAAACACACAAACACATGTTGGAAGTGACTCTGCAGAAACGATTTGTTAGAATGATTACATTTTCTAAACCTCTTGCAAGCTCTGGGCCCGTTTTGAAAACTTGCCATCTTGAATGTTTATGATATCAATGTGGTCCAGATCTGCTTATTTGTGTTTCAGCATAAAAGTAACTCTTTACCTCTTAGTTTCCATAATATATTTATGTCCAAATTCAAGTCCATAGTTATCAGACAAGAACTTTCTCTGATCTTCTTAAGTGTTTTTGTAATCATGATAATTTATACATTTGTATTTTTATTTGTTGCTGTACTTTATTGTTAAATGGATTGATTACTTTCTTGTCTTTTGTCTTGTAACAAATTTTGCTTTGGTTTTTATATGAGCCCTTATGGGCTTCTAACTCTCCCTTGCACATTCTACTTGTAATGTCATCATTTTAGCATTTTTTAATGGCATCTTTGTGCAAAATGAATAAAATAAAACAGAGGTAACACACCTGATGACGTCCAGGGGTCAGATGCGTGGCTGAAAAGCTTGCTGAGTTTGTCTTGCATGTCTTTCTTGCCTCTGCCTTCATCCTCCTTTTCTTCTATCGTTCCGGCGGCCTTCCTGCCCTCTTCCTCCTCCTCTAGCCCCCTCTTCTTCCTCTCCTCCTCTTCCTGAGTCACTCTGTTGAGCCAGGCGTGCGGCGCAGAGACGGAGGCGGGACTAGGAGCTTTGGGCATGGAGCTTCCTGCGTCATCCCTCCAGGCTGGACCCTCCTCAGACGACAGCCTACGAGTTCAGTCAGTAAGTATTCGATCAACTTATCTCCACATGAAACTTTGTTCTGTTGGGAGATTGATCAGAGAAAAAGCACTTTAGGGTCGTCTTCACGACGTCTGCTTCGTTCTTACCCGCTCTCCTGCAGCTCGGCGGACTTTCTCTCGCTCGGGGTGTGCATGTGAGAGTGTGTGTGTGTCTGTGTGTGTGCATCCCCCGCCAGCTCCTTCTGCTTTTGCCTCTGCTGCCGGATGTGGATCTCCCGTAGCTCCTGCAAAGCATCATGGGATATAGGAAGGAACAGCGATAAGGAGGAAGTGGGACCAGAGGGCTGGTTGCTACGGGTTACCATTGACAACAAACAAGTACAACAACACCAGCAGTAGCAGCAAGATTGCATTAGTCAGGTGATTGAGGCAAGCTCCGCCCCTTAAACTGTATCACTGACATCCACACTGGTAACCATTGCCTTTTCTTTTCCTCCACAAAATGTATTTCTGTTTCTGTTTTGGAGGGTTTTTTTTGTAGTTTTAATATATTTCTTGGTTTATGATTCAGGATGTTGCTTATATCATAAAAAAACCTTTAAAGCAAACTATACTAAAACATTTAATTGGATTTAGGTGATCGTGTACAAAGGATTTCAGAAAACATCAAGTGGGAAAAAAAAACATCTTTAATTTCTCCTATCAGCCAATTTACCATTACGATGCTTTAATTCCAACTAAAAACACGCTTTAGTGTGATCTAACATATAAATGAACGCATTCATAATAACCTGTTTGTGAAACTCTGCAGCTTTGGGGCAAAGTTGGAGAAGATATTAAACACACATATGCAACATGCTGCAGCTGTGCACACACTAATGGTTTACAGCGGGTCACTATAGCTAAGGTGAGTCTGACTAAAACTCATATATGCCCCTCAAACCTGTACATCTAAAAGTATTTGCACTTAAAAATAACTTCTTGTAACTCAGGAATAGTTTTCTCTTACTCAGTGAATGTGAATCGTTGAATAATCTAACTTAAAGACGCCAACCAGCAGAAGGGATTGCCTTCCTCCTCTAGTCAGCCCCATTCATGTTATGCTGCAACTCCTCTGATATTAGAGTGATTCAGTCCTAATCGTTGGAAGAAGATTGAGAGGAAAGTAAATTATATAAGGTCAAACAGATGTGGAAGCCCTAAAATGTTTATATATTTACCTACGGCTTTCTACAGAAATGCTCATCAAAATTCAGTGCAGACTGAGAGTGTGGATGGCCTTTTCTTTTCTTTTTATACAAAATTAAGTCTTCTTTTAATTCTAATGGCTGCAACAAATAAACAGCAAATCACATGTAACAAGTGGAAAGGGATTTCTTTGGAAGAGGGCCTTAAAAACACTCGAGGCATTGGCCGAGTCGGTGGGGCGGAGCTTGCATGAGGCACTCGCTGTGTTTGCAGGGTTGGTTAGAAGGAGTAAACAAAAAATGTAAAAAAAAAAAAAAGGACGGGGATCGGGGAGGGTGGGGTCGATGGTAGAGGGAAAATCTGGGGGATGCAGTTCTGTGAAGTCATGACAACCAGCTGTGCCATTAGAAAACACACTGTTACTAAAACAACACAAGGCAGCTGTCGTGTTTCAGCCAAACAGCCGTAACGTGAGGAAACCCTGAGAAACAAGCAAACCAGTCGGAGATGAAACTGACACAACTGTTGAGAGACAGACGACTCCAGACCACCTGAAAAAGGACGTGGGGGAGATACGACACCACACGCAAACATTCATCCACCCAGAGTCTGGTTTATCAGCATTTTATCCAGTTACTAGCTTGGTGTCTGGCTGAAACATCAATGAGGAGCATTCAGGCCGTGGCAGCACAGCACACTCATCTATTAACCTGCTAACCTGGCCTACAGTGTTAGCTATGGGAGCACAGAGCCAGACGGATAAACGGTAGACTAACACCAGCTTGGCGGGGGAACAGATGTGGGTGGCTAAAAGATAGAAAGAGAAGAAGAAACGAAAGAAAAACAGAGCAGTCAGGAAAGAGGAGAAAAAGGAAGATAGAGCAGGGGTTGATGGGAAAGCTGCTCTGTAGCGTGGACCTTTATAATGTAGTCTAGCCGAGCCAGACACACTCTGATGGCAGAGACACACTCCTGCAGCTGTCCCTGCTCCTGGTGCTGAAACACACACACACACACACACACACACATATATATATATAGATATGGACACAAACACACAGGATGCAACAAACACACACACACAAATTAATGTTTTAGTTCATATTTACGATTAAACCAATGAAGGTGTAATGTACTTATTTGTCAACAGTTTTTATGAGCCTAACTGGTTCAGAGCGCTGTGTAATGGTTCTGCTGGTGACATGGACAGTTTGTGTCTTTTCATTCACTAATTTCATTCAGTTATTTAACTGCTTAGTTAAAATGGCAACGCTCAGACTAATGTTACAATTTAAACCGAGCTTTATTTGGCTGCACTTGTACAATTTATTTCAAACTCTTTCAACCAGCTAAAAAATGAAGCAAGTAGTTCTTTCTCTCAGATATCAAAGAAGAAGTGCGTATGACTACTACATGACTCATGTAAGTAGGCTCTGGTGACTCACTGATCAGCTCTATGCAGTCAGCGTTGTAAAAACAGGCGAAAGCTGGCAACAGTAAAATTGTCAGTGTGCAATTAGCCTGAGTAGATTCTCCAGTATTTACTTTTTTTCATCTGCAGCGGAATAATCTGGAAACTAAAATGGTTTTGCACGATTTTTAAGTATTTTTTTACCTCTTTAATTTATTCAGAGTATTTTGGTTCTGACATTTTTGTTGCACCAAAAATATAAACTGGCTTAAATGCAGTCATGTGATAAAGAAAGTACACGCAGTATGTAAAACATTAGAATTCAAATAAACATGAAATGATATTCCTCACACTTTGTATCTAAGCAGACAGAATTTATTGTAATATTTCAAAGGAAAGGAAAAAAAATCAAGTGAAGACCTGACTGAGGACCTGAGAAATGCACCTGGATTTTCACTTAACCCATCGACCTCTAATGTTCCAGGAAGATGATCTTCCTGGAACATTAGCTGTGAGAAGCCATTCTTTAGGAAGGGAAATGGGGGAAATGGCTGAGAAACGATAAATGACAGGAACTGTGCTGAAAATAAGTGGCAACAGGTCTGATGGAGG
>JBAMHT010000016.1:24058829-24069258 GCA_037177075.1 Craterocephalus fluviatilis
AAACTTGAGTCTAGCTACAGTAAATACAGTCTACTTTCATCTGATATATTCCAACTGATCTTTTGTTCTTACAGTATGAAGAACTGAGGTGTGCACAACATGTATGTTATACATGAACTGGTTATTGTGAATTGATTGTTGGTGTCTGTGCCAGTCTTTCATGTAGGCGACTACTTAGAGCAGCAGTTGTTAATCCCAGTCTTGGCTTAGCCCAACAGATGTAGTTTAGGACCCCTACCCTACAGAGGAGTTAAATGTGGAGCATGTTAAATGAAAATGAAATATTTTTAATCAAGTAGGAAATCTATGAAGACTTCATGATTTTGTTGAGTGTCCTAATGTCAGTTCAATGTCAAAACCTGATAAAGGGAAACACAGACTCATTAGTTGTTGCTGATATTTCAAGGGAAAAACCTCAATGTTTGCATGTTTAGCACTGATAGGTGCTTCCATGGTTGTTTTTTCATCCTAATCTCACAAGGCTCCAAAAAGTAAAAAAGTCTAAAATGTTTACCACATCCTGCATCCCCATAAAAACATAGCAGTCCTCAGAGTACTGCTTCAACTCAAATTACATTTAGAAGAGAGATTTAAAAGAGTGAGAGAGTGAAAAGAAAGATTGATTGTGTTCCCACGAGCCTGTATGATTACTCATCTAAGTTCCCGTGCATGTGACGCGCTCGCAGATCTCAGGAAAGTGGAGGACAAAGAGGGGAAACAAAGCAAGGCCCGCACCTGCACCTGTCAGGTGACCCTTGAACAGATGGTCCGATCTAAATACAGTCCAGCAGGCACCAGAGACGGTGTGTGTTCTCAGGCTAGTGCACGCTGGTGAATCATGCTCGTGGATGAGGTTAGTGATGAGCTCAGAGGTGGCGCTCTGCCAGCAGCCCGGTGGCAGACAGCTGGCCGCAGGTTCGAGCTCTGAGGCCCAGCCCCCGTCGGTCTGTGCATATGTCCGCCCACTGTTCGCTGCAGACCTAAGTTTGTGCAAAGCACATGAAACCCAGGGGGCTGCGAACGCTCCACTCCACACGCAGCTCTGGAAGTGATCATCCTTCATATTTGCATTTAAATAAAGTTTCCAGTGCTCAAAGGCTGTAAAAAAGCAATAGGAGCTTTTAAAATTGCCCTTTTGTATTAGAAGAAGGGTTGGCTGCTTGGAACCGGCAGTAATAATTGTTACGGCTGAACAACTATAAGGGCCACCTACAGTAAAGACAATAAGGGAAAAAAAACCTTGGAAACCACCAATTTCCCTGATAAATACAAGACCAGAGCACATACCAGAAAGTCAAACTGTAAATGGGATCTCTGTGAGCTGGATCACATAAAACACTGATGTATTTTATAACCTGTATAATTCCATCAATGCTCCTTTTCGTCACATTTTACAACAGAAAAGATGAGTGGTCATCATACTTAAACACACAAACCTGTGATTGCTTTTACTGTGATGTCACTGCTTTCAACAGGATTTAAAGATTCAGGTCAACCCACAGGTGGCGTTACTGCATCCGTCTCACATCTTGCTGATAAGTTTCACTCCAACCATAAAGCCCAGCCCGTCCTGTGTCAGAGCATCGCGGGGGCAAATACCTGCCAGTGTTCGGTCTTTCTACGGGGCTGATGAACAGTCGGTTCTTTAAAGCCTTTACAAATCGTCCGTGGACCCCTCGGGGGATGAAGTTAGACTGTGACAGCTGTGGGTGCGCTAATACTCCTGATGAGAGGCTAATCCATAACTTAATTTCACCAAAAGGAGCTTCAGACGGCAGAAAGAAAGAGTTACTGAGGCATGAACAGGTCTATGAAGGATGGCTTTTCAATGCAAGACATATTAAAAAGAAATGACTTGATTCTGTGAACTTAAGCTGAAAGAAATGTTTTTTTCTTTGACCAATTTGGTGCTCTTAGCAAGATTTTAGCTTGCATCCCCCTCAAATCAATCTTTGTAAACTTAGACAGAAACTGCATGTAAATAATCAAGATTTCTTTTTTACTTTCAAGTAGAAAAATAACACATCAAATAAAACTGAAGAAAAAAGTGACACAACATAAAATATAATTTAAATAAGGTACAGTATAGAAGAATGTTTTTGTTATATGCAAAGTCTAAAGAGAGAACACAAAAACAATTATGAACGGAACCCGCAGACACATTGCCACACACTAACTGGCTTTATAACGTGAAATCAGAGACAATGACTTATTTATTTATTTCATTCTTTTCATTTATTATTTCATTTATTGTTATTCTATTGCATTCTAATTATTTTTTTTAATTAAAAACAATAACATTGATTTATTGCTACAGTATATGCTGTGATGCTGACAGAGGAAGCTATCTCAACACCACCTCCAAAAACTCACTTTACAGTCTCAATATTCTAGATTTAAGTTATTGTTAAGTAATGTAACAGCTGTTTTGCAACAATAAAATCATGCTATGCATGAATCAACGTAACCGTCTGATAAGTTTAAATATCCGGAGCTCAGAGAAACTTCTTTCACCGTTTATTGGTGAAACCTTAACCCTTTAAAGTCGAACTGGGGAGAAAAACCTTTAATTAAAGGCAGTATGGGGTCAAATTATTTCTGACTTAGATGCATTTTCCGCCATACATACATTGAGATTTGCTCTGAAACAACTAAGGACTAGTACATGAACAAGTATGGAGAAGACTGGATGCAAAAAACCACAAGGGATGACACAGCTACAAAAAAAGTGAAATAAATTATTAAGAAGCAACTTGTGACGTACGCAGCTTTAAAAGCTGGAAAGATGAATAAATTGAGTAAATCTTTGATTCTGGGTTAAATAAACTGAAATGAAACATGTATCTGAAAGCTGAACAACTCAACCAGCAAACCAAAATATCAAAATATGGAAAATGATCTTGATCTTCAATAAACTTGGATCAAACAAGTTAATTATCTTTGAATTACATAAGAATCTTGCATTAAAGAAGGAACCAAATAATTCTGGCACAGAAATTCTTGTAAAGAAATTCAAAAGCGGTTGTTTTCATTCTTGAAAAGCATTTTGTGCATTTGTGACTCAGCGTGGCTGAGCCATCACATGATGCTGCAGGTAATCATGTTTATGTGGTTTACCTCAGCTGATGGCTTAAATGCCTTTAATGTAGACCCTCTGTCTGCCACTAAAAGCTGCAGCTCTGAAGGATAACACTCAATCCCTGTAATGGCTCAAAGCAGGGAAGAAAAAGGAAGGACAAAGCCTCAAATGAGCACCAGCATCGGACAACCAGACAGACTTACACACAAAATTTTGTTCCTATAGTTTCCATACTCGCCAAAGTGGAGCATTGTATTATCAGAACGTGACGACGCCCTGCTGTGCCAGCAGAACCAGATGTAAAAAATATTTGGGCTTCAGTAAATAATGCACATGCAAATCTTATGTAAATGATATTCTTCTCATACTGAGAATGTAAACAATACATGCATGTTTGTTTTATAAGCACACAAAAAAGACCAGCTGTGCAAAAGTATGCACAGAATTTTGATCATAATCAAAATTCTGTGCATACTTTTGCACAGCTGCTTTATGCTTCATGCTTCCACAACTGAAACAACAAAGGAGTGATTGTTGCTTTTCTTTTAGCCTCTTTTGCTCCCCATAATACTGACCTGAGCCCCAGTAGCCACAAGCAACAGGCCAGTAACTTTTCTTCATTCAACCTTATTTCTGCCTTGGATCACTAAATTCCCTGCTGACATCATTCCAGATCAGCTGTACAAAGCAAGGCCCGCCATCAGGAATCCTCAATCCATCAATGAAGGTTATGAAAAATTAAAGTAGAGAAGATGGTGGAACACAGTGTGGCAGCAGGACTGCACTCGGTTTGTATTCAACACTCTGCCATCAGTGGATGATTTTCTTGTAAACTTTTTTCTTTTTGCCAGTTCCTCTAGAAAACAGGGTGACAGATGTTTACTGAGTCAGTGTGACAAGAAAGCAGACAGTTTGTTTTCATGTAGGAAAGAACTTCTCATCTAACTGTTCTCCCCCCCTCCTCCTGCCTTTCGCTTGTCTTTTCTTCACATCTTTGGAAGGGATTCTCCCGTCTTCTCCGTAAAACAGCAGGTGGAACAACGAGGGGCCCACAACTTTCTGACAAATGACTTCAAATGGGGGATGTTTACCTGGTTATTCTGGTCTTATCCTCACTTCCTGTACCCTCAGCCGGCTGAGCACAGAGCTTGTTATTCTCCTAATCATATATTCACTGTTCAGCTTCAGAGATTTTTTTTCCCTTTCTTTGAAAGGACAGTCGACACAAGGAATGGACATTATCAGCCATGCACACTCCTTGTTAATCCATGGCCTGTCTTGGTGTGGAACTAACTTTAATGGCCACACTTATAAAATAACATTTTTGTCCGAGCATTTGATGGTCACGTCTGAGGTCTGTGGGACAAACCCATTAGCATCACACAAAATGTAATTTCCTTCCTCATATACCTTGTTTTTTGTGGGTTTTTTAAACTGAAAATTGCAGATACGATGGTGCCGCACAAAACCAACCGTTGGGCTCAGCTTTTGGGGCATCTGTGCTGTAAGTCAAGCTGATCATTTAATGCTTTCATGATAAACCATGCAGGCATAGCTGAGATGATTCAACTTAAAAATCTTTTACAGATTCTTTTCCTTTGTGCACAAAGGGCAGCAGAAATGTGATTTTAGACTGAGTGCAACTCAAATGTCATATCTGCAACAGAGGGGAAAGGGAAAAAGGGTGTGAGAAATGGAGCATTCGTAGAAGCTCCATCCAGACAAGATGAAAGCATACGTAAGATCAGATGCACAAGAAAGGAGTGATAGCTGGACCAATTTGTCTTTATTTCCCTTTACTGTCTGCAAAATGGACCTCACTGATAGACTTGAGCTCTCTCTGCTGCCATTATCTCCCCCTGAAAGCCAGGACAGGCGCTCTTGGCATGCCCCGCTCATTGTAGTCTCCCCTTTCTCTCTTTCCCATGGATGTGAGATGAAGGACTTGTTTGATTCTAAGTAGGAGAAGAAGTTAGATTTGAGTCGAGGAATGGGAGACAGTTTTGGTGCAAATCAACTTTTAATCTGCTCAGACTAAAATAAAATGTTCTTAGATACAACACTAGAAATATGGAGTGTGTTGTGTTGCAGAGGAAAGAAAAGGAATCAAATAAGTGCATCTGGTTAATTCAGCAGTACGAGGACGACAGTCATTTTCCTTCACGTAAAAGCTTATAAGCCTAAAAAATCTTCGTGCAAATTATTCTGTAAATTGAAAATTTCCATTATTCACCAACTTGTAATATTTTAGAGTTCTATTAAATTTCTGTTACTTGAGCATAAAATTGCAGGCAGCAACTTCATCTCTTAGCTGGTCAAGGTTTATCCTTATCTATTTTTATACTCTCTTGGGTCGCTTAAGCCTCAACTGTGTACCATAATTTAAAAGCTTATCACAGGCCATGTAAGTAAAATCCTTATCTAATGCAATGTGTTGCTTAAGTACGGTCCTGTCGATTAAAAAGCCATTCATATTTTTTTGCAGAACCTCTTAAAAGTTTTCAAACTAAATTCTAAGAAAGGTTAAGCTAATTATTTAAGACTTCCTTAAAAAAGAATTTCATAAGATAGAGAAGCTACAGAGGCACAAGTGAAGCTCTGCAGCCGCTCACAGAAAACCAGGTAAACCCCTCTATGTGGCTTTACTCATCCAGTGACATTTTAATTAAGGCAGAAATCATTTATTTATCTGGCTAAAACAAAAAAAGGAAAAGGAAAAGCTAAATTGCCAGCTCTCTGCAACCAGGAGGCCGATCTGCTGTCAGGCTTCGGCATATTAAGCGTGCAGGTATGTGTATTCCTGCATGAGTATTCATGCGGATTTGCCTGCATGTGTTTGTTTCAGAGTGTGAGAATATTCCTACGGAGACACGCTGTCACCTTCCGGAGCCCAGGTGGCCGGGGTCACATGAGTGCCGTATGCAGGCGAGCTGGTGTAGAGCGTCCATCTGCTCTCTTTATACACAGAATGCACGCCGGAGTGAGTGTGTGTGTGTGTGTGTGCGCGTATGTGTGTGTGTGTGTGTGTGTGTGTGTAAAAAATGACCTTGCTTGCGTTTCCAGCCAGAAGTAGGAGGAGATGGCAGAATGTTACGTATAGAAACAGCTTCTTCATATAATGTAAATTCTAAAAGCTTAAATGCGTAGCAGAATATGCGAGCCTTAGCAAGGTCATTCCCAGAATCTCTGGGTTTCATGGAGGTTCCGGTGAGAAAGTTTCATTATGCAAGAACAGACTGAGCGCAGTCAAAACACTGCCATGTTAGCGGGCAGTTTATCAGGCTTGTCCTGTTCCATCTGCATTTCGATGGACACGGAGATCCAGATTAGCTTGCAGAAGTGTGTGAGTGGGCGACGGCTCTCTGACGCACTGGTGACTAACGTCACGGTGCGATGTATCAAAGCATGCAGAATTGTAAGGCAATCAAAGTTTAATAATGGTGCAACCAAGTCACACATTTTCCATATAATTGTTAAATTTAGAAACTTAGATTATCACATGTTGCCACCTCCTGCTCTCCGTTCCCGTCTTTGTTAGTTCCTGCTTTTCTTAGTCTACGCTAATTTTAACCTGTCAGATCTGTTCACACATTCTGAGAACCAATTATCGCAGCCATGGCACATTCAAAACTCTTCCTGTGAATGTGAGATCTTTTTTTTTTTCTAATGCCTTTTCACGACACCCTCCCGCTTTTCTTCCACTGCGATTTCAGAAGTACAGCACAGCCATTTTGTCTCTGTTAACCCGTACCTCGCCCTGAGGACGGACGTGGGCGGTTACACACTTTATCCATTAAGTCTGGAGTCTCAAGATTAGCAACTAATCGGAATCAATCTGACAACCTGCGTCCACCGTGCCTCAGTTGGAAAACAAGCATCCACATGGGATCTAAGTCACAATCATTGAACTCCGGTTTCTACCCCTCCCTCCTCCAATCAGGAATTTCCATCTCTGCCACTCTGCCTGTGGTGTTTGTGTGCATCTGCATGATATATTTGTTTCTGAATCCTTAGACATAGTATTTTGTTGTCAGCATGAAAATAATTGTTACCAGCATCCTGTTGTTTGTGGGATCTGATGTTTTACATATGTTGTTGGTAGGCTGCATGTGCATGCCTCATCTATGCATGGAACAGAGCACTTTCAGCAGTCTTAGGAAAGTTTATGGACACATTACATGTTAATCTAATGTCCAACCAATTAGCTTTTCACTTAAAATAAAAATGCAGGCAAAAAAAGTGTCTGCACATTTTAGTAAAGTGGTACAGTAAAAAAAAAGCCACTGCTGTTGTCTGTGGTTTTAAGCTGAATGGCTGTTTCAGAGCCATGCAGAGAGCTGTAAAAGCGCTTGATAGTGGTGATGGAAGCCGGTTGGATAGCTGATCTGTCATGTAAGCTTTGACATATTTGATGTCTTTGTGTCAACATATTTCATCTTAACTCTGTACTAAGCCCTGTGATTTATTCACATGGCAGTGTTATAGTACCACAAGGGAAACCATTAACATTTGCAAACATAATAAAACAGTTTCTCATCTCTTTCTGCTGTTACAGAGTAGCAATAATAGTGTAAAGTGTCAATAAGAGCTCCAGTAAAACATGCAACTAATGGCTTTGTTTGAGGTACAGTACAGGCTAAAAACACAGGGAGCAACGTTAAAATTCCTTGTTCACAACTGTGGTTTCTTGAAAATCTTTCTGAAACTTGGACATAAACAAATGAAGCCACCATGCTTGAGCAGTAATAACTCCACCTTTCACAGCTTAAACCAAGGATGCATTTGGATGGTTGCTAGGAAAAACTGTTAAACGCAAAAGACACAATCAGGAATGTATATGGTGGGGGTGTGTGTGTGGGTGGATGTGTACGTGAGGGTGTGGGTGTGGGTGTGTGTGTAAGTAAAAGATCAGAAAGCTGATTTGTTGAGTACTCATCTCCTACAAGTCCTTTATTGGTCCCAAAAAGCACTGTTTTGTTGACTAGCAGTTGATTTTCATCCATATATACAATGCAGTTTTAGTCTGGTCCATTCAGATTTTCCACAGTGGTTTGAATATGAGGATACAGATGGACATTTTACAGATTGTTATTTAACTCTGCTCTTCTGAAATGTTGTGTGTTGTTGACTGTGGTTTAACTGTTCCATGAAGATGCCAGAGCAAAAGATCTCATTTTATTCTGTGCTAGCACACAGTAATTCCTTAGATCACATATCTGCCTTCAGTTTGAGGCAGATAAACTCTCGTCTGGGCCATATTATGCTGTGAGAGTAATGTCGCCAACACTGCTGCCTGTGGGAGCTGTGCATCTTCTCTCCTGTGTACAAGGAGACTTAAAATGGATTCTAGTTATCCTGATTAGCTATAGTCACACACATGTACACACACACAACTCAGAAACACTTCAGCAGTGGAATACTTCCCTCAGCTTGTACTCACTTTATCTTTATTCAGTTTACTTTGTTCAAAGTGAAACTCTACCTGTGAGTCTTCAAAAAAACCTCACTGCGTGACATTGTGCTGACCTGAGGACGGAGTGAAAGTTTAAAGACATTAAAGTGAACTTTCACCCAACATGATCAATTGTATTGGGCTGCAGTTCAGCATAAAGGGAACATGTCTGACCCCATCTCAAAGGGACTTTGTAACTTTGGCTGGCTATCCCTCTGTTTGCTCTGTGCCAAAACACTTTTCTTACTTGCCTTTCGCAGCTAGATGGTTTCTAATTAGCTGGACAAATACATAGGGAAGAGGAATCAAAGGCATTAGCTAAAATACAGAAAATTCTCATTTTTAAAGTAGTTTACACTCACCCGGCACATTTTTGTTAACACAAATATATAATCAACCCATCATAGCTGCAACTCAGTGAATGTACATTCACAAAAAAGTGACAAACTGAATCAACTGTACACTGAGGACTATCATGGAAAATGCTTTACAGTATGACGTGTGATCTGTTATTTCCCAAGTTTTAAAAAAAGCTGGGTGAGAGCTGAATGATTTTTCACCGCTGCAGCCTCCCGTCAGCGAGACGTCACCCGGACTGATGGGGTTCTAATTTCCACCAGAGGTCGACAGAAATTCTGAAGTTGTCCAAACGTTTAAGAAATTCAATGCAAAAAATGAAAAAGCTGTATCTGTTTCTTGTGTTCTGGTGAAGCATCAGGATGAGAATATGCTGGCTGAGGAGTGTCGCCAGGAAACCAGAGCACTCCGGGTGTTTGAGCTATACCTGGAGGCTGCTCTGAAGACGGTCTGTGGAAAAAATCAGCCAATGAAACTACAGATAGGACAGATTACCATGATTTACTTTTTTATATATATATTTTTTCTGGATGTTTATGGTTGCAGGAACAGCCATATATAGTGGAAGAGAAGCTGCCTTTCACAAAATGCAACAGGAAAGTAAAATTTCCAGAAGTAGTGCAGCCTTGTGAGCCATTTGAAATATTTGGTTTAAATTCAGCTCAGTAAAGCAAACATTAGCATTCCTGCTTCAAATGAAGTTAAACATTTTCCCTAACCCTTCTGATTCATAAACCATTTAGATGACCACCATCAATATGTATGGGTAATGATCAAAAGGGCAACCTATAAAATGTATTAAAATGTTTTGCTGAGAGCCAAGCTTGGAAAATCTGGGTGCACATCAACCCTTTTGCTGGTGCGTTCAAATGAAAAAAAGATTAGTCTGGTGCCCTGTTTGTGTGCCCCTGTTAAAGCAGATGGGCTCCAGCAGCAGAGACCACACCGGATGTCCCTCCTGTCAGCTATGAACAGGAATCAGAGGCTACAGTTCACACAGACTCACCAAAACTGGACAATAGAAGATGGAACATGTTGTCTGGTCTGATGAGTTTCCATTTCAGCTCCACATTCAGATGCTCAGCTCAGAATCTGCTGGAAACATAATGAAAGCACGGATCCATCCTGCCTTGCCCTTTGACGGTTGGACCAGCCTCTAAAACCCTCACCAGTGAGCCGTCCAGGATGCAAACTAACCAGATGTCACCGCTCCCCCATAATTACATCCACCTGTCATAATCAGCCAGACACATTATACTACACTGTGTTTTACACTGACGTCTCCGATGCTTCAGGCTTTTTCCTCAGTTTTTATGTTGGTTTTTTTTTCTCCTCTTTCTTTTAGACTCTCATGGTGTCAATTTTAGTACGCAGAAACTGTAAAATCACAGAACATATGGCTAAAACATCTTTGTTAAACTCACATGTTTACTTTTTTTTACCATCGATTATTAAGTAACTGAATAATTACAAGTTCAGCTGTACAGCAGCCCATATTTGAAATATGAAGCAGTAATTCCAAGTCCAACCTTCTGATGAAT
>JBAMHT010000016.1:24561198-24572267 GCA_037177075.1 Craterocephalus fluviatilis
GTTTTTTAATTGCATTACAGGAAATAAAGAACTTTATCACAATATTCTAATTTTCTGAGACAGACCTGTATATTACCATCCAGGTCTTGAAATTACTATATGAAAGCTTAAAATAATGTTTTCTGTTAAATTATTTAAGGACTGTGTCTGAATGACAGCATGCAATTATTATGTTGTCGTGTTGAAGCAAAAGCATCGTTCAGTTTCAAAGCTGAGTAACATCAACAGAGAGAAATCCAGCAGATGTTTAGGGTGTGCAGAGGCACATCTGGTTCCTGAGGCTGTGATGGAAACCGCTCGATGATGGCTCTGTACCTCCAGCTTGTTGATCCAAAGGAGGAATAAGTTTGGGACATAAAGCTCAGGAAGGCGAACTTTTTCACCAGCACACAGCATTTGCCCATGTGTTGTACGTCTACTCCCCCATCAGCTGCAGCTCTTATAATCCCAGGTTTAAGGATGAGCAATTTATAGCAATAGTGGAATTGTAGCCAAAAAGAAATTGCAGAAGCTTACTGTATGAGGAGCAGAAAGCTTTTTATTTATTCAGCTATGCAGCCTCTGTTCGGGCCTGGCTCCTAATGTTAGCGGAGCAGGATGGATGGAATGAGGCGCAGGATTTGTTGGCGAAGCGAGAGCTGCAATGGGATGTGATGTCAGGAAACTGAAAGCAGCAATGAGAAACAGAAATAATTGTCTTTGGCAGATTTTTTTTATTGGACTCCGTGCCAATAAAGCCAAATAAATCTGATGGAACTGGAGGGAAAAAGTTGTTAGAGGTGAGGAAAGGTCACAGAGAAGATATAGACGGAGGGCTGGGATGGGAGAGGGGAAAAAGAGAAAGAGACTTTAACACTACAGGGATCAATTACTAGGAAGTGTGAGTTATGGTAGTTGCTGCACCAAAGTGCCATGTGGCTTTATTGCAGTGGGACAGTGTTTGCAGGAAAAGGCAGATTATTAACTACAAAGAAAGGGACAGAGAGAGAGGTGGAAAAAGCCAGCATAGAATCCGAAACGCTTTGAAAGAAAAGTATGAGGTGCACAGTTTGGGAAGTGGCTGGGCAGAGAGAGATGAGCAAACCTGGAGGCTCTTTTCTCACCACCACTCTCCCCATTTCTGCTCGTCTTGCAATTTCAAGCGTGGAGCCTATTAAAGCAGATGGCGGTGTAACTCACCGCTGATAATCAACAGAGACGGAAAGAGACGATTTGCAGGGAAAAGACCTTAGGTCATGTTTATTATGTTAGATTTTCCGATCCAATCTGACTGTGCTGTAATTTCTGTAAGTAGGAATGAGGTGCAAGAAAAATAATTTAGACAGCGAATAACCAAGACGTGTCTAGACAAAGAAACAGGACGAGAACATCAGCTTTGTAATGAGTATGTTGTTCCTGCTCCGGTTTGCTAACGCTCTGGATTTCACGCTAAGGAAAATGAATGTTTAGTGCTTGGAAAACAGAGCGCCGGAATAAAGCAGAGCTACGGAGACGGAGAAACCTACAGGTGCCCACATGCAATGTTTAACGTTTCCAGGGACATAAAAAGTGACGGTTCAGAATAAAAATGTTGTTTTTTTCACATCTTCGCCTCATGAAAGAGTAAAAGCAGGTTGGCCAGATGTGTTTATATCTGAAATTACTGAATCTTGCTTTAGTTATTTTCATTTCTGGATGTTATTTACTGAGTGAAAACACCTGAAAGCATCTATAGCAGCCATGAGTACAGTTAGTTGAGCTGTTTGAATGCGAAAGGAAGGAGCTGGATGCTCTGTTTCATGATTAGTTTATCCTCTTTTAGCATCATACAAAGCAATGCTCATTATTTTCATGCTATCAGACTCATGTAGATAATGATGAGGATAGGAGGATTTGAGCAGCCTAGCGAACGTGTTCTTTATAACTGGATATTTTTTCTGTTTTTGTTCCAGTTCATGTTGTGAAACTGTTACTTCAGGGTTCCTGGTTAAGTCGTAAAAATTTAAAGAATTTTACAAAAAGTGGCCAAGTCAAACTGTTGCTGGAACTCAACTCAACTGTGTGTGTTACTGTGGTGAATGTGTGGTTCCACTATTACCAGTAGTGTATTCAGCTGGTGGTTAACCTGCAGTGGTTACTGGAAATGAATAGAGGATCAGATGAATGAGGCCTGTAGAACCAGTATTTACTCTTTACTTAATATTACAAGTAGATTCAGTGTTTAAGCAGTTTGTGTTTAATCTGCAGCCTTTTGATGTGATTATGTCCTGGTGTCCATGTCGTGTCTTATCCTCTGTTCCTGTTATTATATGTTGTTTATGTATTCTATCATCATGTTTTACTGTTTTAAGTCTGTCTACCTGCTGATAAATTGAAGATGGAACACAATCATTGGCTATAATCTTGCATATTTAGATAAAAAGTCTGTGTTGTTAAATAGCTATAATGAAACTGTACTATTTATGTTGGGTTTCAGATTTAAAGATGCAGACAGACAGTCTGGACTTGGGTTGCAAAGATCTTTTAGTGCAGTCAGATTCTCTTTACTACTGAAAATATGGCTTTTTTTCTTGAATACTTCCATCTTTTTATAGCTGAGATTACAACATTTTGCCTTTTGTCAAAATTTAGAAACAATATAAATAATATTCCCAGACTTCTGGTTACATTTGGCCTCTTTATAACAAAGCAAACACTCTTTTCCCAGTTTAACAGACCAAAGAAATCTGAAACTATTTAATTGTTAGTACCTTTTAAACTTTATTTAACCATTTATTCATACTAGCACATGAGTATGTGTCTGAACCCACCCCCCTGAGTAATTAAACTGTTTGCATTTCCAATGCTACCACTCATTAATTGCCTCTCTGCTTTATCTTCCGTGTAAGGGCAGTTTTAGACCCGAGTCTGATTCCTTAACATAGCTTTTACTCACTCTGTCTCAGACTGTTGCTTTTCATTGTTGTGCCCAACATGCAGTCTGCTTGCTCTCAGGTGTCAGAGTGTTTGTCCTGTTATCCCCTGCAGCCACGCCACAGGGACAAATACATGCATTTATTTTACTTAGCAAACAAAGAGCCTGTGAATTATCAGGCTCCCAGTGGCACAGCGGGCTCACGATGTTTCCACTGCTGCAGAGCTGCAGTGGAAACAAACACCTGTCAAGTGCTCCTAGTTTCCACTAACTGACCCCCCCCATGGCGACATGAAGTGCACCAATGTTTCAGTCAGACTGGTGTAACATTAACAATGACACAGGCTGCTAGGGAAACTATGACGTCACATTAAAAATAGAAGAATGAGGTCAGATACGTAGTGGAACAAAAGGGAGGCTTAGAAGACGGATAATAAAATGCTGTCATCAAAAAACAACTTCTTTACCAGGGGGCAGCATGAGATTCGTGCAGCACAGAAGATCTTTGCAACAGCAATCCTAAAGTGTAGCGTGTAGCAGATACTCGGGTAAAAGACTCCACCAAGCATTGTCACCCACATGAAACTGTTCAAACCCCAAACGACTATAACAAAACCACGAGAACAGCAATGTCCACTTCAGAGATTCTGATCATTTCTGCACACAAACAAGGAATCATTAGACGTGTCCGTGCCATCTTTTTGGGACAGATGTGTCCGTCTCACTGTTTTTAACTGAACTGATATTTATAGAAGTAGTTACCTGCCTCAAAACATCTGTAAAACTTTAAATGTTCAATTAATTAACTGCTTATTAGAAATTGCTTTGCTAAGTCCAACATGAATTAAGCAGTTTTTCATTCCAAGTAAGGAAATTCTGTGAATTTATTCTCACACAGGAACACATATCTAGATTTTCACACTCACATGTTCAAACTTTCTTTTAAGACCAAGATTATACATACCTGTAGTTCTGTAAAGATAAACTTAATTTATTATGGATGTGTCATCTGTAAGACAAGTTTATTTGTATATCCCATTTTCTTTTCAAAGTGCTTGATATAAAACAGTAAAACATTAGTCTAAAGAAAACATCAATAGTAGTAAAAAGAAGCAACAAAGATTGAAAAATCTTTGAAAGTGAAAATGTGCCCTTCTTTTAAAATCAAATTAAGATTTTTTGTCATCATTGTTGAACAAATAATGGTTTTAACCAGGCGGTGAAAGAGCGGATGGTGGACTTGGTTATAAGAACCAAGTTTAGAGATAGATGATGATGACGACGATGATGATGATGATGATGATGGTGATGATGATGTTTGGAGTACATCCAGTCGCAGCACATCAACCCAAACAGAGAAGAGAAACCTCGTGGGAAGCTTTCCCCTCTCAACGAGAGGATTAAAACCTGAGGGTGTTGTAGCTGTAATCAGGGGACGGAGGGTAGGTGGGGGTGGGCGGGGTCAGCGCCCGACCCCGCGGTCTCCCACGGCAACTGAAATGAGGCGAGGGGAAGCAGCGACCGGAGGAAACGGCAACATGATAATCAATTTGAGGCTGAATCGGAAACATGAGCCGCGGTTCCCCTAGCAGGCCTCCAGATGGCCCCGGCCCCGGCCCTGTGTGGGCCCTGCCTGAACTCACTGTGTGTGTCTGTGTGTGTGTGTGTGTCTGTGTGTGTCTTTGGGTGTGTGTTTTGGAGAGATGATGCCATCTGCCAGGAGTGCAGAGGGAGTTCAGCAGATGTATTGGTGACACTGGAAGCTCAGCAGCGCAGAGGCAGAATACTGCATGTATGTTTGTGTGTTAGAGTCAGGGGTCAGCAACACGCACACACACACACACACACACACACACACAGAAGGATACAAGCAGTTTTATGCAGGGAAGGCGTTCTTCCACCGGTGTGACTGGTTTGCTCGATCTTTATTAGCAGGACTGGAGAGGAAACTCCGAGAGAATCGGCTTTCAGAAACAAGCAAAAAAGTAGGAAATCTTTTTAAAAAGCACGGTGGTGTGCTGGTTAGCATCGCAGCCTCATAGCAAGAAGGTTGCTGGTTCAAGCCTCGGCTGGGGAGGTTTGAATGGTGGTCTTTCTGTGAGGAAGTTGCATGTTCTCCCGCCTTCCTTCCACAGTCCAAACATGCTTTATCACTGTAAATTCCCACTAGGAGTGGCTCTGTGTCGGCCCTGCGATGGACTGCCAACCTGTCCAGCCTGTACTCTGCCTATAAAACCCCCACGGCCCTGAATTAGACAGAAATTATGAATTATTTTATCAGATTTTTTTTTAGATGTCCTGATTCATAAAATCTTGGACTGTGTCTATAGCTTTGTATCTCTGGGATCATGACTCGCACATTGCTGCCATCAAACAATTAAAATGCCTTTACAGTTGTCAAATAATGACCGGTGGTGAAAGTGCACAACCTATTTTCTGATGAAGGGGATCAATCAAGAGAAATCGGATGCTGTCAGAGCAGGTGCTGCATTTTCACTGCAGACTGATGGCTGAACAGATGCGGGCTTGCATGAGAGGAGACGTTATCTGAGCAAAACTGCTATCTCCAGTCAAAGCAGATGCAAAGTGTTCAGTCAGCTGCACATCCATGAATCCAGAAAACTTTCAGATACATCCAAGCTTTCTAAGTCCTGCTGACTTTTATGTTTAATCGCTAATTTTTTGGTACCTTTTTGCAGTAAATATTGCACTAAATATTTATTTCACAAGCTGATGCAGCTCCATATTTAGCTGTTATGATCTGGTGAAGAGCTTTCTTCTCCTTCTTCTCTTCTTCTCCTTCATTAATTTCTGTTGCAGCGCCACCTCTGCCAGAGAGTGGAAGTCTTTATTTGAAAGGTCAGATCATTTGAGAAGTGTAGCGTGAACGCAATCTCGTTCCAGATGAATTTCGCATCCCCATCTGGGCCGAGTCTATCCCGCGAACAGACCCATATTAAGAAGCTAAGGAACACAAAGTAAGCCACTGATCTGTAGGGACTGTAGAGATGGTCGCAGACCTCTAAATAAAGAAGAACCCGCCCCGGGTGTAAACACCTCTGTCCTCGTAAAAAAGGCCCAGTAGAGACCTCAGAGATGGCTGGTGTCGTTTTACAGCTGCTCCATAGAAAGCATTTTAACGTATTGCATGGGGTGCAGCAGCTGCAAGAGGCCCAGAAGAAAGACCTTCATGCAAAAACAGGCTTAAACAGCTTTTTTATTTTATTTACTATCTATTAATCCAGAGTCCCAGCTGGACATTTGAGAGGAGAAGCAAAAAAAGTATTCTTTACAGGTACTAATTGGAAAATTAGAATATGCTGGAAAAGTTGTTTTATTCAGGCAACATAAAAGGTGAAACCAATACATAAGTACAGATGCAAGATTTTACTTTTAGAGGCATTTTTTAATTGATTTCAAGCAATATTCAAATTTTATGAGGTTTTTAATTTGAGGTTTTCTGAAGCTGTAAAATCTAAACAAATAAAAGCTGTAATATATTTATTTGCATACTATTGTTTATAAAGGTGCATTTCATCTTTAAAGTGAAGTTACAGAAAAGCAGCACCTTTTCAGGGTATTCTGGTTTTTGGAGTAATACCTGTACAAGGACAGCAGAAGCTTCGTGTGGCTGCTTATCCATGAACAATGAAAAGCTGGATGCAGTTCAGGCATAACGAGAAAAAGCCTTCACATCAGACCAGTGACAACTAACTGACATTGAGTTAAAGAAACCTGGTTGTGTTGCAGGCATAAATAAAAAAAGACTCAGTGGGATCAAGCAGATGGAAGATAAAGCAGGAAACAACTGGACAATGAATCAGGATGAAAAATGTTGGAGGTTGTTCATCCTCAGGATCTCCGTCTCACTTGTATAACAAACATCATCCATCCTGTCACCAATTACTACATCACTGCCTTATCAAACCCAGCTTGTCCCTTTGTAACCCTCCCCTGCTCCTCCTCTCCTTCCTTCCTGTGATGTATGGACTCTTATTAACGGTCTACCTGTTATAACGCATGTCTCCGTCAACCGGTTCGTCTCAAACATCTCCTGCCTCACGCCTCTGCTGTCTGTTTGTCACACGGGGCTTCACCCAATTTAATTGATGCTCGTTAGATGAAAAAAAAAAAAGAAGCTGGTTTTGCTCCACTTTAAAAAAAAAAGAGGGGGGAGAAGTCTGAAAATGTTAATTAATGGTGGATCGAGGAGAACACTGGCAATTAGCGGCGGCTGACGGATGAGCTGCCGTGGAGGCTTGATGGCTGCAGCAGGGCCGTGAAGCGTCCATTCTTCCACAGAAACATTCATAGCAGGGGAGTGCATGCAGAGAGCACGCTGGGGAGATTCCACAAGCAGGCAGCATCATTACGCCGCTGTCAGTCCGTCTCTTTATCTTTGCACGCTGCTGTGGAACGCTGCAGCCTCGGGAATTGCTCGGCTTTGTCTTGTAAAGATTTGATCAGTCGTCGGCTGTTTTCTTTGTGCGATCTATGCAGCTCTGCTGTTTTTAGGCTGAAAAAGAAAACTCAAATCACAGAGCAGAGGTCTTATTTTAACTTGTTAGTCATGTGTTTTGAGGAAATCTTTGCCCCAAAGTAGCACTGAGCTCCTCAGAATTGGTCTTTGCTCACAAATGAAGAGTTTTGAGGGTATATTTTATTTGTTTGTTTGTTAAATTTTGTTTTTCGTTTGTGTCTTGCTTGCCTCATTCTTAATCCCTGTTAAAAGGAAGCAAATTTTTCTGCAATGTACACAGAAAAGTTTTACATTAGTAAATATTTGCTGGTCTTTAGTCCTTTTAACATCCACTATTGTGTGGTTTTTGGTGCATGTGAAGTTTAACATGTTAATTACTTGGTTTCTAATCTAATCTCAAATACCTCTGTTTCTTCCTCTCTTTCTCTTTTTAATGAAACTCTGCTTAGATTATTATTGGCATCGACCTGCTTCTGATTTCTCCTGTTCTCTCCCTCTGCTGTAGGCGAGCCTGCAGTGGCCAGAGAAAACAACTGCCTGAACGCCGCCAAAGCCTGCAACCTGAACGACACGTGCAAGAAGTACCGCTCCGCCTACATCAGCCCCTGCACCAGCCGAGTCTCTACTGCAGAGGTCTGCAACAAGAGGAAGTGCCACAAGGCCCTGCGGCAGTTCTTCGACAAGGCAAGGCACTTCTGGCGTGAAAAGCATGCTAATCATTAAGATTTTGAATTAATAAAGTTTATCTCCTCAAGAGGGACTTTATACATGCAGTATAAATCCCTACTTGATAGAGTAAATTTGCCCGGCACCAAACAGCAGCCAGACAATCATTCTGCTTGCTACAATGCTGGACAAAAGAAAAGAAAAAAAAAAGCATGCTAACCAGAGGTTTTCTGAAGGGAATGCTCATAATCTGATAGAAAGAAAAAAGAAGTTAGAAAGGCTGTCTTTTTGTTAAGAGTTTGCTTTTTAGCACCAAACATGGATTTTGATTCAACCATCAGACACACAATATTTCTGCCGTCTGCTCCATTTTTTTGTATAAAAAAGAAAAAAAGAGATGAGGAGGGTTGTAATTATCACCCCGCTTGGATGATGCCCCTTTGGAATGACTTTAGTGGTGCTGCTTCGACTAAGAATAAATAGATATAATACATGGCAGTGTTATTCTGATCCTCTTTTCTCTGTGTGGACAGCATAAAGTGTGTTTGTGTTGCTGATAAAACTGTGATTACATTCTCATATTGTTGCCTTGCAGTCCTTTGTTGCAGCCCCGTTACCATCTACACCTCTGTTCAAGTTTTATCTGAGTTTGCTGAGCACGTAAAATCACAAGACTTTGGATTTCTTTTCCTTTTTTACATTAAAAACTGGTTTATTCCTACAATTAGCAGCTTATTTTCTTATCTAAGCTAAATGAGTTGCTTGCCTGCATGTGACGTCACATCCGCCTCTTTAGTTGTGTTTAGCATGAAGAGTTGTCTACTTAACTCGCTGTAGACCAGAGCAGGTGGAGGAGAGGCAGTGCCAGATGCTGCAGTTTCACTTCCCTCACTTTTCACTACATAACAAAACGTGTTTGGACCAAATATGTCCCACATATTCCGTTTTGTTTGGGCTTTACTACAGGACTGACTGTAAGGCAGAACTCAGCCACATGAGACTGCTGTAATTTCTGGCCCACAATGCACTTTCCACAACACATGTTCAGGTCAACGACACATTTTAGCTCACATAATGTGCCCTAACTGAGCCATAAGTGCCACAAGTAGCCCAGATTAGGCCCAACATGAATAACAGAGTGCATGTTATGTTCTGTGGTAGAATAAAGAGCTGAAATATGTGAAAAGTACCCAAACGTCAGGCTGTGCTGCTTCTGAAACCCACATGTTGATCAAAATTATCCTTAATCACTGGGAGATGCCTTATGCTGTATAAGCTTTCATTTTTGCTGTTCCAGTCATTCAACTTGCTGAACTACATCAGTTTCTCATAAGGCCGTAATAACGGTGGACGTTGGTAAAGGTGGCTGTTTTTTCACAAAGCAATTCACAGTAAACAATAAAAACTGATAAAAACTATAGCTGCTTTCATCTTTTACTCAGGATTCGGTTGCAAAGCAAAAAGCCAACAACTTGCCCGTTTAGCTCATCCTAACATAGGTTAGTGTTTTAGATTCATTCAGCAGGAAGTCCCAGCAGTCTTCCCGGTGAAGACAACACAGGTTCTATGAGAAACCTGTGAAAAAGTCAAACACAGACATTAACAACGCTACAAACACACCCAAATTTATACCTGTAGGAGTAGAAACAATGCAAATATTATCATGAAGGGTTTTAATCCTGGCTGCCTTCACCTGTCTAGAAGAAGAGAAGTTATAAGTTTTCTCTGTTTTTATTTGCTGAACGGTGAAGAAGTTAATCTGAAGCAGGAAATAGCTTGCAATATCGAGTATTTGTCCAAATCAAAGCTTAAATCTTTTCTTCGATTTACAGCATCACAGTCCAAGAAGTCACAACTAATCATTGAAAACACTCGGACAACGTCTTGCATCTTCATTCAGCTCCATGTGTCAAAGTCGTGTGATTAAATAGATCAATAGTTTTTGCTTCTTTCTTCAGGTGTCATACAGAGGAACGACTGAAAGTGAACGTCTGGAGGAATTAAACTAACCTGCTGTCTTTTCTTGTGCTCTGCAGGTTCCTCCGAAGCACAGCTACGGCATGCTGTTCTGCTCGTGCCCCCTCAGCGACCAAACGGCATGCTCTGAGCGCAGGCGTCAAACCATCGTCCCTGTCTGCTCGTACGAGGAAAAGCAGAAACCCAACTGTCTGGAGCTCCAGGCTTCCTGCAAAACCAACTACATATGCAGGTGGGAGACCAAACTTTTAAAAACTAGCAAAACAGAAACATTTTCCAACAAGCTAACGGCATAAACGGCTGCTACAGCGATGATTGTGTTACAGCAGAAAACGTATAGAAAAAGCATCAGTAGCATGCTGGTTATCAATAACAATTAGACTAGGAAGTTTACAGATGTTGTTATGCTGGAGCAGTGATATGCTTTATATTAAAAGGTAAGTCTTAGGTTTACATTTGCCTTGATGTACAAAATGCTGATTAATTGTCACAAAGGGTGAAATAAAAAAGCCAAATACCAATTCACAGGCAGCTGGGAAACAAAAATAAATCAAATGAGATTCTGAAAGTGGTGAAACGGTGAAGAAATTAATTTAATTTGTGCAAAAAATGCCAATGAATGAGGAGAGAATGAACAAATATCCAAAATATAGCAAAAAACACAACATGAATATTTCCAATTATCTGCAAAATAAACAGCGGGTCAGTATGACCTGTACATACTGAAGTTATCTGAAGCTGTGTTTCTCTGGTCTGCCGTGGAAAATGATCCAATTTCACCTTATTGGTCTAGAAAACATTTTTGGAAAAAAAAATGAATCATCTGCAAATGTTAATTGATTTCTTTCTGAGACACTTTCACAAGTATGACTTCATACTGTTAACATACAGAGTTTCTTTTTTTTCTGTTTCAGTCCCTGGTGTGCCTTGTGATTTTTTCCCATGAAAAAAATATAGTTTGGCTCATAAAAAACATAAAGGGGCTGATTTATGAAGAGGGCTAAATTGCTGCGGAATTGGAGAATACCTGCGCAGTTTTGCTCCGGTTACGTT
>JBAMHT010000016.1:24675145-24687686 GCA_037177075.1 Craterocephalus fluviatilis
ACTCAACAGTTGGTTGTGTATTTTTCAAAAAAAAATACATTACTCTCAGGCTTCATGAACATTCTTTATCTGACCCCCCCCCCCTACCCACCCGGCCTTCCCTCCTCAGCCATATTAAATCCCTGCCATTTAAGAATAAATGTGCCACATTAAAACAGCAGATATGAAATTGATTCATTCTTGGCTTTAAATAGCCCCATGAAAACGGGAGCCTGCCGTTAATCAGCAGCAAGGTGAAAACGGCTTCTGGTTTTTTTTGCATGCGGGGGCGTGCAGATGCTAGTTGCTGCAGGCTCATCAGCTTTACGACGCAACAGCAGCGCTTTATAATGGCGGTAGAAACGGTGACTTATGCTGATGACTCGGTCAGTGGAGCGGCACTCAGGTAAAAGAGGCCACAGCTGATGTGGTTTGACACAGGAGGAGCGTTTAAATATGACAACATCCCATAAGCATATAGTTTAAAAAACCGTCTCCTTTTCCTTGCAATAATTTACTATAATCTTTAATAAATGTGAATTCTGGTGACATGTTGGTGACAGTTTAACACAAATCTGAATTTTTTTTTAACATAGTGACCATAAAAAAAATGTCCAACTAACTTTAACCCTTTATTGAACACTCACTGAAATACGGAGAAATCCAGAATTTCCCCCACAGAGAAAAGTCAGAGGTTAGTCAAAGACAATAAATGTCTTTAAAACTTGGTTACTTCCTTCTAAAACAGGGGTGTCCAGCTCCGGTCCTCGAGGGCCAATATCCTGCAGGTTTTCCATGTTTCCCTGCTCCTACACACCTGACTCAAATTATTTAATCATTGTGCAGAAGATAATTTGCTGATGGATCCATTTCATTTGAGTCAGGTTTTACATTCATTGGAGCAGGGATACATGGAAAACCGGCAGGACAGCGGCCCTCGAGGACTGACTTTGGAAACCCCTGCTCTAAACCAACACCAGTCCTACAGCGATAACTGCTCAGTACTAAATGTTTCTCCTCATTGGCAGCTGAAAGCTAAACTTTCAAGTGAAATATGCAGTCATGATCTCTGATGAGTGGAGAACTGCATGTGGGTCTGTGAGCTCATGGAGGTGCATATGGGGTGTTTTGTACGTCCTATGAAGTGATCACATATGCTCGTTTGTTCAATTTGAGCCTGTGCATATTTTTTGGGCCTTGGCTTGAAAACTACATACTCATAATAAAATGATTATCTGCTAGCACAACGTCTGCTTCAAAACTTTGATTCATAGTGAAGGCAACAGTTGCAGGATTTATTAATGTATGTAATGTTATTAGTTAAGAATAAATGTAGATGGCTCATAAATAAAAAGTTTCAGGCTTACCAAAAAATCTGGATAATTCTGAATATCCCTTTGGAATAATGCAGCTATAAACTTATATCAAACATGAAGATCAAAATTAGAGAAGGTCCTATATTAGTTCCTGTAAAATACTATAAAATAATACATATTCTAATATTTTATACTTTCACTGGATTACATTTTTTGACCAACTTCAGTCCTGGTTATAACTATTAAATTTACATATGTTTCATAAATAATTTTAACCCTTTGATGGCCTTTAAGGAATACCAATCCACATTTCTATTATTACATAAACTAAATATGAATTAAATTGTGTGCATTAGTGAAATAGTTCATATAGCAGAGCTATATATTGTTTCCATGTGTATTGGCCTTAATATTTGCGGCACTGAATCAACACATTGTGCAAAAGACTAAATTCTTGCATCTCATCATGTAGATAATGTGTGAAGGGTAAAAATGTGGAACTTTCTTCTACGAAGTGCATTACAACCTAAACATTAGATCTAAGACTAAGAATCTTGGCCGTCTACCAACAACACAGGGAGTTAAGACAATTTTTTTATTAACAAATGGCAGAAGTGTACCACATGATGAATAAGATTTCCAGAAACACCACAGTGATGTCTATGCTTATAATTTTAGGGGCATAAGAATATCAAACCTTCAAATCAAACATTCTAAACTTAAACAGCATGTGACTACTGGAAAAAAGAAAGAAGAAGTGGATAATAAATCTATCATCCTGTAGAAACTGGAAGTTTATATAATTAACCCAAGAGCTATAAGTTCCTCCTTTTTCATTTTAGCATTTAGCTTGAGAATTATAATTGCAAGTCTTCAGAGAGCAAACTGAACATCTTTCCAGCTGCTTAACATATGATGTATGATTAAAAATGATTAGCTGGGCTCAGACGCCTGACCATGAGAAGATTGAGAATGATGGAGGGCTCTTGTTCCAAACGCAGATGTAATTGTACATCTTAGAGAAACGACGACATCTTTCAAAGAAAAACCACCTGGTGAGCTTTTTATATTTATCCTTTGTGTTGGAAAGGTAAAGAACAACATAAAATGAACAAGTTTGTTCCTGCAGAAAAAGCAGCGAAAAGACTGAAGCTTAAAACCAGAAGCAAGAGAAACTCCGAGTTAAGCATACCTTTCTTTCTTGCCTTTTTTTGTTACTTTGGCCACAATTGGAATTAATTCAGAAATATGTAATTCAGAATTAAAGTATTCTCCTTCGAGTTTACATGAAAATAATTCTGAATTGAGGTTTACATGGAAAACACGACACTTGGCCACAGGACAAAGGAACGAGCATTTAATGTGGAATGAATGTAAACATAGAGGAATTATTCAGTATGGATTTAAAATCAGAATAACCCAGCCACGTTCTTTTGAATTTATTTTAATTTAATCTATCGATCAGAATTAGGTGTTTACATCGTTTTTTTTAATGGTTTTAAAAGGAGTATTTAATTTATGTTCTGAATAATAATGTGAGAAAAGAGACTGATTACATTATGTTCTGATGAAAAATGGTTAAATGTTTTCCTGAACCTGTTAAATCCTTCTAATATGATCCACAGTAGTCTTTCATTTCTATCTGGCTTGTTTTCTTACAAAAAAAACCAAAACTTAATTATTGAATTAAAAGTAAAATAACAACAGTTCTTGAATATCCAAATGTTTATCTGAAAAGCTAATTGATAAAAAAATGTGTGTAAAATGGAAAATTACAGATAAAAATCCAGAAAACTGAAGGATAATTAAAAAGCAGGATTTGCCCACCTTTGAAGCATCTATCCAGCATCACATCCTCACCTATCAGACGGTAAAAACCAGATCATTGTGTACGCGTGGAAACAACAGGTCCATGAAATAGGCTGATCTGTTTTGTGTAAGTGCACAGTGTTGCTGTGAGTAAGCAGGACAACAGTAAGCAGTGAGCAGGATGGACATGTCCCTTCCCCTCATTAATTACAGCATTATGCTAAGCAGCACGGCTGGCTACCAACCAGATGTTGTGTAATTAACCTCGGTGTGAAGATAGCATCCCACCCCATTGTCTCTCACCTTTAGGAGTGAAATGGAAACCAGGGTGAGACGGAGATAAGGCTGGCTACTCCACGATTTTCCCAGACATGGACCAAACCGGACTGAGTCCATCCTGGTGGGAGCAAAACTAAACCTAATTAATAATAAAATGTGTTGATAGTTCTTCTTACTATTGTTGCTCTCACCTTCAGCTAAGCGGTGAAGGAACCTCAAACATTTGGTTTTTTTCTTTTCCTTTTTCTTTTAAACTTGTCCTGTCCAGCATCGTAGCAAGCAGAATGATGTTGCCAAGTTGCTTTGTTGTATTGGACAGATTTTGCTTTGCCAAGAGGGGCTTTATAAATGAAAGGCCCCCCTTGATATTCTGGATTTATTTATTTTATTTGTTTATTTGAATACTTTTTTACAATTGCATTTTACATAATACTGCTGGACCTGACAAGAGGAGAAGGGAAATTAAGAAAAGAACCAAAATATAAAAAGACAGAAAGGAAAGAAAAACAAAGAAGTAGAAGAAAAAAAAAAAAGGATACATCAACACATCCAACCGTTGCATCCCCACAGAAACCCATCAGAGCGTATTTCAGTCTTTTCTGTAAATAGTAAGTAAACCCTGCAGGATAACCTACCGGGGGCCGACAAGTTGAAAACCACTTGAAACAGAACAGCTTCCAAAGTTTAACAAGATCATACATACACACCCGTACATACAGAAATACGCGGAAATACGTGAAGAATCAGAAAGAAATCGTATTTAATCCTTATTAATGCACACCTGACGGAGAGCCCAGTGCCAGTCTAGCATGCAGGCTAGAGTAATAAAAGGTGTTTACGGTGAGTGTGGGAATACCGATGCAACCTCTCTCTGCAAGGATCGGAGGAAGACCACAGGTCCCAGACCAAAACCCCCACAGTCTGAGGGTACGGACCCCAGCAGGCCCAGACCAGCATAATTAACCAGGTTTTTTTCTTTTAAATAAAATAACTCTCAAGTTATCAACTATCTGAATAAAGGAGTTCAGTCCAGCAATAATTAATCATGATTATCTGTAAATATGTTGCTAATTACAATGAATTGCAGATTAAAACTAATTTCATTCAGACTTCTCCACATAGCTACTTTGGCCTCAGCGAGCAAACCGACGGGCAAAACACAAAAACACTGAGTCGTGTCTGCTGAAGAGTTTATAATGATGCCAACTAGTCATTTCATTTCATCAATAGATTTACACTGGAGAATAATATTTACGCTTCGGTTTTCTGAGCTTAAAGCTGGATTTTGCACAGCGTTGAACTTCGGTCCAACAGCTGATTGAAGCCACCTGTAAACATGCGAGCTGTTGGTTCCACTGAATCATCTGACCTGAAACGTTCCAGGAACATCTGTCTGAATCTCTGCTGGTCTGATAAATGACTTTTATTGTTCTGCTCCCCAACATCATCCGGCTCTTCCAGAGGCAACAGACATGACTCAGGGCTAAAAGTTCACATCCCATAATTCATTGCAGCTATCAGGAATATTCATTTGTTGGAATTAATTACATCCAGACAAGGTCATTTAAATGATTTAGCTCCAATTTGCTGCTCCACACACATTGTGTAATTAGATTATCTATCGGTGAACATCTGGGAAATATACAGTCAGATGTTCCAGAGCAGTAACTCCGTGCACCGGGACTTCACCTGGGTACAAACTGCAGATTTAACTTCAATCTCGCAATAAGCTGAGAGCTTTTATTGTGGATCAAACAGGAAGTAAGCGACAACTTAAGCCCCTATGATTTATGTTCCAGACTTTTATTTTACTCATTAATGTCTTTACCTTTTAAAAAGAGAGTAGAGTTTTTGTTTGGGAAGACTGGGGTGGGAGGAACAAACTTCTTCCTTTTCTTTGTGTCTGTGTGAGTTTGTGTATGACAGAAATTGTGTTTTTGGATTGTTTTATTTGTATGTAGGCTGTTTTAATCCTCTTTCATGCAGACTTTCATGCAGATTGTTTTTAAATGTAAAGCACTGAGTTGCCCTGGCCCGAAAGGTGCTTTATAAATAAACAAAATTAGAATTTGATTTAAAACCTCCATCAGGCATCGTCTCCACAATCAGCCTCATGGTTCTCTGTTAATCTAAAGCAGAGCTGTCTGAGGTCGGTCTTCATAGATCTACTGAATCAGATGAATGGGTCACCATGTTCCAGCAGAACTGGACAAGAAGCCGCTGGTGAGACGCCTGATTTGAATCAGCTGTGTTGGAGCAGAGAAACGTCTAAATCCTGCAGGATTTAGAGTCAGATGTAAACTCTGCATGGATACATGGGTGTGTCTGTGGGAACGTCATGTGATCTGATGGAGAGAATTCTGCTGCAAACTGTACAGGAGGACGATGGGAGCCGCGGTGGAGCTGGAGGAAACTTCAGGGCAGCAGATGAAGGTGAACGGCAGCATGTTGGAGAATCTGAGGCTCTCCGACGGTGAATTATTGACAGCTGCAGTCTTCCTCTCAGACTTGCACCTTCATCAGCCTTGTCCTGAGCAGAGATTCCTGTCAGAAGCACCTTTGGCCATCAGAGGTGACGGACATCTGCAGAGTTTTCCATCATTCCTGTCAAACATCCTGATCCGAGAGGAGAATCCGACATCCTGAAATTTAATTTGGAGGAGTTTGGCGGGTCAAAGTAGCTATGAAACACTAACGAATGAGTACACACACCTGTAGGTGACTCCAGCTGAATGTCTGCGCTGCAGAGAAGCACGAGAGCAACACCCAGCAAGTTAGTAGATCCAGGATAAAGCTCACGATTTTAAAAATGGAGCTTTTACATTCACGCTTTTCATATTCCGGAGGATACAGAACAAAATACTCTGATTAAATATTATAATTTTAAGTCTTGTGGTGGATAAACTCAAATCCAGCTAAACTGGCTGAAGCTGCCTAATGAATAAAAGACTAAATAAACGCTGAAGCACAAAGGACTGAACAGGAGGTTTGCATCCAGTCAGACCTGATTCAGTTGTGTGGAGAGGTGGGAAGAGGAGGACATTACAGTACACCCAGAAGGGACATAAAGCTCTGATATTCTCTTATTAAACCAACATGAAAAATGTCAAACCTCAGAGTAAGAAGATCAGAAGGAAGGAAAATGTTTCCAAAGCAAAAGGAGATGATGAGAATAAAAACTCTCTAGAGATTTAGCTGTATGTAGTCGACTAGACCTCACTATTCAGATGAACATATGAGTAAAACGTAATGGTATTTAGTTAAAAATGATCATTTTGCTTGCTTCTCAAACAGCAATTTACAGTAAAATCATTTCTAGGTCACAGCCAGCTTCACATTTAGGATGCAGGTCAGATTTGTCTCTGATGCTGATGATGGAGCGTCTCTACAATTTTCCAGAGAAATAAACCTTAACATGGAGCAGAGGACAGCAGGGACGGACTAAAAACTCTTAAAAACCTTTTTCACCTTCAAGTCTGAGCTTATTTACTAAAAAAAGTCTGATTCACCAGATAGTGAAGGTTTTATCCTGCTTTTTATTATTTAGCTTTTTAAGCTAAACTTTTTAAACCCTTAAAGAGAAATTCTTATTTCTCATGAGTAAAAACTACTTTCTACCTCCAGCGACAGCGGTTTGTGTGTTCTCATAAAAAGAAAACACTGAATTTTCTTGTCCGTCTCCTTTGGTCTGTTTACTTCTGCGCGCTTCAGTGTTTACGTCTTTGTTCTGACCTGTAGCAGCTCTTCTTGGTCGCCGCCCACTTCCAGCACCACAGCAACCGAGGCGAAGGGACGACTGGCCATCTGCTGTCGCTCTCTCATCAGCTGCTGCAGAGAAACAAAAGGAAAAAAAAGTTCCATTTAACGTTATTTACTGCATGATTTGTTTTAATAAAGAATCCCGTATTTAATAAAATGGTATGTTTGGATCTGAAGTGGACAGAAAATATGAATGAACTCCTCCGTAGACACAATCGCTGCTAAGCCGGACATGACAAAAAGAAAATTAGGTTCAGATGCTCAGTGAGAGTCTGAAACAAGAAGAAATAAGAGTTTTCAGGAGGAAAAAGGGGACAAACATCAAAGCAGATGTGCGGGAGGAAGGTGGAGAGGAGTTTGGATTCATAGCTGTGGGGCTGAAGGGAGTCAGAGTGGAGGATGAGGAAGAGGAGGGTGGACCAGCTTCATTAACGAGGAAACGTCAGGTGAACAGAGACAGAAGGGAAGAGCATGAACCCAAAAACATAAAACAGAGTGCGTCCAAAACAAGCCCACATAAATTAAACTAAAAACCAACATCCGTCTGTATCTGAGCGCACAAACTGCCTCCACCAGCCCCGTTTCCCACATTTTCCACTTCACACAGACATATTAATGGACTTTACTTCTACATTTAGCTCGGGGACAGCCACCTGTTTCACACACGGATAAAAAAACAGCTCATTTCTGGATGATTATGCACCGTCCAGGAATCATCCATGATTGCCGTCTGCTGCCTCCACAACACAACGAAAACAATTGGAGCAATAAGCCCCATCCACTTTAACTGTAGCATCGCCTCAGAAAGGTTAAAACAGAAAGTCAAAGCAGCTAAAACTTCCTCTGCTCATCCAATATATGTAATATGGAAAATAAATGGAGGAAAAACAAACCAAAGGCACTGGAGGGATGTTAGATGCTGAAGACATTTGGAAATGAAGAAAAATTAAGCAAAACCAAGATGTAAGAGAGCCAGCAACTAAAAAAGGACAAAAACCAAACAAATTTATCAGGAAGAAAAAGGAGGAAATAAAGCTCTTCTAAATGTCAGCAGCTTCCACACTCTGCTGCCTCCTCCTGAGCCCGAGCACCTCTCGTACCTCGCTGTCCTCCCCAGAAGGCTGCACACTGGCATTAACTGGCTGTCAGGTGTTGTGCTAACACGCCGCCGGCTGCTGGCCTGCCGCTGTCAGGCTCTGTAAGCATGAATGAATACTACACCTGTAGCTACATGAGCGCAGCACCTTGTTCTGCTAGCGCGCCGCTGTGCCGGCTAATGTGATGTCTTCTCTTGTTAGCTGTCAGAGCTGCGCCAACGCTGCTCAGATGACAGTTTGTGCTCGGTAGCGTCGCTGCTAGCCTCCTGCTGATGTCAGGTTACATTTGTGAGGAGTGAGCGGGTGTGGGAGAGGCAGCTTGGATTAGGTAATACACTCCTTCCAGACATGTTTGGCAGAGTATTAGTGTGTATATACGTTTAGTTCAGATGGTTCTTGCAAAATAAAACTAATTATTCACCAGTTACTCAGAGAAAAGGGAAAGATGCTGCTGGTTTGTCCTGGAAGCTCACTCTGCTGTGATTGGTCAGCACATAATGAGGTTTTGCAGAACATCAGGTGGTGGCATACGAACAGATGGACCGGCCTGACTTATGCTAAGAAATGGAACGACTATCTTAACCTTACCTTTTTTTTTTTTTGTTTGTTATGTTTTCTTCTCATTTATTTTACTAATATGTTGGTAAGTAGGGCTGGGTTTAAAAAAAAAAAAAAAAAATCGATTAATCCATTTAAATTGATTCAATAATAAAAACTCAATCGATTCATAAAATGCCAAAATCGTTATTTTTTAATTTACTTTAATTTACTTTTTTTTTTTTTTTTTACTTTTTTTTCTAAAGAAAGAAAGCTTAGTTTTTATTTGGTCATTCTTTTTACTGTAGTGTTTCTGTGAACACTGTATTCTATATAACATGTAACACTGGTTATTTTCTCAAATAAATGTTAGTTGTGTGTGTGAAATGCTAGTGCTGGACATTTTTTAATTAAAACATGAATGTTAAATGTATATAAAATACACACTATTGAAAGATTGCTTCAGCGTTTCATAAAAATTGCCATATGCAAATGTCTAATATTTAAGAAATATAAATGTGACATGAATATCTAACAAATTAATCGATATTGAATCAAATCGAAAGGAATCAAAATCAAATCGATTTTTGCTCTTGTGAATCGAATCGATTCAGGAAATTAGGAGTGATACCCAGCCCTGTTGGTAAGATATAGTTTTATTATAAGCACATTTGAATATTAACATTTGTGCATGTTTATGTTACCACATTTAAATGATTGAAAACCTAAAAAAAAAAAAAAAAAGATTAAAAAAGGTTTCAGAGAACATCAGTATCCATTAGCTGGACCAAGGTCCCACTGATGATAATGTTAGCCTCATGGCATAATTAGCTAAGACTTATTACAAAGTTTTAGAAGCAGTAGAGGAGAAATCTATCAGGGATCTCAGGAGAGTACAGTTAGATACCATTTAGCCGAAGTATGAGTCCAACAATAGAGACTAATGGAGGTCAGTGGTTACTGCTGAGCAGCTGAAAACTGGGATTCAGCAACAATCAGCGAGAAGGTTTACAAGTGATGTGAGAGATTAGGGGCATTACATCCTAGATTTAGTCTTTTTTTCGAAATATACAACCTTGGGCAGACACTGAAATTCATTTAATTTTCACTAGTGTTTCTTAAAGGCTCAAACAGAAATTTTAATGTACGTTTAATTTATTAATTCATGTTTTCAGAGGCTGAAACAGCTTCCTCTGCTGGAATTAACCGTTTAACCACATAGAAGAGGCATTTCAGAGGCGGCTGGCAGAGTCCCGGGGTCCTTTGGGCTCGACAGTGTCGGCTGTAGATTCGGGCCGTCCACAGTGGGGTCTATTCAGGTTTTCAAAGCTTCCCGATGCAGCACCTGAATCATGTTTGACATGCAGCCTATAAACTGCTTATTTTAGGGATATAATTATTTAAACAGAATTCTACACTAAAAGAAACAATATGAAGTTAAATGTTGGCCGCTGACTTTAGACTGGACTCTGAGCTTTGCTAAAGTTTGCACCGATTACAGGAGAGCATGGAACCACGTTTGCAGTTTTCTGTCCCACATTACGAGCCGTTCTCTCAGCGAGTTCTACCCCACAGCCACTGCTCCTCCGTTAGCCAGATAACAGATTGGTCAAGGTGATCCGGGTTGTGTATGTGTGTGTGTGTTAAAGCCTGATAAATGAGAGGAGACAGTGGAATTATGCTTGGACATGAACAGTGGTCCTATGAGCCTGTGTGTTGCTGTTTACACTGACTCCACATCTCTATATATGTTTATTTCGGTCATAGACAAACATGTGTGTGTGCGTGTGGATTGCTGCACTTATTGTGAGTTAAATGCCCCCTTTGACAAGTCCTTGAGTGGACAACAAGGACAAGACAGCGAACATCTTCTGCCTGCCTGCCGGGCTGTAAATCAGCCATAAAATGCCTAATTAACTCGGCTGTGCTGTAAACAAGCAGAGCCGCGCTAGACACCATCAAGTGGATGACAACACGGGAGGAAAGGGGGGGGTGAGACAAAGCTGTGCCTTGTGTGTGTTTCGTGTGAGGATTTGAGCCAGGTAACTGAATCACTGAAGACACAGAGTCAACATTTGCTGTGAGTGTCTCTTCATGCTTTAACTCCAATATGCTCATGTTTATTTTGCCCGGAGGGGGAGCATGACATCCAAGCTTCCATTCAGCCGTCCTTCCATCCCACCAGTCGGGTAAACAGACACAAAAACAGCCTGGAGAAAAATGAGAGCTGCAACAATGAAGCCAATCACATGGCAAATTATGTTTCGCCGAGCGCCTCTCAACCAAAGCAGCACCTGTGAGCTCAAATTGCCGGTCCTGTTAGATGGATTGGAAATATCTGTGTGATGTGCTGTTTGCCGATTTCAGAAGCTCTCCTGCGCAAATGTCAAGTTTCAAAACACCACAAGTGGCTCAGTGGCACTACGGCTGCATTTAAACACCACTTCAGCTCAGTGAGGGCTCAGCCATGGCAGATAAACATATCCGTGTGTCGGTAGGTAGGAGTGATGGGCTTTCTGCAGCAAATCGCTTTAAACACACATACGAACCGCTCAGTGTGGATATTTGGGCCACTTCTATGCAGAAAGTCAGCATTATACCATTATACACTGCATCATGGCTAAAATTTGCTTCTCATTTCTTTTTGTTGTCTTTGGAAAAACTAAAGACTTTTAGAAAAGAAAAAGCATTCATTCAACTTATGTAGTGAGACAGAAGTAGCCTAGCACAAGTTTATGTACTTCAGGTATGACTGAAAGTATTTGCTGCCTTCAGAAACTGTCAGGATGGAGGGAAGGAGCGATGACGGGATGGTCTCCATAAAGTCTGAGTCAGATATGAGCACCGGCTAAATCTTGGCTGAAAGTGACTCACGCAACGGGACAATGATCCCAAACACAGCAGCAGGTCTACAGCAGAATGGCCGAGAAAGAAAAGAATCAAGATATGGACGTGGTCCGAAGTGCAGACCTGAACCTGGAGAAATTAAAGCTGTGAACATGACGACGCTGGAAAGACGACTGGAACAAAATTATTATGTGGGCAATCACTTCTAAACGTCACTTTCATGTAGGCTGAAAATTATCTTGATATTATAATATAATATTATATGATATGATATTATATTATATTACACTATATTATATTATATTATATCATATTGTACATTGTGCTGCTGTCCAGGTGTGAAATGGTGGACTCTATTAGCCAATTTCATACCTTGGACCGGCCTACGGGCTGAGTAGTTGCACTTCTGAGCCTTTTGACCACTTTTGCCATTATGCTCGTGTGCATGTGTGTGAACATGAAAGAGTTTGTTTTTAATATGTAAAACTAGTGTTTTACTGTAAAGCACTTAATGCTGCTTTTAGGTATGAAAATGTTCTACAAATAAAATCTGACGTAAGTATTTCGGTTGTGTCTGTAAGTTAATCCTCATTTCAGGAGCTATATTTTTGATTTCTCTATATTTCCTCATTGGTTTTTAGTTTTTCTAAGATTAGCCTCGTAGTGGAAAGCAGCCATTTTTTTCTGTCTGGATTCTGTTTATGATGAAGTTGGTGAGATCAGTTGCAGGTTTTAATATTTGTGTTTAGGTTGAGTAAATTGTGTCTTCATTTCTACTTAATTTAAGCTCTAGGCCAAAATTCCTCAAAATTACATGTTTCACTTTAAATATATATTTAAAAGTATATCTCTGCAACCACAAGGTTCATTTAAATAAGCTTGGTATCAATATAAAGGTAACACTTGTGAGATTTATGG
>JBAMHT010000016.1:24868904-24879652 GCA_037177075.1 Craterocephalus fluviatilis
CCAAACATTTTCACTCTTTTTTTATTGTAGTTTGACATTGAGGAATCAAACTAAGGTAGGAGTGTCTGACAGGTGGCTCTCAGCGTGTTTTTTTCCTTGTTTTTTTTTTTAACATTACACAGTCCGAATTTAGCTGAACTTGCTGGGATGTCCACTCCTGGGAAGATTAGCATCCATCTTCGATGTTTTCCATTTAAGAATAATCTAATGATGCTCTCCAAACAGTTTGGAAAACCTTACAGCCGTTCCCAGACTGATATGCAGCCACACCTGCATCTGTAAGATCACTGCTATTGTGTTCAAACCTGAATGAAGCTGAGCAGCAAAACTTCTGCTTTCATAAAAAGGTGCTCACATGGATTTTGTGCATCACTACCAACCTTCTTAATTCCTGTGGAAGCAGGAGGGATAGATGTAGTTTTTCCACACACAGCTTCCATATTTTATCTTTGTTTTGTTAAACGGATTATTTGTAAGATTCTGCTGAAAAATGTCTTTACAATAGCTTTTTTATTTGACCCTTTATCATTAAAGCATCGTTTGATAAGCCGACTGACAACTCAGTAGTTCAGCGCCGGTGCATCTATAAGCCTGTATCTTATTTTCATGACCCTACCTCGGGTCGGAAGTTCCCGTGCTGTTTCTGTGGATGTGATATCTAGTGCATTCATGTGAAATGGTTACGGGCCAGCTCGCGCTGCCACTAAATACGGCAATTTCTGCCAAAAAACTCCTTCATTTCACCAATGTTTTGTTCTGAATCGCTGGTCCGATCCCTCTGTGAGCTCCATGGGGCTCAGAGTTGCTTTTTGTGGCGATCCGTTGTTTTTTACAGCCATTAACTTTCAGTGGTCGCATCACAGCGCCTGTAATGGCTGTAAATAACGACGGATCGCCACCAAAAGCAACTCCGAGCCGCATGGAGTTCACAGAGGGATTGGACCAGCGATTCATAACAACTTATTGGCGAAATGAAAGAGTTTTGTGGCAAAGAAATGTCGTATTTAGAGGCAGCGCGAGCTGGTCCCGTTCACTCCCATTATATTTGATGTACACTGATCGCGTTTGGATCTAAATATCTACTAAACAAGTTCAAGTGACACCAAAACTATCTGGGTGAGTAAATGATTGTATTTCATGCTGAAAAACAGATCCAGGTTGTCATGCGCGAGCATACTGTGCAGTGCCGCTAAGAGCCATAGAGAGCAGTAGCTAGTTAAAAAAACTTAAGATTACATAAAGTCCCTTTAAATAAAGAATGAAAAAGTCTTTTATGTTAAATTTAAGAACTTGACCAATGATCATGTCCTGGTGCAAAACCTTGAACATTGGTGTGTTTTTGAGAAAATGATTTAACATATTGTGGAAAATTTGGGTTGAATAACAAGGTATGTCTTTTCTTACCTGGTGGAGAGCCAGTGAGTGTCCATATCTATAGAGAGGGCCGCTGCTGGCGGGAACCACCTCCCATGTGCTGGTGTCCAGGTTGTAGCTGTACAGAAGGAAAAAGCTTCACTACTGGCGTCCATAAAAGCTACACAGTCAGCTTCATACTGCTGAATCACACAGGTGCAGCTTACTTGAGGACCATGTGGTAGTTGGAGTAGTTGAAGGAGTAGCCTCCAACTACCCACATCAACCGGGAATGCACCAGAGCCCGATGGGATGCTCGACCCAGAGACTGAGCGGATGGTTTGACGCCGGGCAGCACCCAGAACGCCTCAGTGGAGGGAACGGGGAGGGTGCAGTCTGGACCTGAGGCACAGAGAACAAGAATAACATATTTCTCAAACTGCTCCACAGATATATTAAATACATCTGGATATGAAATGAGACAGGCGAGGAAAAGAAGAAGAAAAGAGGATGGTTATTTTTTGGAAGGACTTTCAGGGATTCGGCCCATGAGCTGTCTGATGAGCAGATATCTTCATGGGCTGCTGCTGATGGACAGATAAGCTCATAAATGCAGTCGGCCTTCCCACTCTGGGAATACTCTAATATGTTTCATCTTAATGGAATGAAAGCACAAAGGGAAGAATTAACATTTGAAACCTCATCCTGGGTTTTATAAGGCATGGGTGGCTCTGATAAATGATTCAGTGATGAGCACAGAGAGACACAAAACCAGCACCACTGGTTGAGATTGCAACGAAAAAAAGGCAGTAAGGTGAGGATGTAGGAGGGAAAGATGGGAGGACAGCGGGGAAAACACAAATGCCTTTTTTTTTTGCTATCAAACCCTGGTTGCTTTGGCAACTGATAGCTGCTGCTGGCGTATCAGGTGGCTTCTTTGAGGTTGTTACTCTTCACCAGACAAATATACACAAGGCTCTAATTACATTGTGGCTATTGGGAAGCCTTATTTTGGGCATGCAATCTTACTTCCCTAGTTATATGCATGCATTTATACAGTTTAATGAGTATAACAGTGCACGGCAGCACAATCAAAGAACTGTATACTGCTAGGCCAATCAGAAACATCTCTTACATTTATGATAACAGCATAGCAGCATGCAGAACAGAAAGAGTCAGAAAGTAAAAAAAAACAAAACATGAAATGGTGTGGCACAGTGCTGAAACAACTGTTCCTGCAGTGAGTCGATGACACTGAATCACAACGGATAACCTGCATCTTAGTTCAGAAACAAATCATAAACCACACCACTGCTGATAAGGAACTCATGTTGGTCCAGATTATTTGCATTTACTCTAAGATAGTAGTGGCCACACTGGTCTGGGACGTAAATGCAATAACCACTGAGCAGTTCCCACCATGCATGAATGGGTATAGATGGAAACACTGAAAAACAGTCTAAAATATTTTTTTAAATATATATGTTGGGTAGATTTAATTAAAATAAATGAAAAAACACAAAAAACTGACAACTTCAGGTCAGGCTTAAAACTTCAGGAATGTTATATAAAAAAATAAATAGGTATATCAACAAGTATATGTCAACAAATGTATTTATTACTGCATCAAAACGTTTTGATATTTTAATGAGGCAACAAAGATTCTCTTTGGTCACATTTTTTACTGGTGCTTACAACATCCATCCAGTAGAGGGCAGCAGTTCACAATCTATTCCAACACCTCAACACTTCAGTTGAGTTAAAATACACATTTTTTTTAGTACTTCTTTTTTATAATGGTAATAGAAATAATAATAATAATAAGTAGTTACAGCAAGAAATAATAATAATAAAATAAAATAATAATAATAATAATAATAATTTATTATTATTATTATTTATTGTTTATTTATTGTTTATTTTATTATTATTATTATCATCAGTCATTCATAATAATAACCTTGCTTCAAGATTAAATTAATAAGGATATTTTACAGAAACAGCTTTTTTTCATGCAAACTTATTTTAAGTCAATGTTGTCATAGAAATATTACATTTTAATATAAAGTAATGATAATGTATAATATTAATGATAATAATTTAAAATAAAATTAATATTAAGTATGTTGGAAATAAACAGGAAGTAGGTGATGTTGTATTTTTTATCTCATCACTTTGTTTTTCTTTTATTAAATAGTAAATAAAACATAAAGATAATCTCCATGCATCATATGATGCATCATGGGAAATGCCTATGGGGTCTTTGTTCTGAGTATAAGCAGAACTGCTATGACCCGATCAGCCGCTTACCTTGCCAGCTGTCGTTGCAGACGCAGAGCTTTTCTCCGGTCAGGTCGCAGTAGCCGTGATCCGGGCTGCCACAGTTGTCCCTGCAGTAAGGAATGTCGCAGGCCTCCCCTTTCCAGTACTTGTCACACTCGCAGTACACGCGACCTGTGACCGAGTTTGCGGCGCTGCATCTGCCGTGGCCTGAACAGTTGTTGGGACAAGAGTTTATCCTGGGGGAGACAGAAAGGTATGCAAGATCTTCAAGGTTACCCAGCACTGCAGACAGTATCGGTCTTTCTCATGCACTTGTTTTTAATCGTTATAAAACACATTCCACACCGTCTGACTGGCATCAGTACTCTGATGAGTACAAATGAGAGATGAAATAAAAACACAGCATTCAAGGCAGAATTCAGTATTTTTTTCTCCAAGGGATGGGTTTCTGCATCCTTGTTGTAAGTGGCATGGATAAAATCAGAGACAAACATTATTATCTGTTTATCGTCAAGATGCTGAAATTGGAAGTCGTCAGGAAAAAAAGGAGCAGAGAACCAATAAAGAAGCTTTTTCACTAATACAAAAAGCTGGCTCACTATTCAAACAAGGTCCCCATGACAACCTTTATCTCCTCTGTGTGTGTGTGACTGTACATTTACTGTTCTCGCATCTCCGGCGTGCTCCACATGTCATTGAATTTTCCATCAAGGGGCTCGTTACCACACCTGCTTTGTGTCTGCAGGTAGAACGAGGCGACGCGGCGCAGACGGCGAGGCGAACAGACAGGGATTTTTCTTTTTTAAAGTTCGCAGGCAAACTTTGAGAAGCCGTTTTATGCTGCACACACCTCAGTTTCACGCAGTTTCAAGGTCCAATCACGCACAATATGAAGCCATTTACAGCCTTAAAGCTGAATCCCGGTGAGTCCGGATGTAGATAGGAATTAAATTACGCCAACATAAAAGATTAAATAAACTAGTCTAGATTCCTTGTAAGGTTACCATATTCACATTGAAGCCTCAGTCTTCCGATTGTTTCTTTGCAAACATGCAAACATAGCTTACTTGAATCATGTTTCCAGTATAATTACAATAAAATCTCTTCTCCTTCTTCTAATCTTCTGAAGTCTTCCTCATCAATACTTCTCCAGCTTTCGGAAGATATTACAAAGTATTTCTCTGGACATTTTCTGCCTTTTTCATTCCAGTCTTTGCTCCTAATTAGCTGAAAACTTGGCATATCTCACCATGGCATGAGGACTAAGAACTACGTACAGTCGATGAAAAGGAACAAAAAGTGATGTCCTTAAGAATTATGAGGACCTGACAGGAGACCTGATAAATGCATCTGAACGTTCAGCTGATCCATGTTGACCGAAGCCTCATCAGAATTGGGCTGAACTGGACTGGTAACCAGTGGCAACAGGTAAAAGTCATTGTAAGATCATCTCAGACAATGACACAAAAGTCAGAAGCATCTAAGTAAGGGTTTTGGAAAGTCTGGAGAACTGTGTCTGGAGAATACTTCAACTTGTCCAAGACCCTGATGCTCAAAACCAAATGTTTACTCTAATCTGATAACTGAATTTTGTGTGATATATTCATATGTTGTTCAGTAAATCACTGGAGGCATAAACAGCATAACGCAAAGAGACTTTTGCACAGTTCTGTCGACCCTCCTGTGGAGTCTTGCTGGGGTTATTTACAAGCCACTATGAGGTTCATCGTGAACTTAAAATTCTGAGAGAAAGATGAACTTTAGAGGATTAATAACTGCTGAGATGGGACTTCAAACTAACGTCAAAGCGATCAGGATCGATGAGAGAGGAGGCATTTAGGGAAGCTGAAAGTAAGAAAACATGAGAATCTTACAGAAACGTCTTTCATCCAAGTGATTCATGGAAGATGAGCAGAAATCTGCTTTCATAGCTGTTTTATGTCCGTGTCACAAAGCAGAAAACTTCCCCTTTTTTGCGATACTGCACAGCTTTCAAAGGAATGTATCTCAGCAGCACGTCTCACTGTTGTTCCATGTTTTATGAGTAATCAAGGAAAATATATTATTTACATGTCTGTTTTAACAAAAGCTGTAAAGTTTTTTGTAAAGTTTTCAGGAGCTAACCTTAACTGAATTAACTTTAAAGTGGAGAAAGAACTAACTTAAGGGACTAAATCCTAAAAACTAAATAAAGTTGGAGTCAAATTTGCTTCTGCGGCTTTAAAAACATGTTTTTAGCTCCTCCAATCTATGGACATCGTTTAGTTTTCAGTGAACAGTATGTTATGTTTCTTCCTTGTTACTGCAGGAGAGTTTAATGATCCACTCCACCATGAAACTCTAATTAATGGAAAATACCAACAGGAGAATACTGCAGGTTATATTATTACTTACATTTACTGTGACAAAAGGGCTCTTTAACTGATTCATTATTATAAAAACATTTACCACTAAACATTAATTTGATCATGCATAAAATAAAATGTTTTTTTTCCTTGTTGTGAAGACAGTAAAAAAATGTTTGGCCAAAGAAAAATAAAGAAGTCGGATCTATCTACTGTAGACTGACTAACTCTGAGACAGGAAGGCAGCAGGTGAGAAAAAAGTGAAGCAGGACATACGAGTAAGCCATGTTGAACCCAGTCAGGTTGTAAGCCGCATCGCTGAAGAAGTGGAGCAGAGCATAGCCTGACGTCGTCACCACCTCCGGCACCGTTTCGCTCCTCCTGGTCTCAGGCACCACCAGACCACTGCACCACACAATGAAAACAAACAATAAAAATCTTTATTTTTCATTATTAACGCTGTTCTTCCACCTTAAAGTACCCCCTCGAGAGTTTTGGATGCGAGGAATATAATCTCTCGCTGAAAATATGGCTGTGATAAGCTTTAAAGTAGGATTGTACTACACCACAGGGGCACATTGCATTTTCATTTTGCGTAATGATGTTTTTCAACACGGCTGGTGGCTTCTTATTTTCTCGGCCCGTCACATTTAACATATGCAACACTCTGCAAATGTTCCTCTTTCTGCACAGAGAGTGAGCAGCCTCCCTGCTGCAGCCACTTTGTTTTCCCTCCTATGCAAAGTGAATCTGGGCTTCCTTAACCGAGGTAATAATGCTGCAGAGCTTTGTATAATCGAGCAGCAGATATTCTCTTTTCCTTGTAATAGTTCAAATTGCCTCCTTCACGGATGCAAAGAACTTTTAACAAGAGATAGGGCCCGACAAGTCGGAGCAGAAACTACTGTGGTGTGAGAGTTATTAATAAATGTGTGAAATAAAGGAGTGCAGCCCACATTCTTGCCGACAGAGGGAAGAAAAAAAAGATGCAAAATAAGCAATGAAGCACTAGAAAAAGGAGTGTTATTCAGGAATAATGCGAGTAATTGCAATATTTTCTCTCTATTATCGCTGCATAGTGGAACGGCTTTAATTATGAGGCCTATTGTTTGGCTATTTTCAGCCATTTACTGCACATTTATTGGCGCTTTTGAAGAGGAGGCAAAGGCCACCAAAGTCATTTCCATACTTGTTCCCCCACATACCTCCTCTATTCATAGCAGCATGCACTCACCTGAAGACGGCAATCAGGGGAGCGTAGATGGAATCTCCATCGTAGACGTACATGTGATCCCAGCTGCACTCTGTGGCAAAGTGATTGAAGCGCAGCCGGAGCGCTGCATTAGGACTGGGAGAGAGGAAAGCATGGACAAGCATTACTACAACACAACTCATGTCACTTTTATATCAACTAAGGCTGGGACGATACGCTTTCCTCCAGATTACATTCCTTCCTGATTGTATGGGTGTGTTTCAATTTAAATTATGTTTCTCGAATTTTTTTTTTTTTTTACAAAAAAAACCAAACGTTTTTCTTAATTTCAGTTAGGAAAAAACAAGAATATTTTAAAAAAAAATCTTAACATTTTTTTTTTTTTAAATTTAAAAAAATATTTTAAATTTGTAAAATCAAAAATCCAAATATTGAATCTTTTTAACAAAAAAATCGGTTTCAAAATTGTGCAATAAAAAATCCCAATATTCGATTTGTCAATTCAATTTTCCCAGCCCTAATAGTTACTTTAAAAATGTCCGTGCTTTCTATAACATCTGACATAAACTGATGCTTAAGGACTCCCCAGCCTCTCAGACCTTTTTTGTTGTTGTTCTTTTACTGAGATCTTTGTGAAGTGTGACCTTTCCTTAATACAAATTTCCTACAAGCTGCAGCTGACAGGTGTTTACATTAAGTCTGTTGCTTGTTTACAGATCACATCCTGCTTTCAGAGCCCTGAAATAAGCTGTCCTCCCAGGCCTGACAAACATGCTAAACAGAGAGACCTCAGTAGGTAAACAGCGGGGACCTGAGCGCTGTGTGCCAGATGTGGAAGCTCAGCTCAAGCTGCATCTGCAGTTGAGCAGATGATGTGATGCCGATTGACAGAAAAGTGAAGGTGAATCCGCAGCGGATGTGTTGTAAGTGGTCTTCTTCTTCCTCCGCTTGTGTTTTGATCACAGAAATGGAGACAGGTGTGGAGGAGGTTCGGCCACCAGCTGTTACTCATCACTTGCTGTTATAAAGTCTGGTTCAGCCACAGCTCCACGCCGGATCGGCGACTCTGGAACACGTTTCATTCCAGCGATCAATTACCCCGTGCCCCAGTTTCTCACTTTTGCTAACCTGAGTCTCTCTGCCTGCTTTGCTTTAACTGAATCTAAGCAGAAGTCACCAGCAGGGGGAAATTCTCCTGGAAATACCCAGCCAGTTTCCCATCAGTGCTTCATACGGATTTTTAGGTCATATCACCTTTTATAAAAATTTGAAAGATGAGTCAGAAGAGAACATTTCTGCTTCCCCTTCCAAAGAAGTGTGTTGCAATTAGTTTTTTTCTGAATTAACAAGATAATTAAACAGAAAACTAATTAGAAATGCCTGCTAGGCAGGTCTGAATACCTGCAAAGCACCTCAGGTGTCAACATAACCCAGAGACAAGAGGATGTGCCGGTGTGTAAAACAGAATTTTTTACAATCTTCTCTGGAGGAAAAAAAAGTAACTCTTGTTTAGAAACAGCCGGTCTTTTAAAAGATGGCAACAACAAGGCACATTAACTAGTAAAATCACAGCAGCTTGTTTGTTTGTTTAAAATCCTCTCCTTAATTTAGAGAAACTAGGAGGTTTTCATTGATAAAGAAAATGTGGTTTTTTTTTGGCTCTTCTTTTCCCAAGTGAATGCAATATGCTTCAACATACTTCTTACTTTTTCCAATATCAAACGTACGTAATTTATGGTATTTTGTTTAAAACAAATACTAGAAAAAAATAAACTACAGAGTCTGTAAAGGGGCACAGAGGGAAAAATAACCTATCTTGATTACCCCTGCGCACAAGAGAGAAGAACTCTGCATGATTGAAGTATTTAGAGCACTGGTTCCCAAACTTTTTGAGTCATGACCCCCAAGATGACAGGTATTGGAGTTTGTGACCCTCCCTTCTGCGATGACAATTATTTTTATAATTACTATTAATTATATATCAGATGGATCGTCCTGCAGGAAAATATAAGGCTTGAAAACAGTCTGTCTTCATAAATAAGGAAGATTAATGCATTTATGCATTAAGGTGTTGAAGAATTAAGGTGTTAAACTTAGATTTATCTCAGTGGTAATGGTTTAATTTTGACAGCCATGATAAAAATCACAAATTTCTTTGATAAATGAAACTCCAATCTAAGCCGCCAAAGAGAAACCTGGTCACAAAAAAACTACATAGAACAGAAATCATTTGCCAGAAAATTTTAATTATCTTTTACAAATAAAGGTCACCTGAAAGTTGTTAACTTATAGATTGAAAGATATAAAGGGGGATACTAGATAAGAAAACGTAAATGTTTTGTGTCCTTTCTTGGTCTAAAGGGATTTAATCTGAAAATTGAAACGCAATCAACTATTTCAAACATTAATGAAATATAAATTTCAGTTTTAATTCATGAAGTTACAAAAAATAAATATTAAGATTTCACCCAAACATGTGGAGCCCATTTAGTGATGTTGAGCTGTTTCATACTGCGTTGTGTACACTTGGGGCAAATACTGGTGTGTAAATAAAATGAGACCATTGTTTTTGAAAGAGATGCTCCACTGTTGCTGAAATATTCTACAAATATATTAATGTCCCTTATTATTTCCCAGGGAGATCATTGGCATGTTAAGCGCTTTGCTTAAAGCCAACCTGACATCCCAGAGGATCCAGAGAACATTAAAAATGTGTAACACTAGACAGGGAACGTATTGTTTCCAGATGTGTTAGACAATAATGCTCACAGTTGTCATTCTGACTCCTACACGGAGCTGTGGACCATTTAGAGCAAGAATGTCTAAAGGAATGCAAAACAGCAAAAACAGCATGTTCTGTATAAATGCATAGCCATCACTGTGTGCATTCAGTTGGAGCAGCACAAAGAACCTCAGCAGCTACACGGCTAGAGAATCTCCCTCTGTTTACACTGTAATAATGCTCCCCTTATCTGGAACCCCTAAGTCAGATATACACAGAGGTTTAATCCAAATAGAGGCCATAAGATTAATGGTGATAAGTGGAGGATAAAAACAAGGGTACTTACTATCCCTCTATTAGCCAAGTGCATTTGGTCTTGTACTTATAGTTAACTGGACCATCTGTGAGGGAGCCTGACAGGTCTGTTAACCTGCAGAGAGAGATAGGGGGAGAAAAAAAGACAGGTTAGTGGTTTAATAGCAGTGATGCGCTCAGAATCACAGTCTAAATAAGAGGTTAGGCTGGTTCTGGCCTCCAAATGAAAATACCCAACTCATCTCATGACCCCCTATAAAACAAAGAGGTTCATTATAACATCGGGAATGCTCTCCATCAGTCCGATCATGGGACATCTGATAGTAACTGGACTTAATGTTTGATTTACAACCACTGGATTAAATCTATCACAGCCTTCAGTGTTGGGAAAATTCGTTTTCTACATGAACTAGTTCAAAGTTCAGTTTACTCATTTTAAAATGAACTAGTTCAAAGTTCAGTTCACTCATTTTAAAATGAACTAGTTCAAAGTTCAGTTCACTCATTTTAAAATGAA
>JBAMHT010000016.1:25047018-25057057 GCA_037177075.1 Craterocephalus fluviatilis
AGCAGAAATAAAAGGAATGATAATTAATGCCCCACAAATCATCAACACAGTAGTAATAACAATAATAATGATAGACTTTTATATGTAACTGCTTTACTTCAGTTAAAAATTAAAGTAAAAACGAGTAAAACAACCTAAAAACAGAAAGACGAGCTTTCCGGCTAAATAAGTAAAAATCAAGTAAAATGGAAGAAGGATAAAAGTGACCAGCGATGATTTACAGGAATGTGATGCTCCGAGAACATGGCCAAAAAAAGAAAAAAAAACCTAAATAAATTGAGTTTATCCCACTGATATACTGGAACTAGTTAAAAAGTAAAACCTCAAAATGAGGAATCATGTGTCGGAGCTGGTAAATCTTCATTTCATGGTTCATTTCCATGCTGGAGTGGAGTCATAGCAGGAGAAATTCTCCAGAACTTTGACCAGGTTGCCATCATAAATAAGCAATTGTTCTTAATGACTTGCCTGGCTAAGTAAATTAGATAAATTACATTAATTTGCTCAGTTGGCATTAAAGTTTGAACCCATTTTGGGTCAAACTTCCCTGCATTCCAGCCTGACAACCAGGCTTTCTGTTCGCTATCTCCCACCCAGTCCCCTGCACCAGGTGTGGAAGAAACCAGCATCTTTTCCAGCAAAACAAAATGACTTCCAGATTTTTGAACTTCAGATGTGGACCTGATCATGGACCTCTGTTCTGACTTGATTACATTTGCTTGTTGATTGGATGTTTTTCCTTCTTTTACTGAGCTTTTGGCTTCATTCTGAGCCTCTGAGGAGCCGCAAGTACGGAATTTAGGAATTTGGTACCGGAAAAGATGAAAGAAAGTAAAAATGGACATTTTCAGACTTTGTACTCACCTTTGGTGTGTGTGTGTGTGTGTCTGTGTGTGTGTGTAAGTATGTGAAGGGTCAGCCAGTACATCAGAAGGCTGGGTGCCCTGGTGAAGCGCTGCGACTCCCATTGTTTCATATCCTGAAATAGTCGACTGGGACCTGCAGCAACAATGGGCCCAGACAATCAAAGCGTAGAACCCCTTACCCACACGCACATGCACGCACACACACCCGCGCATGTACAGGGGCTTGTTGAAATTGGCTCTTCCAGTTGACTTGATAGAGTGGCCGCTGTCTGCTCTGCTGTCTGCTGGCTCATCAGTAACGGGGGTTTGTTAGTCGGGGTTAATGAGTTTAAACCTCGCAGAGACGAGATGCACTGATGGGACGCTCTCCACCAGATAAGATAACGCTGCTCCTGTTCTTTGCCTTTCCTGTTAACTGTGTCCTCTCCATCTTAGTGTTTTGCTTGTTGGATTGGATTGTTTTTTGTGTTTCTGTGGGATTTAGATCAGGATGGAAGGAAACACTCATTTAGATTTTAGTTTGTTTTAATGGAGAATTGTTTCTTCATTAAAACAATCGCAGCAAAATTTCTGTTATCTTAGCTTGAAACATTGAAGATGTATGAAGAAATGTACAAGATTAAACATGTTTAACATGGTAACAGACAAAAAAAACTGCTCAGAGACCACAGCAGAGAGCTCAAGTCCCTGACTTGGCAGACAGATCTCCTAAACACATCCACCTCACAGCCCAGAGGATGCAGAGGTGATACTTGGAAATCCCAGTCAGAGGTCAAGCGCCCCATCCCCGCTGGTGTATATGTCGGGTGGTGCAGGACGCATTTATTAAAATCACATAAATGCCTTGTTGTTGGTTTGTTTCATGTTAGGGCTGCAGGGTGGGGAGCAGCCTCGCCTGGGGAGGGGTTCAAACAGTGTCTGTGCAGTTTGCATGCGTGGGAGCCCCCCCCATGACCCTAAACTGGATTAAGCGAAACAGAAAATGTTTGATTTATTTTCAGTAAAATATTTTCCAATTGTTAAATGTTTTAAATTTTATGAGGGCGTGTAATCAAAGCATATTTTATTGGACTAGATGGTTTAGATCCTGGAAACGACTTCCACTGGATAAAATGCATGAATAAATAACAGGTTTCCGAAAAATTTACTGTTAAAATGGTTTTTAAAGAATGCAGCTAAAAAAAGGAAAAGGTTTTAAAATTTTATCATTTTTTTTCCTACAATCTTTTCACTCCATAATAAAATTTCTAATAATTAATATGTATATCTACATATTTTGTAGGTCTTAATTCAACAAAGGGCAGCGGAAAAAATGTGATGACAGCCCAAACATGACGCTGTATAACTGAGAACGTGGAAGGTGTATTTGCTGCACCTGCTAATAGAAATACTGGGCTTGTCGTTGTCTGTGAAGTGAAGAGGCCAAAACTTGTGCGTGAGCAGGTCTGATGGAGTTCAGCAGGGCTGTGCTGCTCTGAGCCTGCAGACAGGTCAGAGGTGAAAAGCTCTTTGCTTAGATGGTTTTCACTTTGTGTTTAAACGGAACAAATTTGTCCTGTGAAAGCTGTCTGTAAACTAGTTGTTCCACCTTAATGGACTAGTGGAGTCTTAGAAAGGCCAGAGGTGAGCGTGCATCTGTCAGTGTGTGTGAACAGGCTTTGCTCTCAGGATTCAGCGGCATCTTTAGAGGAAACCTAAGTATGTCTGTTACTGCTCGTGCTGCTCAGATTAGATCAGAAAAATGTTTCGGTCAGGTTCTTGTTTTATGTTTGACAGCATGAACTCAACAGCACTTAAAATACCTCACGTTTGTGCTGTTTTTGGTTGTTTCAGTCGTTCAGATCAACTGATGTTCCTTCAGGGTTGCTCATTAAGGCTTAAAAAGGGAGAGTGTTTATTATTTTACAAAGTGGTGTCGGGAAAATGGCTGTGAAGCTCAGGTTTGGATCAAAAGGAGCTAAAATTTGAATAAATGTGAAAATATTTTCACCTCAGCACACAGGGGAAATCTAAAGGGATTTCCCAGGACAGCAATCGATAAACTACAACTCCATTCCTCCTCCAAAAGTCCAAAACGTAAGATTCAGACTGACTGGATGTGTTGGTGTGTGGAAAATGCTGAACTGGATGACCCGGGTATAAAAAACACGGCAGCATGGGCATTTTCTACATCATAAGAACTCAAAATATGTACAGTATGTCTGCGATTGGCTGATATGGTCCTTCCAGCCAGCTGAGATTAGATACAAGCTGAGGTCAGCACATCATGGATCGGTGCACCAAAAACCTGTCCTGCTACTAAGCGTCCATGTTGCATCCGCACATCCTCACGTTCCCCCCGTTCTCCTCAGGGTTCCACTGCTACAGGAGCCGATGCAACACGGAGCCCAGATGCAGCCAAACCAGGGTGTGATGAGCCGATACGGGCGCTGCGTTGCTCTCTTAGATTTAACTTATTTCACAACACAGAGCCAGAAAAAGAAGCGTATCTGACAATCCAAGTTGTGCTGGCTAACATGATCCGACACGGTGTTTGAGCGGTGTCATGCTGAAAAGAAAGATTACAGTGTGATTGCTTATTTTTATCTACTTACATTACCACAACCCAGTTTTCTCTCCAGCAGCAGAATTATGAAACACAGGGACTGAAAACAATCAGCCAATTTGTTTTTATTCCTCTTTAAGACTCATTTTCTTGTATTTAAACAAATTTCCCCCTAAAATAGAGCATCTGCACGGCATCCTCGTGGTCTGAGTCCAAACACGCCGCGTCCTCCTGTTACCAAAGTTCAGCTTTTACACAATAGTTTACACAATATCTAAAATCCAAACGAACAAACAAAGAGACGTAAAACAGACGCAGCAGCTGCATCACTCATTATCTCTGTTACGGGGAAAAGACTGGGCTGTTTTTAATCATTGTACAGACCCCTTTATCTGAAAAAAAACATGTTTACTGTTGAAAAGTTGGATTTATTTCATGTTAAATAATCAGCAGATTATTTAATGTGAATATTCTGGAGGGTCCATCTTGCGGTGGGGTGCTGTGTAAAGTCAGGAGGGGATATTCATGGCATGACTCCTTAGAAGTGCATCATTAAATCATATTTCTGAGATAATGTGTGTCAGGGTTTGTGTTAAGAAACTGCTTCACCTCTTACTAAACTTCTCTATTTCTGGTTGTGGCGTTTGTGTGCAAGTGATGGGTCTTTCCGTCACACCTCATCACCTGCCAGACTGCAGCAGCATTAAACTGAAGCGACTTCCTTCTCTGATAGGGGGATTCCCCTGACAGGCCTGCGGGAAATCTGACTGTAGAAATGGATGTGAACGTGCATGAATGACTGCTGTCATGCTGACCCAAAAATCACCTCAGACAGACAAATGGTGCCAACACGGGGACGTGTACTGTACACCTTTTGTTTTTATGGAGTTATTTAATAAGATCTGCAGTAAATGGTCCATTCAGCTCTAACTAAATCATTTCCATGCCTAAACTGGAAACGATTCAGTGAGCAGGAAAATAAACTTATCATTTGGTCTGAAACTCTGGCAGACTTTTGAAGCATGTCTCTTCTCTGAGCGCTCTAAAGCCAGTGAAAGTCGAATGTGGATTCTTGCTCAGTTCCTATGTCTTTTGCTTTCTTTGTTCAGTAATGTCCTGTTGCATATCAGTGTATTTATACCAGCCAGTGTTATCTAGTATTTGTCTTTTGTTGCAATGTGCAAAGCGAAACTCTGCTTTAAAGTGACGCAGCGTCTCAGTGGAAAAAGTTCCAGAAATGCACATAATAGTGTCTTCTTTGCCATTAAATAAATCACATATTTTTAATGTAAAAAAACATACAACTGGCTAACAAACAGGGAAAAGTTTTAACCTTATGGAAAGTAGTTTAGTTTTTCTTTGGGCATCCAAGTCCGGTTTAACAAGTATGCATAAAATCACAAGAATATTAGAAAAAGTTCTTCACTTTTATTATATATTATTTTTTTTGTTTTGATCTTTTATCATTTTTTATATGTTTGTAGCAAAACCAAAGCATCCACAGGTATATAAAGTTACCTGAATTGTTGGAGGAGATGCGCGTGACGGGGTCGTGTGTAATGACCGGGCTCAGAGGCCGGGACAAAAATCACACGAGGCAGGTTTTCAACCAAAAAAACAAACGAATAAAAAACTAACAAAACCAAACAGAAGGGAGAGATAATGGGGAGGGGGTCTCAGGGAGAAAATGGCTGGAATGTAAAGGACTGGCCAGGTGTCTGAACCAACCCCTGAGCTCTGTGTGACGGTGAGGTTTTCTGTGATTTTGCATCATCATGCTTTAACTAAGTGACCCTGTGTTGCACTTGTTTGATCACATGGGGGCTTCTGAGGGTTGGTTTCCGCCTGCAGCAGAGTGGAAAGACCCCGGACAGGAGGCACATTCACACATGATTGTTGCAAGTCTCAAGTCTAATCGTAAACAAAGAGCCCCTCTATTAATGACCCAACTGGGTCCATCCAGGCAAATTGATTCCCAGGAACACCCCCCGAAAAAAAGAAACTTTGAAGCCTGAAAAGAGCCACGAAGCATCTTTGTAGAGCAGAGGTCATGACGGTTTCCTGTTTGTGTTGCAGGAGCAGCTCGGAGCGGCGTAAGGAGAAGTCCCGGGACGCGGCGCGATGCCGGCGCGGCAAAGAGACGGAGGTCTTCTACGAGCTGGCTCACCAGCTGCCTCTGCCCCACAGCATCAGCGCACACCTGGACAAGGCCTCCATCATGAGGCTGACCATCAGCTTCCTGCGCACACGCAAGCTCCTCTCCACAAGTATGAGCTCTGCAGCACACACACACACACACACACACACACACACACACACACACACAGTGCAAGCTGCAGCGCCATAGGTGGAAACATGCTGCAGAATGGAGAAAATGCAAATAGCGAGCATTCCCCCCCCGCCCATCAGATGTGTTGGTGTGTGTGGCCTATTGTCCAGTACAGTGGGAAGGTATGAGTCGGCCACCTCTCCTTCTTCCTTTTAGTCTTGGTTAAAATTAGAAGCTGAGGAAGCCCGACGAGGTAGCAGAGCCATTGTTCCTCCTGCTGCCGTTTCTCCGAAGACATCAGAGAGCAGCAGAGATGAAGCGGCCCGACGGCAGCGTTCCATGCTGCAGGTGGCAACTAGATACGTAGAGATACTCAGCAGGGTATCATCAGGGTTGTGTAGTGGGTTAATGCAGGAGAGGGGCTCAGAATGTCCTGCTTTCATCAAAAGTTGCATTAGTTGACAGGTTAGATCCAGTTGATCAGAGGTTTAAAAGTAAAAAAGGTGTCTGAGAAATACAGACCCCATTACCCCCTCATTCATTTAATAAGCACACAAAAAAGATTTTTGCTGTATTCTGCGTTAGGTTTTAGAAAATCTAAAGAAATCATTCTGGAAAGTCAAGATGAGAAAAGTTTCAATTCTCCACTAGCATATGAGCCGGTGAGGATGCCATGATTGGGTACGAAAGGAGCGTCCAGCAAAAAAGTCTTTCCAACAAATGCTGCAAACACAAAAGAAAACTGATGCATTTCTCATTGATTGTAAGAAACCTCTGAGAGTTTGATGAATATATTCAGGGAATCGGGGACTGCAGCGCCGTAGAGGAGCCATTTCCTCTGGAACACTACAGAAATGCATCCGGAAACTTTTTCACACAAGAACGAAGACGTATGAACAGCTCCTCGTTGCAGCTGCTTTCAGCTCACGTCTTAGTCTACAAGACGAGCGTCTGCGATCAGAGAAAGCTGTGACGGACTTCATAAATGTGGAGGCGCCACTGATGCAGAGAGGTGGATGTGGAGGGTCACATGCTCCCATCAAGGCGTCTGCTTGCCCCAGCAGGTCTGAGGTCATCCCAGGATGATGTCATTCACTCTGCAGGACCTCCAGCAGCCTTCATGAAGAGAATCAGACCAAAGCACTGATGCAGGAAATCAGATCTAAATGTCTGAATAGGTTTAATTGATTTGAAAATGAACATTTTGGGCTGTATTTATTCTGCCCATACACACACATGAACTTTAATGTGTTTATTTATTCCTGTACGTACCGTCTTGTGTCGCGCTGAACAATAACTGGCAGCTCAGCAATCTGATTCAATAACAAAATGTCAGAGGGACAGGAAAGCCCTTTGATTTATACAATAGCTTAATGTTATCTATAAATCTTTACAATACGTACAGCCAATCTATTCTGCCATTATTCTCTCCTTATGTAACTTTTTCTATTTTAATGAACTGCTTTGCATTGTGTGCGGAGGAAACGGCCATGCATGCGGGCCCTGCTTCCTTAAAGAACACAGCCTTATGCTTCCCATAATCTTTCATCTGTTCGCCATCATCGGTCATGAAATGAATCCATCTTTTTTTAATTCCAGCGTGGGCTAAATGGTCAATCCCACATGGGTTGGTTATCTTTATAAGGGATAGAAACGATAAAAGCGAAGCAAAACCGGGACATTTTCAACTTGAGATAGGTAGAATAACCTGCATGTTTTATAAATATCTTGCATCAGGTTGGTTGCGTTTTATTTCCCCGGGTCGTAGGAGAGGCGGCTGCTGGCAGGTGAGTGAAACTTAATCTGAGGGGTAACCTGCAGGTGGAAGTAGGGGAGAGGTGAACGGGAGGGAAAAACCGCACGGGACGGAGAACGGCTGAGGAAGAGGAGGGGTGAAGGTAATGAGGGTAGGAAAAGCGGCGGGTGAGAGAGGGGAGGAGAGGACGGGGAGATCCGTGCGATGCAGCAGCAGATAGCCTTATCAGGCTGGTCTGATTGCTCCGTGATGGAGGGAGAGATTGGAGAGGAAGCGCAGAGCTCTGCCCATCGTTGGGCTGGTGCTGGCATTATACCCACTAGCCATAACACCCGACCGCCGTGGCGCCAAACGCGCTGGCGTGCACGCTCGCACACACGCTCCAACACACTCCAACCTGGAGAGCACACATGCAGGCTGCTGCAGGAAACACCTCCGTTATGTAAAGTGAACTCACTGGGACCTGAAGAACTCTGATGCTCTGAGTACTGTAGGAGCTACAGAACACATCCTTTCCTTCTACTTCTCACACTGCAGCTGTTTCACAAATACTGGAGCTTGTTTTTACTGATTTTTAAAGATGACTGATGAGCTGAATCAGAATCAATAATCAATTATTACAGAAAAAACTCTGAATTTGAGAAAAAAAATTAAACTATCTTGGACCCAAAAGTATTCTGAAAAGAAAATTACTCACTTTCAGAGCAAGGAAAACAGAAACTATCCTTCATTTGAACCTCGTAAGATTTTAAATTAATTTTTCCATCACACAACTGAAGAAACTGTTTCAAGATGGATCATTTTGGGGTTTGTTGGGTCTGGATGTTTAATAATAACCTGCTGTGTAAATGTTCTTGTGGCAGAAACTGAAGCCGAACGGGACCAAATGAATAACTAGCTATCACATCTTTTACTGTAACATAAAAAACTTATATAAAAATAGATAAAGTGAGAAGAAATTATTAGAAAAATTTGATCAGAAAAATCTTTTAAAAAAATAGATATTTTCAACGGTGACAAGTTATTTTATAATTGATTGTATATTTTACATTTTGTTATAAAACAATTCAATGGTAATAAAATTAGATTCATTAAATATTTTTTGGAAATATTTAATAACAAATATATTATTTTATATATATTACATTTAACAATAAAATTATGAAAATATTAACAACATAAGAATTTAATTTATTTAGTCAAGTTGTGAACAAAATGAATTAAAAGTGTTCTTTTTTTTACCAGTTTCACACATATTAAATGTAGAATTAAGAACACCGTCTAGAGGTGTGGTGTGTTTAAAAAAAAAAAAGAATCAATAAAAAAGATGTTTGTTTTAATCCCCCTAAAGATATAATATCTTTTTTTCCTGTAGTGCTGTACATTTTTTGGATGATAGTATTAAAATGAATTGTAAGTTTAATCCTGTTTAAGTTAATTTAAACATAATTTTTGTCCCTTTTTTGTTATGAAGTCCGAACACAGAAAACAGGAATTATGAAGCTGGATCCCTGAAGTCCACATCAGAGAGTTGATGATGGTATCAGGGTTTCCTGACGGTTTCTGGTGGGAGTTAAACCCCCTGAAGTTCCTTCTTTCATGTTTTCTGTTTGAAGCTGCCATATGAAAGCAGGCGATTAAGAGTTTTAATTACTGCTAGAGGAAAAGAGGAAGCCACCGTATGACGGTCGCTTGCTCTTCTGTCCAGAACAAACGTCAAGAAGGAGGGGAAGTGATCCGTCCTGCAGCTGCCTGTCGGACTCTGTTCTGCACCTCATTATTTTCAATCAGGGCCGCTTACGAAACCAAAAAACAACAGAGAGAACAAAAGTGCAACTCTGTCCAAATGACTGCTAATCGCAGCTAAGTATGTAGGACAAAGGTGCCACTGGTCTTCGGACTGGGCCCCCAGAGTCTTCCCTGGTCGTCGGGGCCCATGAGAAAGGCCTGGGGTTCCAGAGGGAGCTAACCCGGACTGGGCTGGGCTCCAAGCTCCATCCCCAGGCCTTGCAGGGAGCCTTGAGAACCGCGCTCGCTTATCTCAGGGAAGCATGACAGAGGAACTGCAAGCTTCCCACCCTCTGCCCCAACCACCGCTGAGCTTTGTTCAGTGTGAAGCCACTGCTGACACACACACACACACACACACACATGGGCTTGTTTTTTATCTCCATTATCTGTGAGACTGGAATCTGTGTGTAAACGTTTGGATACTTGGCTGAGTGTTTGAACATAATTGCATAACGTGTGAGTAAAGCTCCAGCAGCGGGGCTGCTGCTCTGAATCTTCACGCCGTTTGTGTGTCAGCTGTTGGGGGTCATGGATCAGGCGGGGCCCGGGAAGCAGGAGAGCCGCAGCGTAATCTTCTCTCTCCTTCCAGGCTGCAACAGCGGCGGCGGCGACAGCGCTGAGGAAGGACACATGGACAACCTGTACCTGAAGTCTCTGGAGGGCTTCATCACCGTGGTAACGTCAGATGGCGAGATGATCTTCCTGTCCGAAAACATCAACAAATTCATGGGGCTCACGCAGGTACACAGCCACTTAGCGAACTGGAACAGAACATGAGACACGTGTGTGCACTTTACGAGCCGCTAAGTGGG
>JBAMHT010000016.1:25210713-25222429 GCA_037177075.1 Craterocephalus fluviatilis
TATATATGTGTGTGTGTGTGTACAACGCTTCCAAAACAGTTAAGGGCGTCTGTCGCCCTCTAAGTAATTGGTTTCATTTATTCTATTTTAAATGTTTTGATTTTTCTTCGGCTCTCAGTGGCGCCTCCTGTAGGTAGCAGACCTGGGTTATAACACTTACTACCTATTGCAGCATGTTTTGACAGAGTAAATATGAGTAGGAGTGAAATGAGTTCTCATGAAAACGATCCGAGCGGGAACTTCGCTGGAGGCTGCCAGCTGAGATCATCGATGTCACGTCGATATTCTCCACCGCTGTGCTGAAAAACATATGGATTGGTGGGACGGTTCACGCTTATTGTCCAGCGGAAATCAAACTCTGACAACATGATAAACACCCGTAAAATGGCTCTTACTTTTTGACCCTTTGCACTTCCTATTCTCTGGATTTGACCATCAGAGCTGACAAGTGTAAAATGATGGCCTCCTCTTCACATTCAGGGTAGCCACAGATATTTACTTTACTCCTCCTCCCTCCCTGGGTTTTATATCCAGCGTGTTTTATTGGGCAGCTTATGCAGCACTTTGGCTCTAAATGTAATTCATAACCATTTTTATTCTAATTAATTATCCTGAATTTCCTTGAGGGGCCTCCCAAAAGGATCAATAAAGTCTATTTATTCTATTCTATTCTATTTTGATCATATTACAAAGTCTTGAAATTTCATGCTAATTTTTTTAAATAAAAAAACTTTATTCTTTCCCCTGCGTTAAATTTTAAGCGAACTGGTTTGTTGGAAAACATGAATGGGTTGAAGTGCATTTCTGACGCTTTCAGGTAAAATTTAAACACGTGTGAATATTTGAAAGATGCTGTTTCAGTTTGTTTCCAGAAGATGGCGCCTTATCTTCATCTTCTTCTCAGACAACCTGGACAATCTGATTCTTTACCAGACAAAAGCACAGGGCAAAGTTTGCAGAGTTAGAAGAAAATATAAAAATTTTAATTGAGGGCTCGACACGCAGATGTAACAGGTGGGCATTTAAATTCAATTAAATATTTACAAACCAAAATGTGGAAGATTTTCCTGGAAGTTCAGTTATGTGAGATCAGACAGATCATTATTAATTTTTTTTGTTTTGCTGCAGACAGCTATATTTGTTTATACAGAATAAAAATATAAACAAACTTAATCAATTAAAAAAACATTAAACATTAAAAACATTAAAAACATTAAATGTGCATGTATACACACAGAGAACACAAAGAGAGTAATTATAAATAAATCATTTGTAAAAGGAAGAAATGAGACGTTTATAGATGCACAGTGTTCCTGGATTGAGGGTAAAAATTATTTTTTAACCTTTTAAAAGCAAGGCAAGTTTATTTAGGCATACAACACATTTAATGTAAGACAGCTCAAGGTGCTTTACATGCAAACAGAAAAATTACAGCAGGAAGCAGAAAGCATTAAGAAGAAAGAAAGAAAGAAAGCAGAGTGCTAGGTACTGTAGGGATGGGACGATATGCTTTCCACCCAATTCAATCATCTACGATTTTTTGGGTGCCGTTTCGATTTAAACTGGGATTCTTCAATATTGTAGACTTTTGAGTAGAAAAGCCAAAAATTTTACAAAAATCTTTTTGCTAGTTTTTAATCTTTTGAGTTTCAATTAAGAAAAAATAACAGTAGCCAAACCACCATTCTGCTGCGACAGTATAATGCCCGACAAGACAAGTAAAAAAGATGAATAAAAAAATTGTAAAAATTAAATGTAAAAATTATTCTTAAAAAATGTTGCATTTATTTTTAAAAAGATAGATTTTCTTTATACAAAAAATAGATTTTTAAATTGTGAAATAAAAAATCAGATATTCGATTTTTCAATTCAATTTTCGATTCAACTAACTCTCCCACCCCTTGTTCTGGGAGAGTTAGTTGTGTGTGGTGATGGAGTTAGACTCAGTGTATTGGGACGGGTCAACACCCGTCACTGAGTTCAGAAGCATCAGCGTAAAGTTGGCCTGACCTCCTGCATGGCCCTCTGGATGAGCTGAGGATCGTGAAGCCTCTCAGGGTTCCTACGTGCTCGGCTCCCACATCTCAGCCGGCTGTCGTCATTATCTCTGTGACCTGCCAAAGATCACACATGACATTTCTGCATGGAGCCACCGAGTTCCTTATTAGGTCTGTTGTTCAGTCTGCTCTGCCTGTTTTTCTCCATTCACAGACTGCCGTCATTTCATACCTGCCGGCTCATCACCTGGTCTGCCCCCACCTCTCTGCTTCGCCTGTTGGCTCTGCAGATTCACATTAATAAAGTGGATTATTAAATTATTTATTCAATATTTAAAGTTTCTGTTCTACACAGTCCCCAATCTGATGATAACTGATCATTTCTAGAAATTACAACACAAAATCTGTGAAATATTAAATAAAACCCAGACTTTTTGGTTATTAAGATGTCCTGTTTCATGCCAGCAGAGGAGAAGTTTTACTTCAACCTTTAGGTTAACCGCAACAATAAAAAGATTGGTTTGATGAAGAGTTGCTCTGTTTTTAGGTCAGGTGAAGTATTTAGGTCGCTACACCCTCCCTGGGTTTCAAAGAGCATGTGTTTTATGGGATGTTTTCTGGTGCAGCTTCTGCAGCACTTTGACTCCAAGAAAATTCCCCCAAGTCCTCTACATTCCCCCAAGGCAGAACAAGTGACGCTAATTGACTTGAATGACTGACAACTTGTATTTCCAGCACCATGCAAATATTTGTATGATTACACACTTAACTACCAAGATTCAGATGTTATCAATTGTTATCACATGTTGCATTGTTACAATTATTATTTAAAATATGATCTGTTCCGTGTTAAAAGCTCCAGAAGCACAAATTCAGACTGATATGAAAATCGTTGTTCCATAAAAGTGATAAAGTTTATCACAAAATGGAAAATCGTGTCATTCTCACTTTAATATGCAGAATCAGAAAGATGCAAAAAAGTTTCAGCTCAAATTAAATTATATGCAAACATTTGTATTCAGAATTATCTATATTGTTATTCTCCCGTCTATAAATATATTATGTTATTACACATACATGAATGTATATACATTTAGTATTTGCAGTGTTTGAGAAAAATAAAAAAATCAATATGTATATTTATTCAATAAGTAGGCCTAATATTAATGTGCAACTTGCAGCAAATATAAAAAGTTATTATTTTGTGCAGACATTCTGATGTCTTATGCAAAGGTATTTTCTTCATGTCACGCAGCTCAGTAACTGAATCCAACAACAACATATTTAAACAATGACGTAAAATATCTTAGTTCAAAGTGTGAATCTTGGTTCAGACACTTTGTTCGACAACAGCATGTGGCACAATGTGTTGCAATGACAGCTGCACGTGCGCGTTAAAGAAAGGTCTAATCAAGTTCACCTGTAAACGTTTCATTTAGCCACATTTTATTCATTTTCCTCCCATGTAGCACAGAGACAGGTAATGAGCGGCATGTCCAGGTCCACACTGAACATTATGTTGATGCTTTGTTCCAGAATTGTCTGACCTTAAAAAGTTAAATAAAGTTTTTAAGAAATATGGTGGATTAATGACAAGCTGATCATTATGCCTTTTTTTGTGATTTAAAAAAAGTAATTTATCTTGTGCTCTCCTCCCTATTTTTGTTTGTGATTACTGTTTTGTTGTTTGTTTTAAACTTTTTTTAAAGTGGTTTGTCTATGATGTATTTGAAAGAGGGTACAAAAGTAAAGTTGATTTTATTTTAATATTTTTTTAGTCCAGACTAAAAGGTCAATGGTGACTTTACTTGTTTCAGTTGGGAGAAATTTGGCAATTGTACAACACTAACACATGAAAAAACACTTAAAAACAATTGATCGAAGTAGTTAAAATAGCTAAACAACTGTTTAACTTTAAAAATAAAATAAAAAATAAAAAAATGGAAGTTTATGAAAAAACCCTTCCGGCTTGAGACTCCGCATCGCATCCAAGCAGGCAGAGTTCAGCAGAAGCTGAAACAAGCTCCTGGTTTTACCGGATAATAAGAAACAAAATAAAAACTGAACATATTTTCGTGTTCAGAAAATTCACTCTTACCTCTGGGACTTCATGTTCTCTCTTCATTCTCACGTCGCTACCTCATCAGGAAACAATGAATGAAACGCTAACAGGTGGATCCGGAGGCCACGCCCCCTGGGAAACAGGCTTTAATTAGGACGAGGACAGGTGCAAAGACAGACGGAGAGGTGAAGACTCAGCAGGTAGAGTGATCGTGTTAGAGATTCTCAAGATGTTACACCTGAATGAGACGGACTTCCGCCTGCAGCTGATCGAGTACAGCTTCGAGCAGCGCTTCGACGAGCGCGGAGCGATACTATGGATGCAGGAAAACTGGTGAGCGTTTGTCTACTTTCAGCCCATCATTTCAGCTTGAAATAAAACGGGAATTTGGTTCTACTGATCCTGCTGAGGGATTAAAACGTATCGGGGGCAGTATCTGTTTTGGTGTACAACCAACGCCCGAAGGATGCTCGTGATGATAGCCTAAACTTTAACAGGGACTATGTAGGTTTTAAAGAGGGGGGAGGTGGCTTTACCCTCAACACATGACACATAAAAGTTACCCTTTTCAGTCATCAGTGAAAACATTTTTTAAAATGTTTAAAAGTATTGTAACTCCAGTTACTGACACATGAGGGAAGTAACCATGAAAGCATGCATCCTACTAAGTTTCTTCAATCATATTAAATGTTTGGACATCCATGTATCTCAGTTCACTCTCTTAGATAACCTGCAAGTCTGCTCATCAGTCTATTTTCTACTTGTTGTATCCTATTTGGAGTCACTCACAATCTCCTTTTGGAGTCAATGTAAAATAAATGAACCTGCATTATTATTTGGACAGCGGGAGGCATTTGTGCGCAGGAAGGATTTAAAAAACAAATACTGAGACGAGAACCTTCTTTCTGTGATTCCACTAAGTACACATAAAGCAGGTGTTCACAGATCATCACTGCTCTGATTGATACGGTACTTTGTAGTTTTACTCTCATGTAGAGGACAGGAAAATAACCCTGGAACGGATCAAACTATTTACTCTCTTTTATAAATTACAAACTTCCCATTCCATTGAAGAAAAAAGTGCAATTAATTGTTTTAATTATTTTTTTATTTAAAATTTTTACATCTTATTTGTTTTGTCAATTTCAGCTGCTTATTTGAGTGACAGCTAGTTTTTCCTTCCTTAATGAAACAGTGTGAATAATTTTACAGACAACTGTAGGTGTGGTGATTGACTTAGATGTCACAACAGTCCTTGTAAGGCTGCGACATTAAAGCCAAACAGAAGAGCTGATGTCACTCATCCAGAATTTTTTTAATTAATTCTTCTGTATAAAGAGATCTATGAATGGAAACCAAAAAGTCATGAAAAGCTGGAATACCTGTTAACCACATTGTATAGGAGAATCTCCAGAACATTCCCTCAGGGCTGGAGCTGCACTAAGGCTGGTGTGGTGCTGTGACGTCACAGCTGGCGTGTTGGTTTACCTTCAATCCGGTCGGTCTGGTTCCTCCCAGAAACGCATGATGAAATGTGGAGATACAGGTCGGAAAAATGTGGCCTGATGGTTGAAACTGGGACTCTTTGTTGTGAATTCTCAGTTGCATATCAGGCTAAAATAGATGGGTCTTCTCTGTTAAAGGTCCAGTGTTGAGTTAAAATATATCTTGTAAGATGATTGAAGGTGAATGCGTAAAGACTGGTGATACAGATCAAAGCCGTTGATCTTATTCATGACTTGAATCTGTGAACGTGTCTTTTTTTTAAATTTATTTATTTATAGGAACTTAATTAAACGACAAACAGAATCACAACCAGTTGTAAAATAAAGTAACTTTTCTTTTGACGCTTCGAAGTAATATTCATAAAGTGGGACAGACATTTTAATGTAAACATTTTAATGTTTAGGCTTAATTTTGTTTATATCACTGACATGAATGTCTGGTTGGGGTGGACTGCTGATCAGTCCATCCTCTCACCTGGTAGTTGCTGTGATGCTGCATTGGATCACTGACATCTGTATGCATGAAATCATGGTTTTCAGTTCATGACATATCCTTTTGTCCAAATTGTTCATTCGTCTCTTCTACCCACCCCCGCCTTTTGAAGCAGTTTCTCTGAAACTATGTTCAGGGATTAAGGGGTTAAGGATGCCGTGTAGAAGGTATGGTGCCTTTCCACTGGTCATGATGGACTGAGATAGGCATTTTTGTTTTTAAGGGATGGGCACATTTTTTAACTCTCCCTTTTGTTGTCTTAATCATTGGAGCTTCAAAGAATATTTATCACAAACTTATTTTTCACATAAACTAATATTTCTATGCCACCTTTTTTTGTTTTACTTTTTGCCCTTTTTTTTGTTCGTTTTTTTTAAAGAAACTGAGGCAAAAAATTGAACAAAGTTCTGCGTCTTCATAGCAGCACTTGTGTCCAACTGAACTCAGCAGTTTGACTCGGAAAATAATAGACTAAAACAAGCAGACATAAGTAGAATAAAATCATTTCCCTCTTACCTGTACATAAAACTGTGCTTCTGTGCAAACGTTGAATAATTGTTGTTTTTGTCCTGCAGGAGTAAGTCGTTTGTGTTCAGTGCTCTTTATGCCGCCCTGGTGTTCGGAGGTCAACACTTCATGAGGCCTCGGCCCAAACTGAACCTGCGGCTTCCGCTCGTCCTCTGGTCTCTCAGCCTCGCTTTGTTCAGGTAATGCACACCTGTAAAACAAAAATAAAAAAATGGCAGTAATCTTGAGGGTTTTCTGTCCTTTTGAATGATTGTAAATCATCTGAAAATTACCCAATTTAATCCATTGTTAATGTAAGAGTTGGCCACAAGTTTCAGCTCTAACTTATTTAATATTTGTTAGGTTGGTGCATTTTGTATTTGTCTGTCAATGACCCTCCAGTGTAAACAGTTTTGTTTTGGTTGAGTCGTTTCTCATCAGAATCAAACTAGATGCGGTCTGCGTTTACACCTGGTTAAGCTGTTTCCATGGAGACAATACCTCCTCCTGCCAAACGTATTGTCTCTATGGTAACTAGTCGCGTGCTTTGCATTGTGCCCTCTTCCACACCCATTACGATTTTTCTGAATCAACACATCGGCATGAGCGATGGGCTGAAGGACATGCCATCTCCGTGGTAACCACGCCTGCCTCTCGTGTTGCTGCTCTGACATAAAATGTTTTTGTTTGCCTGCGTGTTTGAGGTGTGGAGTCACCTGTGAGAACAATGCAGAGCGGCGGCTTAACGTGATGGTCATCCCTGAAATGAGACGCCTGTAAAAATCCTTTACAAAAAAAAAACAATAGTCAGATTTTAATGGATCCTTTTGAAAGCTGTTTATCCACATGCCAGACGGGTTTTTGCTCCAACATTGGAACACACCTGCTTGAATCTTTCCTCTTGCATCTTGAAGTTTTATGAAATCTTTGTATATGTTGCAGCATCATCGGGGCAGTTCGGACCGGTTCCTACATGTTCCACATCCTGAGCTCCAGCGGCTTCAGACGCTCCATCTGTGACCAAAGCTTCTACAACGGACCCGTCAGCAAGTTCTGGGCCTACGCCTTTGTCCTCAGCAAAGCTCCAGAACTCGGTTCGTTCCAGGTTTTATTTAACCTAAAAATTAATGAAAACTGCCCAGAAGATGGTTCGTCTCATGTCACCACAGTAACCACCAGGATGGTCCTGCAGTCATTTGTTCCCCTCGGATTTTGATGTTTTACTGTTGATCTCCTGTGAGATCAGAGCATAAAATGTCGCCTTGTTTCAAACCTGTTTTCTGTGATTTTTATAACTGGAAGCTGATCATTTTTTATGTTACTTCTTTCCAGAAAAATGGCTAAATATTCTCCAAATAATGGTAAAATTAAAATTTATGACTTAAACATTAGTTAGTTGTAGGTGGAGACTAAAACCTTTTTTGGCTGTACAGTAGCTGAGCAGTGGATTAAAAGGTTGACTAAGTTGTATAAATAGCAGAAAGTAAAGGATTAAATGGCTAGCTGAGGGTAGCTCATGGATAAAAGTCGGTGGATTATATGGTTGGATAATATTTATAAATAGTTAAAGTGTTGTTCCCCTTTTTTTATTTGTGGCTCAAACCACCTGAAAGCAGTGTCCTACAAAAGAAAATAAGATGTAAGAGAAGAAATGTACACGTCCTGGTTGGTTTTCTGGTCTTAGATGGTTAAATCGAAGGAAAATGGCAGATCTGATCAGAAACTCCGACTTTAACAGGGGTTTTGTTTTCTGTTTGTGCAGGAGACACAGCGTTCATCGTGCTCCGGAAGCAGAAGCTCATCTTCCTGCACTGGTACCACCACATCACCGTGCTGCTCTACTCCTGGTACTCCTACAAAGACATGGTGGCCGGCGGCGGCTGGTTCATGACCATGAACTACACCGTGCACGCGCTCATGTACAGCTATTACGCCGCACGTGCCGCCGGGCTGCGCGTGCCCCGCCCCTTCGCCGTGGTCATCACCAGCGCTCAGATCGCTCAGATGGTCATGGGGGTGACGGTTAGCGGGCTGGTGTACCGCTGGATGCAGCAGGGGGACTGCCCCTCCCACCTGGACAACATCACCTGGGCCACGCTCATGTACCTGAGCTACCTGCTGCTCTTCTCCAACTTCTTCTACCAGACGTACCTGCGGCGCGACACCAAGGTCACAAAGACCCAGTAGAGATTGAGCCCGAATGGGGAGGTTTGGACTTTAGGCCACACAGAACTGAACTGATTTATAAACCTGGAGAAATCCTGAGCTCCCACCTTTTTGTTTGACAAACCTGAAAAAACAGAACCTGGTGATATTTCGATTCTATAAATAGGTGAAATATTGTTAAATTCTCTGGTTTCAGGTGGATAGCTCCCCTAAAGAAGTTAGGGTTTGCCTGTAAATGACTCTTAATTGACAAATATGAAAGAATTGTTTGGGTCTTATCAAGCAGATCTTTGAATAATCTCTAGAAAAAACAGCCTCCAAAACCTCTGAATGCATCCACTGAAGATGTTTGTTTTCAGTGGGAACATTTTCATCTTTTTGAAAGACAATCTGATTCCTGATTCAGTGAATTTGCGGCCAGACAAAAATAGGATTAAAACAAAGACTCGAACAACGTCTTTAGACAGTTTCAAGTATGAACAATTGATCTAAAATATGTTTAGTCATTACGTCATCAATATTGAAGCTTTTCTTGATGTCAATGGGAGTAGCCAATTTCAGTCCTCTCACACTGGTTTAACTGGTTCCACCCACTGAAACTGTAAATCTTCACTGCATGTAAAGTCTTCCACATGGGCAGTGTTGCTCTGTAACTGTAAATCTGTCTGGGACAGGTAGATTCCTTTTCTGTTTTTTCTTCCCGAACACTGTTTGTTTAAACTTGGGCTGCAACTACTTTAAACTTTTCAGCTGCTAAATGTTTTTCTGAGATCTTATGTTACATCTAAGAAAATCAGACGACTTATGAAAAAGATGTTTGAGGAGATTTGAACTGGAATTGATTTAGAGGATCCTCTCGATGGTTCAGATGATGTGATTTGACTTTATTTGAACTATCGAGAGGTGATATGAGTAAGATTTGTAGATTTGGCTTGAAATATTGTTTAAAAAAACGTGAAAAGCAGCAAATTGTCTTTTTTTTTGTTTCTTTTTTTTTTTGGACTATTTTCTTAAGATTTTGATGGTTTGAGTCTCATCCATTTTTAGAATCTGGTTTAAAAAGCTCTGTTCAGAAACCTTCGTTTTTGTTTTTCTTTTTACATTGTTTACATCTGTGTGCGTGTTGGCAGAACTTTTTTTTTAACGTTTTAAATCGGACAAATGATGGCGTCTCATTGGCTGCTGGAAAGTCTCCAACACTTCCTGTGGCTTTTCACTTCCACTCTTTTTTTCGTCAGAACTGACATTTGTATAAATCACAGAATATTTAAGATTTCCACATTTTTGTAGAGGGAAAAATGTTTAACTGCCAAATTTTATTTGTTTTGTATTTATGTATTCAAAATGTGTGACGGTGAAATTGTCTGAATTTGAAGGAAAACTGTTTTGGTAATGAAGACGGGATATTTTGCTGTATGAACACTGAATGTGCTGCTGAGAAAAGTTACAGAAGGTAAAATTTTATATTTGTTCAATATTTTATTTATTGTGAATTTAATAAAGACCTTTTCTAAATGTATAACACGTGTGTAGTTAAGGTTTACTTAAAATAGGATTCTTGAGGTCTAATATTGATGCTCTCAAAACCTGATTTAAATGAGTGAATCCAGCACGAAGATGCTGAAAACCATAAATCTAAACTCTTGTTGAAAATGTATCATTAACTTAGTCATTTTAAGATTTTGTAGTTGATGTGCAAAGTTGGTACAAATGAACAGAGTGCAGTTAGATATTACAATTTAGTCATGACTTGGAGAATTATGTTAGAAGCCTAATGTATTTTTGTTCTATGCTCCTGTGCCACTGAAACAATTCCCTTTAACTGTGCATTTCAGTGAATGCGCTGTTGCTTACATAAAAAAAAAATCCAAATCTTAAGATGAGGAAGTGGGATCAGTTAAAAAAATTATTGGACAGCTGATGGGAAATGTTGTTCCTCTCCCAAAGAGCCCTGCAGCACCTTCCAGAGGGTATGCCACCTTATGGAGAGCCACACTGCTTGTAAATTAATGGTTTCCATTTCTGTAGTTGTAATAGACTATTCTTCACAAACTCAGGGAGGAAATGGTGTTCAATGTCCACTGAAACTGAGAACACCACAGGGGGTTATTCTGACCAACTGCAAAAAACACTTTTTAAAAGTCCGTAAGTGCACGATAAACTAGTATTGATAGATTACGCCTCAAAAGGAGGAAATATATGTTTAAAACTTAAATTAGCACGTTTAGGCTGCCCTCCGCATCTGGTACCAACAAAGATATTATGAACATAAACATGAACTGCAGTTCTCAGTCATTCCACAATGGGGCACTACAACATGAAATACACAGCCAAGAGACAGTCAAATTTTACTATTTAAGCACTTTTTACACAGGAGTAGCAGAAGGTGCTTTAGATAATATGAACATTTTTGCAAATTAAAGAGAATATGAGGAATTTAAAACACAGACCTAATATTGTTCTCACTCTCTTTTACTCATACACACTCAAAGCAGTGTGATAAAAAAGTTCATAAAAGCAATATGTCTTGTTAAAACAAAACTGTAAAAACAGAACTGAAGCGTTTAAGAACATTATTAAATAAACCCTCATGGCCTGTTAAGGCAATACGTGTAGTTGTGAAGTGGATTTACTGAAGTAATTTTGACTGTGATTGTTCCCAATCATGAAATTTAGGAGGGAAGTGAGTATTTCAATGTTTTTTAAGATTTTTCATCCATATCTCCTGTATTTTGACAGTGTGAGATATTTGTTTTGACTCCCGTTTTACATCGAAATGGAAAAAAAAAGGTTTTTTTGGGAAGACCAGAGAGCAGGGCATAACAAAACGGTGTTCTACTGGAAACTAAAGCATCAGCATCTCAAACCTGCCAAAAGAGAAAAATGGGTGGATTTCTTTATTGTTTTTAAGATGATATTATTCTGTCTTTGTTACATTTCTAATATGTGGAGTAAAATTGAAGCCAGTCAAAATTACTTCAGTAAA
>JBAMHT010000016.1:25269254-25280788 GCA_037177075.1 Craterocephalus fluviatilis
ATGACCGCCATGTGACCATGTGACGACCATGTGACCATGTGACGACCATGTGACCGCCATGTGACCATGTGACGACCATATGACCGCCATGTGACCATGTGACGACCATGTGACCATGTGACGACCATGTGACCGCCATGTGACCATGTGACGACCATATGACCGCCATGTGACCATGTGACGACCATGTGACCATGTGACGACCATGTGACCGCCATGTGACCATGTGACGACCTGCAGGTACGACCGGCTGCTGAGGATCCGGGCGCTGCGCTGGGAGTACGGCAGCGTTCTTCCCGCCAACATCCGCTTCCACATGTGTGCAGAGGAGGTGGGTGTGACGTCACCGTTTCACATTAAAAGCTGCGGTTTCCCTTCTGACACACCTGTGTGTGTCTGTGTGTGTGCGCATGTATGTGCGTGCAGGTGCAGTGGTTCAGCCAGTATAAAAAGTCTCTGGCCTCCTTCATGCGGTCGGTCGGGGGGGACGAGGGGCTGGACATCACTCAGGACATGAAGCCTCCGAAGAGCCTCTACATCCAGGTGAGACCGTGCACCTGTCTGACCTTTGACCTCCAGACTGACCCCTGACCTGATGATGTCATCGCCTGTGCCTCCAGGTGAGGTGCCTGAAGGACCACGGGGAGTTTGAAATCGACGACGGCACGGTGATCCTGCTGAAGAAGAACAGCCAGGTGAGAACAGGAAGTGGTCTCCGTAGATCTACAAAATAAAGGCACCGGGCGGCCATCTTACCACAGGCAGCCCTTACACTGATTTAATGGAAAATGTAGTTTAAAAATAACAGAACTTGCTCAGTTTTCTACCATTTTCAATTCGTTTGCTGTTATAAACATCAGAAATGTGGTTCCTGCATATTTATGAATAATTATAACCGTGAACTTTCATGTGAAAATAAACTTACAAGGACAATTTATAAACTCAGGGACAAGCTTTTATGTTAAAACAGTGTTTTAATGTGTTTAAAATAAACTGAAGTGTACAAAAGTTACTGCAGACACAAGGATCAGAGATGATGAAATGTTCCTCTTTAGAGTTTGTGGTTACATTTTATATCCAGCAGGTGGCGCTGTGGTAACGTGTTCTGGATGTTTTAAAAGATCAATTCTCACTGAATATTTTTTGTAAACGGACGTTGCATTCAGCATCACTGCTGATTATGTGATTTAATTAACTAAACATTAGAAAAATCACTTTTCCTCCGATTCAGCTTGCTGCTCTTAGAAACTCCACCCTGAAGCATCAAGCTTTTATTTTGTAGGTCTATGATCCTCGCCGCCTCACAGGAAGTTTCTCTCTCTGTCCGCAGCACTTCCTGCCGCGCTGGAAATGCGAGCAGCTGATTCGTCAGGGCGTCCTGGAGCATGTGATGTCGTGAACGCCTGAGGTGTTGTTTGACTGGAAGCTTCTCGTGTCGTGTTTCACAATAAAATGTTTGGTTTTCTTACTCTGCGTGTCGTCAATCAGTCCGATTGATCCTGGAAGAGAAGAAACGGCATCAAACAGGAAATCACGCCTTTTATTTAGGAGGAAACCATCACCGCCCGGCGTCCGCTCCACTTACTGGCTGGGTTTCTTCACTTGTCTCGCTCCACCCACTCAACTTTAGTTATTCAGCATATTTTAGTATCACTGGTTGCCATGGTGACTCCGAGTATCAGAGCTCCACTGAAGATGGGTAAAGATACTAGAGATGCAAACCATCGATTAATCGTTAAGAAATCACTCGATTAAATTGAATAAATCACAATAAATTGTTGAGAGCCCGTAATTCCTACCCGGCACCTTGACGCCAGAAGTCCTTGATGCACATGTGGGAACACGAGAAGCTGTCCTCTGACCATAGACATAATTTTTTATATATAAGTTTATAATAATACTTCTGATACTACCACTAATGATAATATCCTTGTTTGCATTGTTCCATGTGTGATTCGTTATTTCCTGCTGTTAAGAATAAATATTTTATAAAGGAATATTATTTGCATTCTCTATTAAGACAGCATTTTTGTCGAAAGGAACCCGTTGATTCAGAGGAAAATTCAGCTAATTACCGTTTGTAAATTAATCGATCATCGATCGATAAGATGAAACAAATATTGATTAATGAATTACATAATTGCATCCCTAAAAGATACTCAAAAGGAGCTGATCTGGGGTCAAAAACTCTGAGTTAAGCCAGAGTTTCCTTCTAGACTCAACTTCCCGGAGCAGACCCAGAGATAAACAGGAGGGTGTAGATGCACCGAGTCTCCACCAGGGGGAGCTGCAGGGATGTCTGAGATCATCCGGATGACCTGAAACTGACTAGAAGATCCAATCAGAAACCGGTTCACAGTCCTGCTGAGATGCTGCGAGATGATGGGACAACCAGGTGAAGAGACCTATACCTATTTATGTCTATGTAAGAGACCGTAACCCTTTTTTTTTTACAGGAAAATCGATGGCGGTCATGTGATTTGGTTTCTGAAGAGTTCGGAGCGCTAAAACTCATCAAACGCTGCTCACTTTCCGCAGGAATCCTCAATCATCGCTCACATCAGGCTGATGTTTGGGCCCAAAGCTACTCAGGATGTCTTTAAAACAAGCAGCTGATGACATCACACCTTCATGAAAACATAATTTAATGTGACTTTGGTTCGTTGCACCTAAACAGGTGGGACATTAAACAAAGAGCAGGACAAACAGGAGGTCTCACTCTGTGGAGAAAACAGGAGACCGATGCAGAAACCGAGGTTAAATGGCGACAGACAGATTCATTTACAGTTCGGTGGGCGGAGCCAGAAACTTTGGCAACTTTCAGGAGTTAAACAGGCAAAAAATAAGAAGTTTGTGAACTCAAGTTAAAAACGTGAAGAAGAAGCAGGCATGACAACAAAAATACGACGTGAAGATTAAACACCGTGTTCCTTTTTTCATTTGATGCTTTTCGGGCGATAACAGTTTCCATCCACTCCCAGTGTTTGTTTCGCCCAAAGATCACTACATCGGAGTTAGCTTGGCTCCTTTTTTTGTTTTAGTCGGATAAACCATCAATAGATCGTCAGACTGGGAGCTTCCATCTGTTGCCATGTTTCCTCTTTCCTGTGTGGAAAATTAAAAACAGTTCAGAGAATTTATCTGGAAAATGTTCGATGGATTAAACTCGGAATCAGAAGTCCAGACTCCGACTCGGGTCGGTGAAGGAAATCCAGAGGAACGCGGCTCGGACAGCGGCGCTCTGACGGCTGAGTCTTTATTACAAATAAAACTTTATTTATAAAAAGAAGAAGCGACGTCTTCAGCATCCCGATTCGTCTTCACAACAGTTTTCACATTTTAAAAACTTTTATATTCGACATTTTAAATAGAAACAACGGATTTTGACGTGTGGGCGTGGTCACGTGGCGAGCGCGGCGGGGACGATCTCCCGCAGCAGCTTGTTGAGTGCTCCGACCTTCTCCTCCAGCAGGAAGCTCTTCTTCTCGGCCTGCTTCTGCCGCTGCTCGGTGACCTGCAGCGCCTTCATCAGCTGCGAGTTCTCCACGTACAGATCCTTCAGCAGCGCGCTCGCCTTGCTGCTCTTCGCCATCTGCGGGTGACATCACACGTCAGAGCGCCGCCGCCGGGGGAAGGAGGAGGAGGAGGAGCGGCGGGAAAACTGACCTGCTCTTTGAGCTGCTGGACTTTCTCCTGCAGAACCAGACGGAGCCCCTTCAGCTGGACCTCCAGGTCCTCCGCCCGCTGCTCCAGCACGGACGCCGCCTTCTCGTACTGCTCCTGAACGCAGCACGGACACGCCAAGAGACGAGAAAGCATTATTCTTCATCATCATTATTAGTATTGTGTGTGCATGTTGGTGTTACGAAAGTGTATGTGTGTATGCATCTTTGTTTTTTTGTTTTGTTTTATCTCACTCTTCCCTTTTTCTCTTATTTAGAAAAAATAAAAAGTTATAATTTTTATTGTGATAATTATTATAATTACGTTATTATTTATTATTAATAAAGGTTATTATAATTCGAATTAATAATAATTTATTAGTAATACATATCAATAATAAAAAAATATTTTATTATCATTTATTAGTAATTAATTGTTTTAATTATAATAACTATTATCATTATATGAATTAATGTTAGTTGGCTGGCTTGACTATCACACTGAACGTAACTGGAGACTGCCACACATTGTATGCATGAACATTAATTTCACTTTTTGCACATAAAAAAACAAACATGGAGAAACGGAACAGGAAGTGGGAGCAGACGTCGAGTTTCTCACCTGCTTCATGTTGATCTGGGAGCTGCTCTGCTGAGCCTGGAGCTTCAGCGCCTCCTCCAGCTCCCGCCGCCTCCTTGTCTCCTCCTCCAGCCGCTCCTGCAGAAGCTCCGCCTCCTTCCGTTCGCCCGCCTGCTGCTGCAGCTCGTGCAGCTGCCGTAGATGCTGCGCCTTCGCCACGCTGAGGGCGGCGTCGGCCCGCGTCGCCTGCAAACAGCGCAGCTTTCAGCTTCCATCACGTCCCAGCCTCCTCTGTCTCCGGTTAGACCAAAACACCAAACCAAGCCTGAATCTAAAAACTTTTTCCAGCATTTGAAGCTCAAACAAATCAGAAGCAAACTTAAGATTTTTAATTTAAGAAATAATTCTGTTGTCTCGTTCATCTGTATCACTGTTTTACACTGAAAATACAAGAATTTAATTCTATCAGCTCCTTTCTGATTACGTAAAAGTTAGTTAAGAAGAATTGTTAGTGTATTTTGTGACTTGAACAACATGTATTTACACGAAAAGAAATAAATTCTTTCCAACTTAAGTCTGATGTTCCTGAACATCAGTGATTAAAAGCGACACGGCCTGATCATTAAAACACCAACCTTGTTTCCGACTAAACATTAAAAATAAATAATCACAATTAATTTGATCGATATTGAAATCAGGATTAATGTACACGATTATTCATTTTTTTAAAATAAAATTCTTTATTGAAACACCAAAACTAAATCTCAAATAATTTTTTTTGAAAACTGGAAATAAATTTGAAACAAGGATTAAAATAATAGTATATTAAAATAAATAAATAAATAAAATAGTGATAAAAAAAAGAATACCAAGTCTATATGTATTCCTGTTACATACATGTGACATTAATCATTTTTCTTACAGGAAATATTGTAATCACCATTAAAATGTGATTAATTGTCCAGCCCTAACCGTAACACACGTTAGTGCACACACACACACACACACGTGTGTAAATAGGAAAAGACGTGAACCGGTCCCCGTCTGGAACTGATCCGGATCCTGACCTGGTCCTGCGCCTGCATCCGGGCCGCCTCCACCTCGTTCAGCCGGGTCTTCAGGTTCTGCTGCTCCTGGGTCAGTTTGTGGACCTGGAGGTCCTGGACCTGCAGCTCAGACAGCTGACACACACCCACCAATCAGCTCTGAGCCTGAATCCATCAAAATTTATTCATACAACACTTTTAATACAACAATGCAACTCAGAGAGATTTCCAGAAATACCCGGGGGGGGATTATATCCGAACATAACAAAAAGACTAAATAACATCTTTAAAGCATTTAAACAAAAGTAAGGAAATAAAAATGGAAAATACTTAGAAAATGTGAGAAAATACTTGTTAAAAACTTTAAAAAGCTTAATCAGGTGGTCAAGTTAAAAAGGGGAGAAGCTCCGCCCCCTGCCACCACAAGCCCCGCCCCTTTCTCCCTTTGTGGTACCTGGTTTTGCAGCTCCTGGTTGTGGACTCGGAGTCTGTGCGTCTCCTCCTGCAGCGCGATTGAGGTCTGCTCCTCCCGCTCCTTCAGCATGCGCCGCAGCTCCACCTTCTCCTCCATCAGCCTCCTGGTTCCGGCCTCCAGCTCCTCCACCTGGAACAGAACCGGGTCAGCCTGACCGCGGACGGTCCGGACGGGTAGAGCGGTGTAAGGTGAGCTCACCTTGCCGAGAGCTTCCTGCAGCTTCCTGTTTAGCTGCGTCACTTCCTGTGCGTGGCGGGCTTCGTCCTGAGAGACGGCGAGGATCTGAGAGCGAAGAAGCTCCGCCTCCGTCTCCAGAGACGCCGCCTGCTGCTCCACCTTCTCCACCTGGGGAGCGACGGGTTAAACGTTGGCATTAAACACGCGTCAGGCCGCTGAGAACACCTCAAGTCACCTCAGATCTGGATCCTCAATTTTTCAGAAAAATTGACATTTTCTGAATTTTTCAGAAAAATCAGAAACAAAAAAGTTTTATAAGAGTAGCTCCAGAATTTGGGCTGAAATTATGTTATTCATTAATGGATTTTTCTTTCATCTAATCGATCAATAATCGATTATTTGATAAGCAGCAATTTTTCTGAGAAGCTGAATTTTCCTCTGAATCAACAGGTTCCTTTCTATGAAAATGCAAATAATTTTCCTTTATTCATTCGGAACAGCAGAAACACATTGAACAATGCAAACACATATTATTAATAAAAATATTTAGCGTCTACAGTGGACACCTATTTAACAGCTGTTTTCTACTATATTCATGGGTGGGGATGGAAAATTTGCACTTTTGCCACAGTCATGCAGCACACTGTCACTTACTTATGAATATTTATATATGTAAATTCATACATTGTAATAACCAAACTTTCTTTCGTGATAAAGAGGAAAATAAAAATGATATAGCAATATCTTTATAGAATATCCAAACAATACAAATGTGAAAAGCTCATCTACTTAATAATTTTGAAAATACTATCAAAATACATAACAAAAAAGTAAAATATGATCAAGAAATAAAAGCATCACTGTATGTGTCTCTGCAAGTAAATTACTATATGCAAAAAGATGTGGCACTTTTTCTTAATTCATGCATGAAAGGGTTAATTATATTACAATTATATTATTATAAATATTCTTATTAGTCAAATTATTATTAGCATTATTATAAATTTATTTTAATAAATTGCATTATAGTGTCTATGATCGGACGACAGCTTCTCTCGTGTTCCTGCATGTGCATCAATGACTTCTAACATCAGGCGCCCTCATGTGGGCTGGAGAGGAATTACAGTCAATTAGCTGCAATTAATTTATTTTAATCAAGTATTTTTATCAATGATTAACTGATAATTAACTAATTAATTTTTTGCAACAAATAATGCACCAAACACTAATTATGTTCCTTTATTAATTAATTTTATCATTATATCTTCTTACCTTTAAATAATTATTTTTTCTTTATAATACAAAGAAAAAAGAACTATTTTAGTGTTTGTTGGTCCAGATTTTAAAAAGGGACCATCCATGCTCGCTACTTTCCAGGATGCATTGTGGGTAATTCTGAGCAAACTGCTGCTTCTCTCTACACTTTTTGTGTTTATAAAGTTGTGTTAACAAATCTGAGACGACCGTTTGTGTGACTTTAAGCTAATTCTGATGAAGCCCATTGGTCGGTGTGGTCATGTGACTGAGGCACTGGTCGCCATGGTGACCTTGCTGTCGCGATCGATGACGTCTCTCTGCAGCCGCTCCTTGTCCTCCTCCGCCCGCTGCAGCTTCAGCGTCACGCCGCTAAGCTCCGCCTCCAGCGTCGACTGGCGGCTCAGCTGAGGGACAGAACGCCGTCGGTGACAGGAACGAGTCCGGCGGCCAATCAGAACGTGAGAAAGGAGCGCCTACCTTCTGCTCCAGCAGCTGCTGCTCCTGCTTCCAGCCCGTCTGCTGCTGCAGTTTCTCCCTCTCCAGCTGCGTCACGGCGTCCTGCAGCCGCCGCACCGCGCCCTCCTCCTCATCCCGCTCCATGGAAACCGTCGCCAGGCGCTCCCGCAGCATCCGGACCGACTCCTGCTCGCCGCGGAGACGGGCGCTCAGCTCGCTGTTGTCGCCGCTGAGCTGCAGGTTCCTGCTGCTCAGATCCAGAACCTCCTCCCGGTACTTGGAGTTCTGCAGAGAGGAAGAGGAGTAATCTGAGTATTTTTACTCTGTGACTAAAACGGAAACTTTCACAGATTTACGTGTTCAACCCAAGCAGCTCCTCCGGCTTAAATCCCGTTTCTGCTCCCTGACGCACGTAAAAAGGGACGTCCGTTCCAATCGTCCTCATGCTTCCACGTGTCATTTCTGTTGCTACGGCTAACCTCCAGGGGGCAGTGCTGAGTTCATTTATAACTCTGCGATACGACGTTAAGTTGTTTCTAACCACCAACACACCCTGAACACTTGCAGACCCTCATTTCTAAAGCTGGTACAACTTCTGTTCTTGTTCTTGTCTTCATTCCTCTACGGTTTTGCTCTTCCCGTTGCTCTTTCTTCTTCTCTGGTTTGTTTCTGCTCCACTATGCTCAGCACTGCCACCGTGGTTTCCGGTGGTATTACTTCGTCTTCTGCATTGAGTGACGGATGTGCAAGGAGCCTGAAAACGCACCAAATACGCACGTAATTGACGCAGAAGACAGACAAAACTTTCCGTGCGTCTGAGTCGAGCATAAATGTGCCTTTAGAAACATGAAGCCAAGGAGGAAATGCCACTAGGGGCAGCAGTTCCCCCCCTCCTCCACTAGGGGGTGGCTGAGCCAATCCCCATTGACTCTCATGGTAAAAAGAGCAACTTTCCAGCAGAATGAATTGAATCTATCGGAGCTTTAAGGGTAAAACACGGAGGATGTTTAATAATAAATCGTGTTTGTGTGGCTTCACCTCCTTGTGGAGCCGCTCCTCCTCCTCTCTGCTCCTTTCATGTTCTCCCTCCATCTCCTCCAGCCTCCTCCTGTAAAGACAAACATCCGTCCACCTAGAACGGGTTCTTTCCGGTTCCTACCCGGTTCCTGTCGCGTTCGCGTGCGACTCACCTCTTCCTGGCGACCTCCTCCTCCAGACTCTGCACCTCCTGCTGCAGGACGCTCAGCTTCTCCTGCAGAGCTCCGTTGTCACACCGGACCTCCTCCAGCTGAGTCCTGCAGCCCAGAACCAGAGCCGGTCAGAACCACGGAGAAGAACCGGAGCTCTGAAGGCCTTTACACACCCACTCCGAATAATTCCATCGGTACTTTTAGAAATCAAATCAATGTAAAGTCAATGGGAAACTTCACATCAGTGACCAAATTCCGTCTCACGATTTTACGACGTTTTTTAAAACTGAAGTCGATTTTCTTGACTTTCGCATCCAACAGAAATGCGAATCATGATTTAATTCGATTCCGATTATTGAAGCAACGATTTGATTGTGAATCGATTCTCGATTCAAACCGATTTAATTCACATTCAATCCTTTTTTAGTAACAAAACCTGCTGATTAACTCTATTACAAAGAAACGCTGTAAAAAATAGCGTTTTAATCTCAGCCCAGGAGCGTAAAAATTCAAAAAGGCACTGGGACAGAATGAATACTACGGTATTTACACAGACATTTTAACAAATAGCTGATTTTTAACTGATTTAGTATCAGTTAAAATACGCCCAATACTGTTCCATGTATGGCGTTTTGGTGTTTGGCGTTTGAAACAAGTATCACAGGGAAGGATCCAAATCTCCAAAAAGTACCATAGGTGTCCAGTACACTTCAGTTTACGTCCCAATTAAGGCCCCACTTGCAAAAAAGTGGACTTCTCCTTTAAATGTAGTTCCCCAAATTTTACTGCAATAAGTCTGATATGCAACAATCAAAGAATTATAATAGAGATAACCAGTTGTTTATTTTATGTAATGTAGCAGTTGTTATTGATGTTTTTGTTTGTATACCATTGATATATGACTTGAAAATATTTTCTACTCTTATCAACAGTTTTTATGTTTTGGTATTGCTTAGATAAATTAAGAAACTGGTTAATACAATGTCATTTCCAGATTTTATGAAGGCCTGCTAATATTTCTATTTCATTTTTAATATTTAGGTAAAAGATTTGAACTATTTCCCACTATATATACATTGTTTCTATGCTGATGATGAATCTATTTATTCTCAAACTACAATTTTTACACAATGCACCTTTTAATCAAAGCAACATTTAGAAGATTTGTCTGACAGTTTGAAAACCTCTGGTCTATAGTAAAACTTTTGTGGTGTCTCAAACAAAACCCCATGATACATACATTAAATAAAGTGTAAGCTTTAATTGTGAGCAGAAATAGGTCTAGTCAGTGGCACTGCTCACCAGAGTAATTACACTTTTATTTTGGGCTTGTCTCTTCTTCTCCCCTACATATTCAGAAATCAAAGGTTAGTAGAGTGAAACCGTAGGTTTTTAAACAATTAGACCGTACTGCTGGTGAGTACTGTAACGCTGTAGAGTCCCCAGCATGGCATAGCTCTAGGATCTGGACGAGCAAGAGTGTTGGCCTCCTGTAGTACTGTAACACTTCATTTGAAGGCAGCATTTTCTAACTGCTCATGCAGTCGGTGATGATGGAAATGGGCCTTGCCTGTAAGATGCAAAGATCGCCATTTTGGATCATTACCGATGTGCTCGTGAGCCCCAGACAAATGATGCTGTAAAATAGTGTTACTACTACATTGTCATTTATTTCAATTTAGAAATAGAAGGCAAGTACCCCCATGTTTATTTCAGCTGTTTCCATGACCAACTGGAAATAAACAGATAAGAAACTTAAGCATAGACTTGAATAATGATTCACACTATTCACCTCCAAACCTTTCAGACATTTGGGAAAATGTCTGTGAAAGAAGAGCTGACTGGTTGTTTTTAGTCAAGCTAACGGATTTACTCATGTCAATGGCAATGGATTTATTGACAAGTATCTCAAAATCTAACATCTAGGAATGTAAAGATTCAGTCATCTAACAACATGAAAGCATCTCTGAAGTGATTACTTAAACCAACAAATAACAAAGGGATGGGCGAGTTGATACGAGAAATATGACTGAAAGGTAATTCCCCGCATGCTGCATATTACATGTTGAGAACTAAAAATATGTGTTGCACTGTGTTGAATGAAAGGAATTTCATTCACTTGTGACTTGCTAATGTGTGCTTTTCATTTTTAATGAACCTTTTGTTTCATCATTTTTACAAGACTACAAATCAAATGCTTATTTAATTGGATTTTAAAAATTTTTTCACAACCCTTATATGCATGTCGGAAACATAATCCTGTGTGTGCAGAAAGAATTTAAAATATAACAAGAGATAATATCCAGAGAAGAGGTCAATTTTAGTGCCACAACATTACCTTTATAACTTCATAACATGTCATATTTTATCCATTTTCTATGGTTTTGCTGAATTAAAGGCACAAATCCTGCATAAACCATTAAAGGAAAAAATGGGCTTCACTCGTCCCTGGATTTATTTTTCTCAAATTATTTTGGAACAAAATCTCTGATTTTTAAATTTTTTTATTATTAACTTAAAAAAGTATTTTGCCAGTTACCAGGTCTAACCTTTAAAATGTTTCAACCTCATTTCCACAAACATGTAAACACTGCGGCAGATCTACACAGAACCAGGGGTCGGGGGCCGTTGGCCTCGGCCTGCCGGGGCCGGTGCCTCGTGTCTGCGGGAGGGGGTCCGGCTGGGGTCTCC
>JBAMHT010000016.1:25485771-25496760 GCA_037177075.1 Craterocephalus fluviatilis
CTTTTGAAGACAGCTATCTTAAGTCCAACACTAGAATATATATTAGAGTAAGAACATTTTTGTATTTGGAGCTCCAGAGCTTGAACCTCACCCTGAAAAAACAAGTATCTGATCCAACCTTCAAAAAGGAAAGTGTTTTAGTTAGATTAAGAATTGTGATCCATTAAAAGATGTAATACATGCTGCTTGAACTGAGGAGGACAAAAAATCCAAGCTATGCAGATTTTAAAAAAATAGTTAATTGTATGTGCCCCTGTTTATTATATATGACACTCTTCTGACTTGGTCCGACTAAGTCAGAGGTGAAGGCAAAATGGTCTGGGTTAGTTCAGCTTTTAGCTCCAACACAAACAGATATACACTTATATGAGCATAACTTAATAAGGTATACAGTAAAAGACAAAGCATATACACTTTGCAGTGGGATCAAAGTGTTTTGTTTGTATGTTGAACCTGAAAAGACAAGAAAAGTGATGTTAAGCCAATGTTGATTAAGTATACAGAGGAATTATAGGCATTGCCTAATTTTCTCATGAAATATTTAATCCTGAGTACAGCAGATGAAACATATTCTAAAAATAAAAAGACTTTGAAATGAGAAAGGATTTTCTGTGTCTTGAATGTGCTCCCAGGCCATGGTCAGTGTTACTGCGGAAACTGTTACTGTGCTGCTGGTTGGCATGGAGACAAATGTGAGTTCCAGTGTGACATCAGCCCATGGGAAAGCAAGCGGAGATGCACATCTCCAGATGGCAAAATCTGCAGCAACAGAGGTCTGTTCACCCATTACAAAGTCAATACTCAGTGTCTAATGTCCTGCTTTAAAGCAGATATTTTTAAATTTAAAAGGGTTCAGTAAAAGATTAAAAGTCAGAATCATCTTTAATTGTTTGCATGATATTCCACTATGTATGATTATTTTCCACTTACACTGACTCATAATTTTGTATAGTAGAAATAATTGAATAATTCATAATGTAACGTCTAATGAAATGTGTATGTGTTTATATGTTGTTTTTCTCTTTTCCCTAAGGTAGTGTATCATAGCATCACATCAGTGCTTCACAAAGTCATAAAATACTGGAATGATGACTATTGCCCGGAAGGACATTTTTATGTCTGTTAGCACAGCTTCAGACCTATTACATCACAGAGCATCACAATAATACTTTCAGCAGAATTGTGTTGCTAGGAAACAGAAAACAAACATCCTAAATTGGATAAATTTAATTTCCTGTCTCTCACCAAGAGGAGGACATTTATCCTGTAGTAGTGAAACACTGTGTTCCTTCATCATCTTGGTTGTTTATCCTCAGGTCCTATGAAGATCTCTTCCTTATGCTATGTCCAAATTTGACCTGTTTATGTTTGCATTATCCAACCATCTTATCCAAAGAATAACATTGAGTATCAGCGAATACATTAGAAAAATCTTCATAAGCTTGTATGCGATTGCAAAGTATATATATTCTCTAAAGTGAGATTAAAAAGGAGTGGTATCAGGATCAGAAGTCTATTCTCATGTGTTACATATCATTTTAGGTCAGCGTGTATAACAAGAGATCACCAGGTCACTGCTGCTCTCATTGGATGACTGCAGATGAAATAGAGTCAAGAGCAATATGGAGAAAAAAGGGAACCCAGAGATCAGATTGCTTTAAAAAAAACATCATGTACTGTAAGTCATCCGAGTCTGGCAGACAGGCAGTCAGAGAAATAGCTGCTCTAACTTAACTCAAGTGATCCTGTGGGATTTCAGCAAATCTCTCTAAAATTAATTACAGTGGACTGGCAAAGGGCTGGGTAAGTAGTAGGGTGAAATGATAGGATCCATGGGAGTCCCATCGCAGGGCTGCGATTTCTGGTTAAGTGCACAATGTGTCACAGCATGAAGAACTGCAGCGTGAAAAACTGTGTCTGTGGTCCAACAGCCTGCTGTACAAGAGACAGAGCTGCCAGTTAACTTTTTTTCCCTAGAAATCCATTAATACTTGCTTTGGCTTGGAAAGGTTTCATATACAGTTTTGTTCATTAAAGTATCAGCTTGACAATATTTCTTGCTCTGATTAAAAAAAAGACACATTATCGGTTAATAATGTGTAATTACTTCCTGGATGACTGAATGTGATTGTTTGAGCAGCAGAGAGCAGACTGACTTTTTTAACTTCAATGTTTAATTTGTTCGGTTAAAACAGCATAATTTTATTGAAAAGACTGAATACCCCAACATAAGCATGTTGTAAAAACATCTGAATTGGCAAATTATTAGATACACCAAACTATCTATCTATGTATCTATGTATCTATCTATGTATCTATCTATCTATGTATCTATCTATCTATCTTTATGTGTGTGTGTGATTCTTTTTCTCATCTTGAATTTATAAATAAAAACTACATTTACAGTTAAACAGTTGACTTATAACCTGTTTGCTTCTCAGATAAGTTGAAGGTCAAATTATGGTTGAATAGTCATAAAGTTTCACTGCATACATGGAAGTTAAAATTTTTTTTATTATCAACATAAGATTATATTATTAATTCTTATATTTCAAATGGATGAAATATAATAAAGGTGGGAAATAGACTTAAAACTCACCCAGACAATTAAAACCCCTAAAAATTAATTAAAAAAAATACAAATAATATATGATAGTATCAAATATAATATAATATAATTAAATTAATATAATATAATGTAATGTAATGTAATGTAATGTAATATAATATAATATAATGACGGAACGACAGTGCCCTCTGCTGTCAACAAAATAGGACTGCAGGCTCATTTTAATTTCTCCTCTTCGTCACTCTTCATCCTCTGTCAGTTTCATGAGGGATCGTCTGCAGATGAAGGAGCTTCACATCCAGAAGCATCAGCTGATCGTGGTCATGTGACACGGCGCCATCCTGCAGGCGTGTTTGGGCTCAGACTGAAAACTGAGGAGTTCTGTGGTTTTCTGCTGCATTTAAGAGCGTGGGGACGCCCCTTACACCGGATACATGTGGATGAAATGGATCAAAGAGAGACAAGATGATCACAAATAGAGGTTAAACCAGAAGACATGAAGGACAGCTACGATCCCCTTAGGTTACCACGACCAATGCAAAACAGGAGGAGACCCTGTGGAAGTCAGCCACAACCACAGATAAAAAGACAAATCCTGTAGAAACAAAGTCCAAACATCCACATGTTATCAGATACTCTGCTCATGTGACTGGTGGAGGGGATGGAAGCCAAATAAGTTCCAGACAGGAACGTCTGGGAGGATCTCCGGTAGATGGTGGTTCCCAGATCCTGCAAGACTTCCAGATCCAGAATGGAACCCCAAAACCATCCAGTGTGCATACGGTATAATTATTTTAAGGGAAAAAATCTTAATTATCTCACAATTTATCTGAATGTCACTGGAAAGATCACAAACACTGCCTGTTTTTAATAAAATCCAACATATTCTTTATTTAATGACCTTTTCTGGCTTATTTTAAAATAAAAACTATTTATGGTACTACCATTCCAGTCAAAATACCGAATTCAGTATTTTTTAAAGTAAGTTAATGCAGTTAATGCAAAATGTGCCTTTTTTCACTTTCAAAAGTTTTAGCCTCTAAAATTTTTCTTCCTGTGTCACATGATAATGGTAGCCTCTCAGAGGGAATGATAGGACGAGGATTGTAACTTGGACGGGGATGAGGCTTATAATCATCTTTAAAATATTTTTCAAATCTTATCTCAATTTGTTGCACATTTATGTATTTTGATAGGATTTTTATAAGAAATGTTTTCAAGAAATCCAATTTTTGTTCACAAGTTTGATCAATTTATCATTTTGCCCTTAAAAAAGAGCCGTGCTTTTCCTTACAGAGGGGTAAAGTATCGGTATTGGTACTTATATAGATGAACAAGTGATATAAAAAAATAAGGTATGAAAAAAACTTGGCATTGCCCATCTTTACATTTGATCTGAAGTTTAGAGGATAAAATTAAATAAAATGAATAAATCTAATTAAAGTTAATTAAATGGGGAAAATGGGGGAAAATATTTTTAAAAAATAAATAAAATTAAATAATAATTAAATAAAATTAAATAAAATTAGATTTTATGAATAAATCTAATCAAAGTTAATTAAATGGGGGAAAATTTTTTTAAAAACTAAATAAAAATATAAAAAATAAAATCTGTCGTTACGCAGCTAAACGGCAGGTGGCGCGCTTGGTTTGGATCCGCAAAAAAAACGCAAAGTAGAGCAATTCTTTTTGGAAATAGAAGAAGAATCCGCGGGAGACGCACTTCCGGTGATAGTGCGCAGATGCGCTTCGAGGAGCTTGGAGCAGAAGCAGAACGCGACCAAACACACAGAAACAGGCTGGGAAACGACACGTTAGGGCGGAAAAGAAAAGTGCGCGCGAGGGGGAAGGTCTGCGACACGGCAGGTAAGCCTGACTCACCTGAGCCGGAGCCGTTAGACGCGCCCCGCGGTGTGCGTCAGCGAACCGGTTCCCCCCGGCGAAGCGGGTCGCGGGGCAGGCCCGGCGCCGCTGCTCATCACTGACATCCCGGGCCAATGTAAACACAAAACTCCGCTAAAACAAACTCATTTATAAAAACTAGTGTTTGGAAAACAAACTGTTAATCCTGATCACGTGTTTCAGGTGTGTTTAGATCATTATTATTAACATTATTACTATTATTAGCATCTCCATCCGGCTGCCCGCAGTAACACAACCGATGCAAAGTCCGACCCAAAAAAAAACACCTTTATCCAGCCGCTTTCCCACAGTTTGAACCTTTTAAGCTCGTGCCAGGGTGCAGAAGAAGTAGAAGTAGAGTCTGATAGCGGGGCCGAATTTACCAGAAGGTTCGATAAATTCCAAGAAGTGACTCAGAAAATGGCTCGGCGCGAGCTTTTTGGCTGCCGGTCAGCGTGACGTGAAAGTCGGGATTTCAAAGCGGAGTTTGGTATGGCGGTTTCTGCGCGACCCGTATTTGGTGTAATTGGTTGGTAACGTTTAACCGCTGGTCAGGTTTGTTGTGGTGAGTTGTTAGGCAGCTGGTTTGACGTGGCTTGTGTTGATAATGTGAAACGAAAACACAACCGCTGCTTCACTGAAGTTCGCTTCCGATCGGTGGAAGAAAAAGGGCTATTTCACTTTTTTTTCTCCTCATCTAGAAAAACTGCGGTAAAAGACAAACTAAAGGATAGTAATCCTTTTAAAGAAGACTTTAATTACATGTTGATCAACTTGGACCCAGTTCATAGATAAACACAATAAATCTCTTTGTTAAAAATTAATTATTTTAAAGGAATACTCCGCCCTCAGAATGAGGTGCCTTCATTTGTTTACTCACCCTCATGCTGATTGAGACGTTGGAATACTTTCTTGATTTTCATCATGTAGCTGGAGATATCGGGAGGTTTACATCTTATTTTCCTGCTCGTATATGTCAGTAACATGATGAGGTCTTAAGGAGCATGTCATTGAAGCAGTCTGTCACATGGAAAGAGGTTTACCAGTCTGAGACACTCTAGCTGGAGACATGGTGAAGATCAGAGAATCAGAAGGAATCTCTGTGTGCCGGGGACATGGTCTCTATGGCAGGGGTCCTAGAGGGCCGTTGTCCTGCAGGTTTTCCATGTATCCCTGCTTCAACACACCTGAATCAAGTTAAAAGGATCCAGCAGCCTATGAAGTTCTACACAATGATTAATAATTTTAAATCTGGTGTGTTGGAGCAGGGATACATGGAAAACCTGCAGGATTGTGGCACCCGTGGACCAACTTTGGACACTTCTGCTCTATGGAAACCAGTGCATGGACTCAGGAAGACCTCCAGATGTGGACAGGATCCAGAACCTCTGCCGTCTTCTCTGGACCGAAGCTAGTTAAAAATGCTGTGAGCTGAAAATGCAAATCACACAAACGGCGTGTCCTGCAGACTGAAGAGGAGACGGAGCATCCAGCATCTCTGATGGGGGGGGGGTCGATTAGTGGCAGGGGCAGACCTGCAGCCAGGACTGAACATCTGGAGCAGATGTTTACAAACATGATGTTGAACAAAACCTGGAACTACTTTTTACCGGAACTACTTTTTCCATCATATTCTCTTTCAGCTCTGATCAAGCATGAAATAGTTTGTCATCTGATATGTTGTTTACTTTCTACTTGGAATAAAATGTTGTTTAGGTTTTTCCGGGAATAAAACACGGCTAGATTAGATGTGTAAATAATCGCATTTTGGTTTATTTATATTTTACACAGCGTCCCAACTTAAATTTTTTTTAAAAAGCTGCATTTTCACAAACATAGTTGATGTTGATGAATCGAAAAGAGCTAATCTGAATTTCTCCTGTGAGTAAATGTAGTTTTTATGAGTCTGAGCATGAAAGAAGAGCTGAAATGTTTTTATGCTGGAGTCGGAAGCTCTCACCCTGAAGCCAACTTCGTCTTCCTGTGCTAGCTAGCGTTAGCCTCCCTAGCTTGTTGCGTTCAGGTTACGTGTAAAAATAAAACGCAGCGCGATTTCCTTTTAACCTTTTAATCCTGCGTAGACTCCGGCCACGTTGCCCGGTCAGTACTTCCTGGTTGCTGTCACCCTTATTTACATCCGGTAACAGATAAAAACGGACCCGCGTGGGAACAGCTGTGAGCCGCTAACACTTTAGCGGCTTGCGCACCAGTTATTAGACGGAGCCGCGCCGGACCGTGCAGCCGTTACGGCAGCACGTGCGATACACGCGCTCGGCTTCCTCAAAAAGCAACGGCTTACCCGGGAAATCAAAACCGAAAATTAATGGTCACATCCTCCGGCCAAAACCCAGCGTTTGAAAACCAGTAAAGACAGGGAAACCAGTTCAGGTGTTAGACGCCACCAGTCCAGAGGGGAGAGGATGTTTATAACAGCGCTGGTGTGGAAAGATTTATTAATTATGCCACGGAAACACCCACCTGTTTCCACAGTGAACACAACAGATGCGTGACTCCTGCTTCACTCAGTTTGAACACAGCGGCTCTAACTTTTTTATTTTGTTAACTTTTTTAATTTGACCTCCTCTAAACGTCTAAAGTCTTTGTTTTGCTACACACTTTTCTCTTAACAAGACAACCACAAAATAAGTGTCTTAGCCGAGAAAGGGGAAGTAAGTGTTGGAGTCCTAGTCATCCTAAAGGTCACGTGATCAGACCGCAGTTATTAACACGTTTCATGTTGCGTTGATCCACCTTTGATGGCAGCCAAATGTTAGAGATTAAGAATAAGACTTGCAAAAGTATGCTCAGAAAACCGGTTTTCATGCTTCTTTTTTACATCACAGGACTCGATACACACCCTGTATTGAACAATTCGATACAATATCAAATATTGTTTCACCCCAAATATTTATTTATATTTATATGTGAAGAAATGCATCTAAAAGTTGCAGAATAGTAGAACTCAAGGACTACATCTGGACATCCCTGATATAAAATGTAAACGTATATAAAATTATAAATAGATAGATAACTTTATTAATCCCGGAAGGGAAATTGGCTTGTTAAAGTAGTCCAGTGGCATAAACTAGGAATGAAGATAGAAGGAAAATATACAATATAGGTAAAGTGGAATAAAAATAGAAATAAATAAAATATGAATCAGAGTGGATTGGCAGGATAGTGGAATAATATTGGTGGTATATGTATGGTTCATAGATGGTATTTATATATTTTCATTTTTGCTTCAATTTCCCCACCACAAATTTACATTATATTCACACATAAAATTTTATTTGTGAATATAATCAAGGAAAATATACATATTTTGGTTTAATAGAAAAAATATTTTCTTAAAAACTTTTTTATAGATAAATATTTGTTTATATAAGAAAAGTTCCTGACATTTTGTTTATGATTAAATATTTTAGTTTATATAAGAAAATTTACTGACATTTTATTTATAATTTATAATTTTCCTGCTTATATTATACTTGTTAATATACAGAATCACAGCTGAGAAACTGAGAATGTAGTACTTCTCATCATGATCAGAGTAAACTTTGAACAGCCAGAAGTTATTTTAGATTTAAAATGTACATCACTGATCATGTGTGTAGTTGGGATGAAAATGATCAAGTAATTTATTTATCGATAGTTTTTTCATCTTATCGATCAATTATTGATAAATTGAGGGAAATTCAGCTTCTCAGAATTTCCCTCTGAATCAACAGGTTCCTCTCTAGGAAAATGCAAATAATTTGTTTTAATAAAAGATTCATTCTTAACTGCAGGAACCCTTTCACACATGGAACTATGCAAACAAAGATATTATTAATATTTTATTATTATAAATTTAATGTAATATAATAACTTTAATGATTATTTCTGTGGTCAGACGACAGCTTGTCTGTGTTCCTGCATGTGCATCAAGGACTTCTGGCATCAAGCGCCCTCATGTGGGCTGGCGAGGAATTACAGGCACAAAACGATTAATTACAATTAATTTATTTTAAATGAGTAATTTCTTATCAATGATATTTAACGTTTCCTCGTTTTTCCGTAGCAACCATGGTGGGCGAACGCCGCAATGGGAACCTGCTGGTCCAGCTCGGCCCGCGGCTGCAGGCGTACCCGGAGGAGCTGATCCGGCAGCGCCGCATCCACGACGGCCAGACGGAGTACCTGATTCGCTGGTGCCTCGTCACCATCGACGACGGGTCCGGCTCCGGGGGCGGAGCCAGCGAGGCCGGCAGCACGGGCAGCGGCAGCTCCGGCGTGGGCGGCTCCGGCGGCTCCACGTCCGGGGAAAGCAAACCCGAAAACATCCTGATGTGGATGTCGACGGAGGACGTGTACGCCAACTGCCCCACCCTGCTGGGCAAGAGGAAGACGGACTCGCAGCGCCCCCTGCTGCCGCCGGAGAAGCAGCAGGACGGCGAGGCGGCGGGCGGCGGCCAGGGGAGTGGCGCCGACCCTCCGACGGACGTCACCTTCGACGAGGTGGAGCTGTCGGACATGAAGGAGGACGTTAAGAACCTGGTGTGTCGGGCCAGGAAGCAGATGGCCAAGAAGAGGGACTTCTCCATCAACATCATGCACACCATCCACGTGCTGAGCGCCTACGCCAGCATCGGCTCGCTGGTCGGCGTCTTCAAGGAGACGGGCGCCCTCAACCTGCTGATGGAGCTGCTGTGCAACAAGGAGACCCAGACACGGCGCAGCGCCGGCAAGATGCTGCGGGCGCTCGCCTCGCACGACGCAGGTGAGGACGCTGCCTTCAGGAACAGCCGGGAAACGGGAGCGCAGAATGAAAGTTAAGCTCAGTTCTGATGCGTTCAGGGCAGCTTGGAAATCCCAGCTCTAACAGTCAAACCGGCACAATGAAAGCTGCAGTGTCAATAAATAAACCAACCGGGATTAATTAGGGCGATATGAGAGATGGGGAAGGATTAGAAGGTGTAGATTGGGTTGCCAAACTGTGGGTCGGGACCCACATGTGGGTCGTGAGATCATTTCAGGGGGTCGCCAGATGTTTTGTGAAAAAGAAAAAGAACAGGAAGGAAAAACTGTAGAAGAAGAATAAAGATGAGGAAAACTGTAGACAAGTTGTATAAACAACTTTATAGTGACGCATTAGCACTGATGTAGGATCGCGGGGTTAACTCGGAACCCGGCACTGCCCCCTGGTGGCAGCCGACTATAGAATCATAAACATACAGTATCTATGATGAGCACCTATGCATGACGACATTCACGCGCAAAAGGATGCATAATGGGCCCTTTAATTTTATTTTATTCTTTCGACATGTTGGCAAAACTGCAAATATTAATATTTAAATCTTTTCCGAATCTTGTTTGGCCTAAATTGTCAGTTTTTTATCCCTTTTCGTTTGTCATGCAGAAATTACTTGGTTACTCTGACCAGAGACTTGCACATGAGTCTCAAACATGCATGTAAGATCCTGATAAAATCAAAATTTATTAGGATTTTATAAAAAAATAATCCTGATATTTTTGCTATATCGCCCACCCACGGGATTAATTTAGTGTTTAAAGTCAATGCGAGCTAATAAGTATTAGTAGTATTAGTATATTTATAGTATTACAGTTATTATAATTGTCCTCCTTCCTATTGTTTTGTCCTTTCCTTTGTAAAGCAACCTTGGGTTCCATGAAAGATGCTATAGAAATTCAACTTGTTATTATTATTGGTATTAGTATTATTAGTAATAAAAGTAATAGTAGTATCACTGTTATAAATTTCTATAGAACTATTATAGGCAAATATAAATATCCTGCTTAAATTTTTTAAAGATTAAATGATATAAATAGATCAAACATTCTACAATTTAAATTATATATTATTTACATTATTTAAATTGCTTTTAATTGCTAAATCCCTTTTAATTATATATTACAACACTGTTTAAAAGCTGCTGTTCAGGTAATCGTGTTAAGAAATGGCAATGTCAGTTTAAGTCAGAATAATTATGTTCTTGGCTTTTATTTTTGGAGGGAGGGAGATCGTAGCAGGAACATCTGGAATTTTTCTTTTGTGTTCCACATCAGAGGCGTCCCACAGGGATCTGTACTGGGCCCACTGCTAGATGTGTACATTCATTTTACATAATTTATCGTCACCATCTCACACCTGAGACCATCCTGGGGACATCGTGTCGCCATGGCGTCTGGGATTAAAAGGCTTCAGCTTCTACTTGTTGTTTTATATAAACAGAAAAATACAGGTGGACCTAGAATAGTTAACCTAGACTCTGAGTTTTTAAGGTTTAGTCTAGGGCTGCACGATCTATCGTTAAAAAATTGTGATCTCATTTCTGAAGCATTTTATATGACGGGCCGCATCACAAACAAATGCTCTAATTTTCATCCCTGATTTTTACGAGTGTCCACAAACGCAGCACTGGGCTGCCCCCTCCCTCAAGCTGTTCAGTGCAGGAAGTCCACCTGCAGCTGAGCGTTTGGAAAGAGTAGTCAGAGTTTTTGGAGCACAGTCTGCG
>JBAMHT010000016.1:25550731-25561700 GCA_037177075.1 Craterocephalus fluviatilis
GGATGGAGCGCTGCCGGTTCCGGACGGACAGGAGAGTCTGACCGCCGCCGTGACAGGTAAAATAACGACTTTAGAGCCGTTTAATCCGGTTATACTATCATTTCATCACTCGTTCCTTGAGTTTTCCATGACAAAAAATCAACAATATGCCCATTTTATACAGTTTTGTGCCTTTAATCAGTGAAATGTGATTAAAAGTCGATTATTTTATCATTTTAACTTCAATAAAGAGCTCAGCGGACATTAATGTCTGTTCGGAAGTAGGAAACGGTTTAGTTGGATAAAAACTAGATGAATAAATCAATAAATTAGTGTTTAGAAGATAATTTCTCTACATACAAACAGAATTACTGACATGTTCCTTACAGTGATGCGCAATTTACAGCAAACAAACTAAATTTGTTACCAAGAAGCACTGAGATGACAGAGACAAACATTCATTTCCTGAAGTTTTCAAAATAAAAATCATTAATATGACCTTTTATATAGAGTTTTTTGCAAGTAAACTGTGGAATATGTGATTAAAAGTCTGATTATTTTATCATTTTAACTTCAATAAAGGGGTCAGCGGACATTTATCTCTGTTTGGAAGGATGACACAGTTTTAGTTAGATTAAAACTAGCTAAGAAAGTCAGTAAATTAGCGTTTTTAAAGATAATTTCTCTGCATACAAACTGAGTTACTTATTTTCCTTACAGTGATTCTCCATTTACAGCAAAATACACACAAAACCACAATTGATAATATTGTGTTACAACAAAAACAAGCGGTATGCATCATAAACAAAGCCGGTTACTATGATCGTACTTTAAATTACCATGTTTAGAAGTTTACAGACTTCGTTTAGAGACTTGGTTTATCATAAAACTATGCAAATCATGTTTAAGTAAATAATACTTTTTTCTCTCTTTCCATTTGACACCAAATTGTGTAGTTTTATATGCATAGTACGAATTTATAAGCTTTGCTTCTGCCTGAGGGTTTTTCAGACAATTTTTACAGTTCTTTTCTTTGCTGCTTTGAAGTATATATATATATATACACACACACACGTGCACACACACACATACTATATAAACTAAACTAAATAAACTACATTCCCAAGAGACACTGAGACAACAGAGATATCCCAACAAACACCAATTTCCTTACTTTGTCATGATAAAAATCTATAATATGACCATTATATACAGTTTTATGCATTTAAACAGTGAAATATATGATTAAAAGTGTAGTTTTACAACAAACTTTGCTATCAGAAATTATTGCGATAAACGATAATATCCTGTTGAGTTCATTTACACCCTAAAAACATTTTCGTTCGAAGAAATTATAAATAATTAAAAAAACTAATAGAAATGACTTTCAGTCTCATTTATGAATGAAAACTAAACACTGAATACAATACAAATAATGGTGATAGATAGATAGATAGATACATTTTATTACAGACTTGTAGTCCAAAACACATAAAAAAAGAAAAACAATCCACAATATAAAAAAGAACAGACACACACAAAAAACAACAACAATAAAAGCCTCTACACTTTTAGGAGACAGTCATACCAGTGTTTCCAGAATACCGATGTATACCTTATGGCACTATATTTACCATTTGTCAACATTAAAATAATTCTGTTATCAGACTCGTTAAGTCTACAAATAAATCTAAACATGAGATTTCTTAAAACAGACAACAAAGAGCTGATACCAACAGACACAAACAGTTCACTGGCACTGGTCCATCTGGGCTTCTTTAGCAAGAGTCTTAATGCATCATTGTAGGCAACTTTCAATTTCTGGAAGCTTGCTTTTCTGTAGTTACACCATAAGTGTGCTGTGTACAGCGAGGTACAGTAGGAACTGAACAAAGTCAACTTAACTTCATCAGAGCAATATCCAAACTTCCGAGCTAGGACATTAGCTTGAGCGTACAAAGTTCTGACATGACGGTTAATGTCATCATCGTCTGAGAGACTGTCAGTCAGCACATGGCCAAGATATTTTACTTTGGATGACACTTCCAGCAGATTCCCTGACAGACGGAAGTTAGGGAATGACCTAAATATATCTTCTTTGGTGCGACAGATCTGGATGGATTAAATCTAACATCATGTAGATCAACATAAACCGAACACACATCAAGGAGCTCCTGCAGGCCAGCTGAACTTGAACTAAATACCACTAAGTCATCAGCATACATTAAGTGGTTGATGACTGTGTCACCGACCAAACAGCCAGTTCTACACTGGTATAATTGCTTTGAGAGGCCATTCATGTAAAAATTAAATAGTGCGGGAGATAAAATACTTCCTTGTCTAACCCCATTAAAAGCCCGAAAGGGTGCAAACACACAGTTGTCCCATCTAACTTGCAGAGTTTGATTACTATACCAATAAGACAGACATCTAACAATATATTCAGGCACACCAGCTTGGGAAAGTTTTAAGAATAATTTTCTGTGGTTGACACGATCAAAGGCCTTAGATGCATCCAAGAAACATAGAAAAACTGTAGAATTCTTACCTTTTATAAGTACTCACTAATTCCTTTAAACCGTATATACATAAATCAGTGCCATGTTTGGGCTTGAACCCGAACTGATTGTCTGTGGACATTAATAAATTTAAAAATCTTGGCGAAACAACTAGTTCAAAGACTTTAGAAAGTATACATGCAAGGGCAATGGGCCTATAATTACTGTTATTATTATTATAATTATTATTATTACTGTTATCATTTATTAATATTATTATTATTACTGTTATCACTGTTATCATTTATTATTATTACTATTATTGTCATTATTATTATTATTATCACCGTTATTACTATTATTATTATTACTGTTATTATTATTAATATTATCACTGTTATAATTTATTATTATTATTATTACTGTTCTTATTATTTTGAATGTTATAATTTTTATTATTATGAGTAGTAGTACTAGTTTAGATTTAATTTAATTATTTATGATGTCTATGGTCAGAGGACAGCTTCTCTTGTGTTCCCAGATGTGCATCAAGCGACCTCATGTGGGCTGGTGAGGAATTACAGGCTCAAAACAATGCATTTGATTTATTTTAATCGAGTAATTTCCTGTCGAAGATTAACTGATAATCGATTCACTGTTTGCATTCTTATTAAGCCTCATTTCTGCTCCCAGATGGACGTAAACGGGGACGTCCGTTACAAACGTTTTCATGCGTCGCTCTCTCCATACTTCATCTTCTATGTTGCTTTGGTAACCTCCACCAGGGGCCAGTGCTGAGTTCATAGTAACTCTGTGATACGACGTTGGTATCAGAGATCGGTCGGCGGCGCTAACGCGCTGCTATGAAGTTGTTTCTAACCACCAACAGAAACTGAACACTTCTAAAGCTGGTGCAACTTCTGTTTTCCCCGTCTTCTTTCTTCTTCAACAGCTTTCCTCTTCTTCTTCTCTGGTTTGTTTCTGCTCAGCACTGCCGTTGCAGTTTTCCGGTGGTATTTCCCCACTTTCTGCCTCAAGCGTCTGATGTTGAACGTACCGATGATAAGAGCCGAGCCTGTCGGTGTGTCTGCGTAACGGGCCTTTAAACATTTCCTCTAGCTGCGAGCCGGGAAGCGAGCCATCCGGATCCAGCGGGCCAAGGAGCCGCTGCTCCTGACGCTCTGCACCGCCTCCAACTCCGGCTCCTTCGGCTGCGAGTCCGACGCCAACGGCGGCGACGGCTTCTCCCCGGCGCTGAGGAAGAAGCCGCTGGTGAAGCTGGAGCTGGGGCCCAACGTGATCATGGACACGGAGCTGTACGAGGGCATCGTGAGCCAGCCCATCATCGAGCCCAAGGTCAGTTCAGCCGCTCCCAAACCGCCCACCAGAAACCTGAGAAAGTAAAATAAAATTAATATGTTAGGGTTTGACAATTAGTCGGATTTTAATCGTAATTTCGTAATAATCGTAATATTTCCTTCTCGCAATCACAAAAGCACTGTAACAGGAATGCATATAGACTTTTTTTATTGCTATTTTTATTTTAATATTATTATTTTACTCTTTTATTCTAATTTATTTCCTGTTGGTTTTTTAAAAAAAGTTATGTGAGGTTTAGTTTTGGGGGGTTCAATAAACACTTTTTTTTTTAAATCAATGAATAATCGTGGACATTAATCCTGATTTCAATATCAATCAACATAATTGTGATTATTATTTTTTCCATAATTGTCCAGCTCTACGTAACATAGATATAATAAATGAGGCCGACTCTGATGGTCTACGCTTCTACCTTGTCTGTGATTTTAACGGTATTTGGTGGTATTAATTTTTTTAATCAACTCAATCCAGATGCGCATCATTATTAAAATTCTAAATTTATAATCTATTTAAATTAAGTGAAAGTGGAAAAAAAACTAGTGTGTTTCCTTATTTATGTTTTTATTACATGATGGACGACTCCATCATACAAAGGTTACACTGGAAAATATGAGGTTACTTGCAAATTAAGCACCAGTCTAAAGATTAATTCAATATATTGATTAAAAGATCATTTAATCTTCTTTTAATCTTAATCATTTAATCTTATGATCGATTATCGATTAGTTGTGCCCATCCCTATGATGCACCTTTTGCTCAATGGACCGTACGTACCGCATTTACCGTGTCTAACAACAGCAAGACTTTCCCCGCTAGTTTCTACAATAAAAGAAAAATTATCAGTCCTCCTTTCTCGTTTCCAAAGTCCGTTTTCAACTCGTTGGTGGAAAATTTGGCGCAGAAGAACAATCCAATCCTAATAATTAATTAATCGATTAAAGTTTCGTAACAGAGGCAGAAACACAGCAGATCCCAGCAGTTTAGATGTTTGTTTGTTTAGCTGTCAGTGTTGTGTTATCCCTGCCTTCATCCCCGCCGCGCACGTTATCTTTACACTAAACATAGTTTTGTTTTTTATTCACACTGTTTTGTGGGATAGTTTTGTTTTTATTAGAATGCTTTAAACTTGTTAAATACCAAATTAATTTATTTTGTCTTCTTCATTTTATGGTTATTTTGTGTTCTGTGCTTGGCTGTTTCCAAATGTTAAAAATAAACAAACTGATGTTGTGTCGGTAAAATCGGGACCTTTTTGGACACAGATAAGTGTGACGCTTTATTCTGGGCGGCCTGGAACCGTAAAATGCAAAAAGTGTGTGACGCAGCGCGATGGAGCCGTTGGATTTCTACGTTTCTAACCGTGTCCTGACCTCTCCTCCCCTCCCAGCCCGGCATGCCGGGCTATCCGGGTCAGATCCACGCCAACATCGGCCCGCTGAAGACCAACGTGACGTTCGACCACCGGGACTGCAGCGTGACGCTGCTGAAGAACGACCACGTGCTGATCAACCTGTTGGTGGACACGGTGACCCGGCGCCGGCGGGCCGCCAACATTAAGCCCAAGATCCCCTTCACCTTCAGCTACACCAAGGAGACGCGAGAGACGGTACCGACCCACCCACGCGAGGCTTTCCATCACACCGGCTGAAAAGGAACGCTAATATATTAATATGCAGATATGTGACAAATGCAGCTTTTAACCATTTTCCATATAATTCCATTTTTATTTTATTTTTTAAAAAAAGGGAAAGAATATTTCCAGATGTTTACATCCCATAAGGGAAAATCTTCTTTTGCAAAGTTTAGTTTTTCTTTATTTTGAAACTTTATAATAGAAAAATAAACTTGATTTTCAGGTTTTATCATAGCTGTTTATCAAAAATTTGAATTTTCTCATAGGGCTGGGCAATAAATCGATTTTATCGATAAATCGAATTTGCTATTAATTCCCTGCTAGCTTAATTAATTAAGCTAGCAGGGACTGCTAGCTTGTTTTACAAGTTTGCTTCACAAATCAAATAGCTGCACTTTGAATTTAGGTCAACTCCCTGAATGGGTGATTGAAATAAAAGCATGTTTTCCCATAAAATCTAATATTTGTGATTTTTATTTTAAAGAAAAAGACAGGAAGATTTAAAAAAAATCAATTAATATTGGATTTAGTTTTAAAAAAATCTGATATTTTTTATTTTTTGGTCATATTGCCCAGCCCTATTGTCTCATTTGAAAAGGTTAATTGCCCTTTTCAAATGAGACAAACTGCAGACGGGCCTTGGTTCTGGAAGGTTCTGCGTCTCAGATGTGCTACTCCTTCCACCAGGGAACCATCGCCTCGCTGGGCGCCGAGGAGGGCGTCATTCGCTCCAAGGAGCACGGCGAGCTCCCCTTCGACGTCACCGAGAACTTCAGCGACAACGAGTTCAACACTGACGACATCGACACGGAGGTGGAGTTCATGATGACCGAGGTGAGTCTGACGGACCGGACCGGACCAAACCGGACCGCGGGACGGGGCTGACGGGCGGTTCTGGCTCCGCAGGTGAAGTCCAACAAGAGAGCCATCCGGCTGAGGAGGGTGAAGAAGACCTGCGAGGATAAAATCCTGCAGGAGCAGAAGAGACGGGAGGAGGAGGAGAAGAGGAAGAGGGAGGTGCTGGAGAGGAAGTGGAGGGAGCAGGAGGAGGAGGAGCGGGAGAGGAGGAAGAAGGAGGAGGTGGCTGCAGTGCTGGCGGCCGCCAAAGACAAGGTGAGAAGCGCACTTCCTGTCAGGGATCTGTTTATTTTATTTTAATAAAACATAAACAGACAAATGCAATCAGTCGGTCCAGTTTACAGCGATTCCTGCTGGAACGACACGCTTTCCCTTAGAATTTGTTTGGGTGCCGATTTTGATTTAAATTTTGATTTAAATTGTAATTCTCGGGATTCTTTGATATTTACAAAATATCTTCTTGCTTGTTTTTTTTTTTTTTTCTTAATTCTTTCTTCATTTTTAATTAGTCGTTAATCAGTCAGACTTGTGCTGTGAGAGGTAATCATTGCTGTCCTGTCCTGACTGACATGCCACAACACCAGCAGGGCATTGTGGGGTTTGGAGTATCAGCGGTACATGTGCCGTGCGCTGCCGGCAGGTTCTAGTAATCGTTCAGTATCCCTCTGCAAGCCAGATATTAGGGCTTTCCTCCCAATTCAGTTCCTTTACGATTTTTTTTTCTTGGGGCCGATTTATTATAAATTGTGATTCTTTGATATTGCAGATTTTGTGGAGAAAAACAAAGAATTTTACACAAAATCTTTTTGCTAGATTTTCTTTTTTTATTTAAATTGGGGAAAAACAACACAGACCAACATTCTGCTGCTATAACGCCTGGCAAGACAAGTAAAAAAGTTAAATAATAATGATGAAAATGAAATTAAAAAAATATTTAAAAAAATTTTGGTAGCATTTGAAAAAAGAGAATTTTTTGTTTAAAAAAATTGATTTAAAAGTGTGAAATAAAAAATTCCAATATTCGATTTTGCCACATCCTACCTTCTATTAAAGAAGGGGAAAAAAACAGTTTAAATAAGCGGGAATTGAAAAATAATAAAAATTTATAGAAATCATGAAATTGGTTTTAAATTTATTTAAATAAAAAATTTTGTTTTTTGTTTTTTTTAAAGCAAAAACCAGAGAAATTAATCAAGGTTTCGTCCTTCATCAGTTATTATTCGGCTGAACAAACAGGCAAACACGGGTGGTTGTGAGATCCAGCTTCAGCCCAGATTTGGGCTCCAAACGAGAATAAATTTCCTGAAATTTTCCATGGGAACTGAAGCCTTCGAATGTTGGGATATCTGAAGTGTAATTTTGGGAATTTATGGTAAATAACTGGCATTTGAGATTCATTTCAACACATTGTAACATAACGCGAAATATGATACAATTTTATTACATCGTCAGTGGACATCCCTTCAAAATAAAACAATTTTTAAAAAGAATATTTCAACAGATTCATTTCAAAATGAATGTTTAAAACTTATTCTGAATAATCAGTTCTTCTGATATGTGGAATCGTTACTTAGAACATACGTTTTATGTACTAAGTATAGATGCAAGATTTTACTTTCGGAGGCATTTTTGTATTTAAAATCAATTTTTATTGATTTCAAGCAATATTCAAATTTTCTGAGTTTTTTTTTATTAGATTTTCTGAAGCTACAAATCCTGGAAAACTAAATATAAACGATAAAAGCTGAAATATATTGATTTGCAGACTATTTCTCTATGTGTACATTTAATGTTGGAAGTTAAGTTACAGAAGTGCAGCACTTTTTCAGTATATTCTCATTTTCTGAGTAGTACCTGTACATCTGTATTGAGCCCTGCTGTGAAACAAAGTGACTCATTGCAGCGTCTTCATCTCGTTTTCTGACTTCCTGCAGTGGACTCCGCTCGGCTTCAAGATCAGCATCCCCGACTCGATGGACGACATCAGCAAGGAGCGATTCGAAGGCACCGTCCTCAAAGCCATCTTCAAAAACCCCCGTAGGGAGGTGAAGGTGAAGGCTGAGGAGGAGGAGCAGGAGATCATCACACAGGTAAAAAGTTTAAATAAAGACTGAAAGAAGATGGAAAAGTTAGGTTTGTTCAAATATTTAATTTATTCCTTCTACAGGTAAAAATTAAAGAGGAGAAAATAGATGAAGATGAGAAAAAGGAGGCAGTGGATGAAGAAGAGACGCTGAAGGAGGTGAAGAAGGAGGTGGAGGAGGAAGAGGAGAATAAGGAGGAAGAGGAAAAGGATGGCGATGAAAAGGATGGAGAGGCAAAGGAAAAGGAGGAAGAGCCCGCTGGAGTGAAACCCGAGCCGGAGATGGGCCGGCTGGTGATGACCATCGATGGCGAGCAGAAGCAGCTCAGCTTCGGCCCCAGAGACCTGCTGACCAGAGCCACCATGCTGGACGGAGACAAGGTGAGGGCCCCCCCCCCAAAAAAAACAAAAAATAATTTAAGAAACCTCCCGCCCCTAATTATGAGGAATTTTAGGATGAAATAACATCTAAAGGAAAGAGTGTTGTGTTGTTAAAGCTAAAAGCTTTTTGTACCAGGCTCTTAACATGTTTCATTCTGCTGGAAAGTTGTTTTTTTACCATGAGAGTCTATGGGGATTGGCTCAGCCAGCCCCTAGTGGAGGAGGGGGGAACTGCAATTGCACTTTTATAAATCCTTCACGTTTCTTGGTTTTGTTTTATTAAAGGTGCGTTTCAACATCGCCACGCATCGGGAGACCAAAGAAGAACGCGCAACGTTCGTGGAAATTCTCCCCGACTCCTTCGAAGAATCCATCGAGCAACGTCGACACGTAAGAACTGTTGGACTTCACGCCGTGGAAACCCGGTTCTGAGTCCAGACTGATCTCGTGTTTTCCCATCCAGGGCATCGTGATCGAGTTCTCCGACGACTCCGGGCTCATCAAGTGCTCGCAGAACCCTCAGCTGTTCTTCAGCATATCCGAGGTGATCGAGAAGAAGAGGCTGGAGCTGAACGAGAAGGTGGAGTTCAGCGTCGTCCCGGTGAGCTTTTCGTGTTACGATTAAGACTTTCACCGTGATCGTTCCACTGCTGATTCTCTGCCAGCTACTGAAACTCTTTCAGTGTTTCTGACGTCGGACGACGGTACAAATTCAGGAGTTAAACATTTCTGTCCCGTTATACTGGTGGAGAGTCAGCAGCTTTCTGTGAGCCTAGTTGATGGAGTCGGTCCTGAACAAAAAGTAACTCATCACACTTTAAAGAGAAGGTAAAGAAGTTTGCTGCAGGTCCGGGTGGATCGGGTTCGGTCGGTTTGTGCAGTTCAACACAGTTTCTAATGATAAAATACAGACTTTTATGCAACGTAGTTGTTATTTTATGGCCAAATTAATTGTCTTTTTCTTATATTTACCTTTTTCTCCCTTGTTAAAAACTGTGACCATCTACTGCCCGTTGTACTGATAAAACTTAACACTGAACAAAAAATTATTATAGATGTGGAAACGATCACAAATCTTTTTATGAACAAAACAAGTTTTATTTGTTTTGAATGTCATCTGCATGGATGCATTGCATGAGAATTGATTATTTTTTTTTTTTTTTTTACTAGAAATGTAAACTTTGCAGAGTCTTTGATGTTTTACTTCAGGGTCATGTCTGATTTTGTTTTACACATTTATCTTATTTATTTATAGATAGATACTTTATCCATCCAGAAATTAGATTGTTCCATTGCTCTCGCCATTAAAATACACACACAATACAAACATACAGTCGATGAATAAAGAAGTAAATAAATATATGGGTTAAAGCAATGAAGAGTTAAGGTGTTAAAAATGCTCAAAAACAGGTTAAATACAGTTTTAAAAAAATAGTGTAGTACGGTAGTATATATTATGGTTTCTGAATCTGTACGTCAAAGAGATCTGAAGGATATTTGGTTTGTTTTTATCTCTGTTTTCTAAAGTCTTTTCAAAGAGTAAAGATTGTTTAAGGGCTCAGATTTTGCACAGCAAAGAATAAACAAATTTCTAACCGCGTCCGGTTGATATGGAGGTGTCCATCGCTTTCATGTATTTTATCGTCTTCTCTGTTGTTTTTACAGCATGAAACGGCGGAGGGGGGGTCGCAGGCCATCAGGATAAAACGCTTCACTGAGAAAGTTTTCCTTCCTGTTAGAAAACTCAGCGGTGTTGGAGTAAACAAAGGAAAGGTGAGCACGACCGCTGGTTTGGTTCGTTGATCACTTACCCCTTAATATGTGCTGCGACCCGAACCAGCAGATGAGTTTCTGTTACTATTAGTGTAATAAAAATAATAAAAGATGTCCATGTTTACAGGGAGTTTTAATTCCCCTTTAATTTGGAATAAAAATGTTAATTACACTTTGAACAGGTGAAAAAAGGAGCATTTTTTTTAGCTTGCATGTTTTTAACTTCCGGTAAACGTACGTACGGTACGTCACTTCCACCATCCGACCAATCGGAGCCCTTCCCTCCCACCATCCGACCAATCAGAGCCCTTCCCTTCCACCATCCGACCAATCGGAGCCCTTCCCTCCCACCATCCGACCAATCAGAGCCCTTCCCTCCCACCA
>JBAMHT010000016.1:25589289-25606155 GCA_037177075.1 Craterocephalus fluviatilis
CGCTTTAGTGAGGATAGGAGGGAGACAGGAGCAGGAACTTCTATTGGCGTCCCGCAGGGATCTGTACGCGGCCCACTGCTTTTCCTTTTACCTGGAGATATTCCTGATGCTGCGACGCATCAGTGAAACTGACAATATTTGTTCTTGAAGGAATAGCTGGGTTTGCATTGCCCCTAAAATGCGCAAAATTTGATATCGGAATAAAAATCTGGTAATGGAAACGCCTACATTTCAAAAAGCGTCAAATATCAAGAACAAGCTTTTATGCTGAAATATTTCTCAAAGGTGTGATGGAATCATTTTTTTCCGCATTTCCACTTTACTGGACACGACATGGGGGTGTACGTAAAAGTTAAAAGTAAAGATTGAGACAGAAACCTTTTTACAAATAAGGAGAAAAAGAAAACTTCATAACGAACAGTGAAATATTTTGTATCTCTGTCTTCCAGAACATCAAGTCTTGTGGGATGAAAATTTAGGAGAGTTACGCCTGATTCGCTAAACAACATTAAGCGGAAACCTCGGCATATCACAGTTTTAGTTTGAATCCGAATTTTAGAAATATTGCGTTTATTTTGTGGCAAACAGTTTCTGTTGTTGGGAGGAGAAAAGTTTTGGTGGTTGTTATTTCTACAAGGTTTTTTCCTCCGGTCGGCTTTTATGCTGCTGTAAGGATGGGGTACGGTGTTTGATGCTATGGATTTGTTAATTTTACATCATTTTAGCCTCATCATCTGGTACCTGAGGCTGTCCTAGAGACATTCTGTTGTTTAACTGGGATTAAAAGGCTTCAGCCTCTACCGGCTGGTTTTGCGTGAAATAAAATCTGTCCTCTTCCATCAGGTCGTGGGATGAAGCGACCCTCAGCAAGGCCTACGACGTCCTGCTGGAGGAGCTGGTCCTCCCTCCGTCGGCTCCCGGGGGGAAGATCGACTTCAGGCGCTCCCTGACTCTCAGCCTTCTCTTCAAGTTCAACCTGGAAGTCCTCCAGAAGCTAAAAGAGACGGTATTTGTGCGGATTAACGTAGCTTTCAGCGTGAAGTGTCGGCTAGATCTCAGTGTCTGTTCTTCCAGAACGTGATCCAGGACGAGCTTCCGGAGAAGCTGCTGCCTCTGCCCGGAGACATCCAGCCGAGCCTGCAGGAGTTCCAGGTCAGGGTCCTCCGCCTTCCCTCCCTCCGCTAACACGAACACGCAAACTCAAAAACGCAAACACATGAACACATGAACACACAAACACGCAAACACACAAACACGCAAACACACAAACACGCAAACACACAAACACGCAAACACACGAACACATAAAACATGCAAACACGCAAACACACAAACACATAAAACATGCAAACACACGAACACGCAAACACGCGAAAAGGCAAACACATAAAACACACAAACACGCAAACACACGTTCACAAACATGCAAACACACGTACACAAACACGCACCAACCAGCCGGATCCGTTCGTCCTCAGCACGTTTCCCGGGACCAGAGCAAGCAGGACCCGGTGGGCCGTCCCATGATGCACCGCTCCGCCATCAGCCAGGCCACGGGCGAGGCCGTGTACTGTGACGACATGCCCAGGACGGACGGCGAGCTCTTCCTGGTGCTGGTCACCAGCTCGCGGGCGCACGCTAAGATCAGGTGAGGTCAGGTGAGGCGACCCTGAGGCCTCCGGGTCTGCAGGTCTGACCGGGTCTCTGCCCCTCAGAGAGCTGGACGTGAGCGCCGCCATGCAGCTTCCTGGAGTCGTCGACGTCATCACAGCCGCAGATATTCCGGGGAAGAAGGAACGCACCATGTTCGGATACAACGAGGAGCTGCTCGCCCAGAACGAGGTATGGCGTTGTCATGGAAACGCGCTCCCACAGGTCACGGTTCATCAGACTGGTCTTTAGTCATTTCCGCTGGGAGGTGAAAATGTTTGTTTTCCTGCTTGGGGAAGGGAGTTTCTGACCTTCCTGCTCTGCATCCAGGCTACATGTTCTGGGTTTGAGCTCTGATAATACTCCAGCTAGATCCTGGTTTCTGCAGACCTGAAGCATCTCGTACGAACTATACATGTGGAGAGGCCATGTTTCAGCACCATCTTTTCTGCTTATCCTTGTACTCACCCTTTTATGATTAAATCTTAATATGTTTTATTTTATTTTATTTTACTTATTATTTCATTTTGTTTTATTTTAAATAATTTTATTCCGTTTACATTCTCATTTTATAATTACATTTTCTTTTCATTTTTATTGGTTATATTTAGTTTTTATAGTAATTGATTTTATAATAAATTTTTATTTAATTTCTTTTTAAAATGTTATTTATGTTAGTTGGTTTTATATTATTCTTATTTATGTGTATTCTTATTTTCATTTTAAAGTGAATGTATTTTATTCAAATCTTTTAAATTTTGTTTCATATTTATTTTTTTAGATTAACGTATTTTATTTATTTTTTGTTTTACATATCTTTAATTTATTTCAATTAGTTTTAATTTTTATTCAGTTTAAATGTATTTATTTATTATGAATTAATTTTGAATTAATTAATAGTTAACTCATAAGTAATTATTTTTTAAATTTGTTTTATTTATTTATTTTCAGTTTAACCTATTTTGTTTAATCTATTTTTATTTTATTTTATATTTTAATTGTATTATATGTATTATTTTGTTTTTATTTTTATTCAATTTTTTTTCAATTTTTATTTTGTTTTAATTAATTGTATTTCTAATTAATTTATGTATTCATTCATAATTCAATCCATTCCTCACCTTACCGTGGTGGAGGGGTTTGTGTCCCACAGATCCAAGGAGTTATGTGTCTGGGTCTTTGTGCCCCTTGCAGGGTCACCGAAATACAAGGGTCTCTAACCTGCAGCTCCGGAGCTTCCACTCTTTGCACCTTCCACAATGGCTCCTAATAACAGGCTAAACATGATAATGAACCTAATAATGTTATTAAATTGAGATATTGTGAAAAAAACATTTTAACTGTTTCTATTTATAAAATAATTACATTGGATTTCCAACACATGACACTAAAAGTACCAGAAATATTCTTTTAGATCTATTTTTCTTGTCATGAGTTTGGAAACTATGGACTTTTTAAATAAATAAATAGATAAATAAGTAAGTACCGTAAATAAATAAAAAATCTATAAATATCTACATCCCAAAGAGGAAAATCTTCTTTTTGCAACGTTCTGTTTTTCTTTATCTTAATTCCAAATAATAAGAAAACAAAACAAAAATCCCTCGAAAAAATTAAAATTTATCCAATTGTAGCTTTTTATCAAAAATAATAGGTTGTTTTTTTAAAAGGCTCCTGAAACATTTACACCTGTAAAGTCTTTTTTAGCTTAGCTCAGGGCAAAGTTTGGGTTTTAAAGGCGTGCGTGCTGCTGGTGTGCAGGTGTCGTGCATCGGGCAGATGGTGTGTGCGGTGGTGGCCGACACGAAGGCGCACGCCAAACGAGGAGCGGCGGCGGTGAAGATCACCTATGAGGACCTGCCCGACCCCATTTTCACCATCGAGGTCTGCCATCCGTCTCATTCCCCGCCTGTTTTCTGCCAGCCGCTGATTCTGATTGGCTGACGCGCGTTCTTCTGCAGGACGCCATCGAGAAGTCGTCCTACTATGAGCCTCGGCGGGCGTTCGAGAAAGGAAACGTGGATGAGGCTTTTAAAAGCGTGGATCAGATCTATGAAGGTAAAGATCCTGATGAAGCTTCCGGTGGACGGAAGAGGGAGGGGGTCACGTCTTCCTGTTCGACCTGCAGGTGGGATCCGCATGGGGGGCCAGGAGCACTTCTACATGGAGACGCAGAGCATGCTGGTGGTGCCCGTGGGCGAGGAGACAGAGTTCAACGTCTACGTGTCCACCCAGTGGCCGACGCTGTGTCAGGTAGCACCACACATGGATAAAGTACCACACACCAATAATCAAGTAAAAGTACAAGTACTCATTAACCTGAGTTACTTTAGTAGAAGCTGAAGTGTTTTTGATGCATCATACTTAAAGGGACAATGTGTAACTTCAGGCCCAAACATCAGCCTGAATGATGGAGGATTTCTGGAGTCAGTATATAAGGTTTGATGAGTGTTAGTGCTCCGAAGCAGCTGCCCTCTGCAGAAACAGGACATCGTAACTTCCTGGTAGCGGATCCGTCTCTCATGCGATCACATGACCTGATTTGATTAACTTTTCCACGTCTTCCAGCATCAGTTATTCAGAACAGCAGCGGGAAGCTCTAATGAGCTGCAGAACGTAGCAGGATACGTCTGAGTCTAAATGTGGATATATGTGTAAAGTTCATCCTTTAAGCACTTTTTCTGGATTTTCTAATTATTAATCGAGTAATTCCTGTAAACGATATTCCCTCATTCTATATCTTGTGTGACAAAGTCTTGATATATTGTGCAGCTCTAGTAACGAAAATATGTAATGGAGTCAAAAATAAAGTTCAGATGGCACATTTTACTACTTTAGTGCAGAAGTGAAGTAGTTCTACTTCGTTGCTGTACATCTTTGGGTAAAACCTGCTGCTCTCACCCTTCTGCTGATCTAACGACTTCGCTTCTTTCAGGAAGCCGTTGCGGAGACGTTAGACATCCCGTCCAACAGAGTCACCTGCCACGTGAAAAGGATAGGCGGAGCCTTCGGAGGGAAGGTGATAAAGACCTCCATCCTGGCCTCCATCACCTCTGTGGCTGCGTGGAAGTAAGCGGAGATGCCCGGTGAGAAAATCTGGTTCAGATGAAAGAAAACATCCGAATGATCTGCTCTTCATTTTCAGGACAAAGTGTGCCGTCCGCTGTGTGCTGGAGCGAGGCGAGGACATGCTGATCACCGGGGGGCGCCATCCGGTCCTGGCTAAGTACAAGGTGCACACTCACGCGTCACATGGGTGTCGTTTCACGTCATCAGAGAGTCAGCATTTACCGATATCTGCAACGATATGGTTGAGTCGGATTCAGAATCCACTGATCGATAACAGACCCTGTCATACAGACAGTACAAGGGGCGGATCACGCACTGGAGTTAACGAAGGTTTAAATGATAAAGGTATTATTTAATTTTTAAACGCGGAATAAACGAGACACTTCGTTCAGGATTAAGTTTTATTCACAATTATCATTTTTATTCAGAATGGAGCGTTTACAGCGTTTTTCATCTCTTTAAAGCGGAATGAAGCGTTTATTTAGTTTTTCATCTCTTTAAAGCGGAATGAAGCGTTTACGTCATTTTTCATCTCTTTAAAGCGGAATGAAGCGTTTACGTCATTTTTCATCTCTTTAAAGCAGAATGAAGCGTTTACGTTTCGTTTTTCATCTCTTTAAAGCGGAATGAAGCGTTTACTTCGTTTTTCATCTCTTTTAAGCGGAATGAAGCGTTTACGTCATTTTTCATCTCTTTAAAGCAGAATGAAGCGTTTACGTTTCGTTTTTCATGTCTTTAAAGCAGAATGAAGCGTTTTCGTCGTTTTTCATCTCTTTAAAGCGGAATGAAGTTTTATTCCGAATTAAATAGGAATTAAAACTTTAACATCAAAGTGGCCATTGAAAGGGTTCCTTGTGAGTCGGAAGCTCTAATTGGACCTTAATCACATTTCATCTTTACGCTCTGGTTTAAAACCATAAACGGGTTTATTGGGTCCATTTTTCTGGTCTCCATGTTGGTTTCTCTACACCAGACTTGAGTTTCTTCACCTTCATGCCCCCGGCCATCGTCATGTTGGAGCAAACACTGCCCCCATCAGGTCACCCTTGGAATTACACCCCCATCCCAGTGTGCTGATCTGGTTTTCTTGGTTTCGTTGGTCTTGTGTCGTGATCCCAGGCGAGCTCCTGAGGAAGAAGCGTCGGGAGAAGGACGGCCACAAAGACCCTCTGCTGCAGGAGATCAGCCGACTGCAGGAGGAGGTCATGGCTCAGATCTCCAGCCTCCGCAAGGAGCACGAAGCCGCCGAGAAGAAGCGCACCGAGATCGAGAAGGTGGCGCTCATCCTCGGCCTGACTCCGTCGGACCGGCCCCGCAAGACCAGCAAGCAGCCGGAGGCCCGGGAAGAAGAGCGCGCGCCACCACAGAAGAAGAAACGGGAGCCGGAGAGGAGCCCGGAGGCACGGCAGGCCTCCTCAGTGAAGGTACAGGAGGAGGTAACACGGGAGGAGCAGGCAGTCCAGCTAGGGCCCACCGTTAGCTTCCAACGTTAGCCGCATGGTTCACGCTAACGCTAACTTTTCCTCTAGTAAGAACCAGATTAACTAGCAGGTTTGTTAGCTAGCAGGTCAGCAAACCAGCTAGCGCCCACACAAACATCTGATTATCGTTGGGTTTCTGGAGATTATTCAGCATGTAGATGTTGTAGTCTTATTATTTATCCGATGGTTCTCAGGAATCGGGATTAACTTCTTTGATTTCTCCTCATCATTCCTGCTCCTTTAGACCCGCAAAAAACCACGAAGAAAACCTGAAAACAAGTCCGATAGCCCGGAGTTATCGGATCATCGTAATATGCACGTCTGAAATGCGATATTTCAAACCTCTGATTTACATTTTCTCTACGTAGTGACGTAATACCCAGACTAACTTCATCTGTACTTTTTACAGCATGGATTTTTTACTTTGTCTCTACTTTTTACAGCGTGGATTTTTCATTTGTCTCTACTTTTTACAGCGTGGATTTTTTACTTTGTACTTTGTAAAAACGCAGTTTTTACAGCTGGGTGTCGGGTGCTGGGGAGAAATCTGGAGGAAACAAATGTTCCCTTAAGTCTCTAAAACTAAATTAGTTAAATTTCTGAAATTTAAGTCGTTCAGCTGAGCGACGTAGAACTGCGTCCTTTAACATCCTCCAGAAAAGCTTAACGTCAATTTAACGATTTATTAGGAACTTTTTTACATGAATTCTGTAGATGCTCTGAACACGATTTATTAGCTGTTTATTGTTTTATTTGTGCTTTATTGGCCAGGTCTCCCTGAAAAGAAATGTCCTGGTTAAATAAAGGTTTATAAAAACATTAACTGCAGTTAATCGGATTATGCTAACATGAGGTAATCTGATTACTCCAGAAATTACATAACGATCAGATGTTTAGCTCAGTTTTTGGATTATCATGTTATTGAATAATTTTGTTCTCCATGTAAGTTAGCATCTTAGCTAGCCTAATAATTAGCATTGTAACATGCCGTTTTACTCGCTGTTTGTAATTTTCTTCTCGAGTCTGAACTTTTTTTCTGTTAGTTTCTGTCATTTTACCCGATGCTCGTCTGTTTGGTGTCGGGTTAAAATCCGATGTTTTACGTGAAACGGAGAAGCTGGACGGAAAGTAAAGCAGGTGTTTACGGATGAAAACTCTGCTGGGAAGCCCCGTTATTTGTCCCACCTCGTCTTCCGTAAACTTCTGGACGATCGCAATTTTCCTTCGTTATTCTGAGAACATGCTCTGCTGGAATTGCGAATCTCGTTGTGTTTATTTTGATCATTACGATGCTTTTTTTTTACAGGAATCTTTAACGTCACTTCCGAACCGTAGCTAGTTTGGAGATAATTAGTGAAGATTTTGCCGCATTGTCATGAAAACGAGCAGGATGTCGGAAGTTTGTGTTACGATTTTCATCCCTTTGGTTTCAGTCCTGTAACGGAAATGTTTAGACGCCGGGCGGCCATCTTACCACAGGCAGCTCTAACACTGATTTAATGGGACATGAAGTTTATAAATAACAGAACTTGCTCAGTTTTTTACCCTTTTTCAAACAGCTTAATGTATTATAAACGACAGGCATGTGGTTCCTGCATACTTATGAATAATTATAGCCATGAACTTTCTTATGAAAATAAACTGACAGAGGCGATTTATGCACACAGGGACAAGCGTTTATGTTAAATCAATGTTATAAATATGTTTGAAATAAAACTGAACTGAACATAATAAGTTACTGCGGACACAACGATCAGAAATGCATGAAAACGTTCCTGTTTATTGAGTTTGTAGTTACATTTTATGGCCACCAGATGGTGCTGTGGTTATGTGTTGTGGACGTTTTAAAGATCAATTCTTCTCGCATAATAATTTTTTCTAAACGTTCTGATCTTTCAAACGTTCGGCATCACTGCTGATAAAGTGATTTGTCTCACTTAACGTTTTAAGATTCAGCTTGCCTGTGGTAAGATGGCCGCCGGTCATGCCGTTGGAATCTTCGCCACGAAGCATCGAGCCTTTATCATGTATGTCTTGTTCGTTCGCTGTAGCGGTCGCCGTTTTCGTACGCGTCCGACCGATCCGGGTCCGGTTAGAGGCGACTCCTCTGTGCTGCAGCCGAATCATCGTAACGTTAAATATCCGAACATGAGTGTTTCTCTTTTTATTGCGATATACTGAGGTAGTAAAAATCTTTTACGTAACGTTCGGAGACATTTCAGTGAAATTATTTGCATCGATCGTATAGTTGTTGGACAGTGTGTGTTGTTCGTGAGGAGCAGCTGCCAGCAGGCGGCGCTGCAGCTCAGAGGAGTTTCGGTTCGAGCGAACTCGTCCGGCGTCGCGTGCGAGTGGACGGCGCCGGCCGGACTCGGTTCTGGAGCTCAGTCCAGGTGAGACACTTTGACATTTCCTCATTTTCTGAAGCTGTTTTTACGGATGGAAGACACCGACGTCGTCCACCTCCGCCCGCTCCTCACCGTCCTCCATCTTTGTCTCTTAGCCCGCGGCGGTGGCTCCATCCAGGGCGTCTCCGGAGAAGCAGCCAATCACGACCCCCGCTCCGGCTCCGCCCCCCGAGCCGTTCGAGTACTACGACGCTGGAAACCACTGGTGCAAAAACTGTAACATCACCTCTGGTTCAATGTTTGATTTTTTCACGCACTTGCACAGCAAATCGCACAGAAAGGTGGGTTCGTCCGATCTCCGGTTTCTCCCGACTTATTTTTCCTGGAATACCGGAACGGAGAGTTTTCCTGCCGTTACAGCTTGTGTCCGTTTTCCTCGCAGACGTTGGACCCGTACGACCGCCCCTGGGCTTCCTTCCCCACCAAAGTCTCCAAGAGCATCCAACCGGAGGAGAAGCTGACGAAACCCGCCAAAGGTACTGAGTCGCAGCCGCCGTTGCCATGCCTACCTGTGACATCATCGTTGCTCTGAGTTAGGTGGTGTCTGAGCCACTGAACGTTGTTCAGCATCTTCTGCTTCCAGGTGGAGCTCAGAGCGTCTCTTAATGAAAACAGACGGAGCTTCAGCAAAGACAGCTGTCCTCACCTCTGGTGTCCTTTCATGTCTCGTGTCGTCTCCTCCGACGCCGCCGACCCGGACCGGCGCTGCAGCGGCCCGGCGGAGGCGAGTCGTCGCGTCACGGCGCCGCCGAGCCGCCGCAGCGCTTCTCCGTCGGTCGCCGCTCTGAAATAACCTCCGTCTCCTCCGTCCTTTCCCTCTAACCTTCTTCTGTCCTGACAGGTTGCAAACACGGAGACGGACGCAGGTAAACATGATTGACAGTTATTTCGTCACCGCTTGCGGTTAAAATGCGGCGCCCGTGTATTTGGCTGCAGGTTCGGAGTTCCTGGTTCCCGTCAGAGGATTCTTCTGCCTGCTATGTAAAGAGTTTTACGGAGACGCCATCTGTGCCGAAGAGCACGTCGTCACGCACCTTCACAACGAAAAGTACAAGGTACCGATCTGAAGAATCGAAGCCTCTGGATCATCTGATCATCTCGCAAACTACAGACTTACAATGAAGACGATGCTCACTCTCGTGTTTGATGGCTGGGATGACGTTTTCCTCCTGATTCAGTTTTTATATATATTGGTTTGGATGCCGTCTTAGTTTAAATTGCAATTCTCACAATTCTTTCATATTCCTGTTTTTTGTGAAGAAACTTTTTTTTTTTTTTACAGGAATTTACATTTTTGCAAAACAAATTTTTTACAAAAAAGTATCACATTTTTAAATTAATTAAATTAAAAAAGAAAAAAAGGTTTAAATTCTTTGATAAAAACAAAAAACTGTTATTTTTTGCAAAAAAGTATCAAATTTTTAAATTAAATTAAATTAAACAAGAAAAAAAAGGTATAATTTCTTTGATAAAAACAAACAAAAAAAACTTATTTTTTGCAGAAGGAAAAAAAAGAAAAGAAGTCAATCAAATTTTGAAAATTTGCCCCCAAAAGATTTACAACTTTTTTTGTTAAAATTAGTCTTTTGTTGTTTTTTGGAGGGGCTTGTTTTGCTTTTTTTAAATTAGAAAATATCAGCCAGACCATCATTTGACAGCTATAATGCTGACAAGAAAAAAAAGAGAAAAAAAATAATTGAAAATTGTGGTTTTTTTTTTTTATACAAAAAATACTTTTTTGTAAAAAAAAACAAACAAATTATATATATCTTGACACAAACAAAAATACTTATATTTATTCCAAACTTTATATGTCCCACGTCTAATGGTTAACATGATGGAATTGTGTGGATGTCGGTGCTGATCCGTCTTCATTTCTGTTTGTCCCTCATCAGAAACAGATGTACGAGAACCCGCTATACGAGCAGAGGAGGAACCTGGACCGCCAGGCAGGTCTCGCCTCCGAGACGAGCGGGAAGAAACGCAAACACGAAGAAGAGGAGAAAAACGCCAAAGACAAGGATGAAAAAAACAAACACAAAAAGGACAAGAAGGACAAGAAGAAGGACGAGGATGAGGATGCTGCGCCGAAGGACAAACTAAAAGTTAAGAAGGAGGAAGAGGAGGAACCGAAGAGGAAAGAGGGAGACTTTAGGAAGACCCTGGAAGAGGAGAAGAGTTCTTTCAGCAAGAAAGACGAGGAAGAAAAGTACAAACAAGGCAAGAAGGAAGACAAGTACCGGTCCGGCAGGGAGGACGAGGACCGCGGCGGTCGCTATAGAAACAGCAGAGACGAAGAGTTCCGGCCCCGATACCGGCGGGACGATGACGATCGATACGAAGAGCGGCCGAAGTACGACGACAGATACAAACAGGATAAATATTCCAAGCATGAAGGCAAGGCTGAGAGGGAGGGGTTCAGGAAGCCCGAACCGGACCGGCCGGCGGCCAAACCGGACCCGGGGAAGTCCGAACCCCCCAAGCCCTACGAGCTGCCCAAGATCTTCTGCGGCCCGAGCCCGGCCATGAGGGCGAAGCTTCGTAAGCAGAGCCTGGAGGCGGGAAAACCGGCCCCCGCCGCCGCTGCCGCTGCCGCTGCCGCCTCCGCCTCCGCCTCGGGCTCCTCCTTCGGGAAGTTCACCTGGAAGAAGAAGGAGAACATCCTGGCGAAGGAGGCGCAGAAAGTCGCCGCCGAGTTCATGAAGGACGACGAAGCGGCTTCCAGGAGCGCCCCGGCCTCCGCGGAGGACTCGTTCGCCAAGTCCGTCGCCGTCGCCAAGGAGATCGCACAGAAGCTGGGGGGCGAGCCCGGCGTCCCCGCTCCCTATTTCGCCAACCGGGGACGGATCCGACCCAATCTGCCCCCGCCCGCCGCCAACATGAGGAGAACGGCGGCGGCGGCGGGAAAACCGGCATCTCTGAACACCTTCATCAACCTTCGACCCCCGGCGCCCGGCATCCTCGGACCGGTTCCGGGGTCCCCCTTAAAACCGTTCCAGAAACACGGCCCGTTCGGGATATCCGGACCGTTTGAGGTGAAACCAGAACCGTTCGGACCGAAGCTCCCACCGTCCATGTCTGCGCAAGCGCCGTCCGACGGTACTTCTGCTCAACCAGGTTCCCAAACCGGTCCAACTGACTCAAAACCTGCTGCATCTGAAGCTAAACAGGGTCCGCTAGGTCCTAAACCTGGTCCAATCGGGCCAAAACCTGCTCCATTTGAAGCTAAACCTGGTCCACCAGGTCTTAACACTGCTCCATTTGAAGCTAAACCTGGTCCACCGGGTCCTAAACCTGGTCCAATCGGGCCAAAACCTGCTCCATCCGAAGCTAAATTTGGTCCACCAGGTCTCAACCCTGCTCCATTTGAAGCTAAACCTGGTCCACTGGGTCCTAAATGTGGTCCAATCGGGCCAAAACCTGCTCCATTCGAAGCTAAACCTGGTCCACTGGGTCTTGCATCTGGCCCAGTTGATCCTAAACCTGGTCCAGTTGGGCCAAAACCGGTTCCACCTGAGGATAAACCCCAACCCGCTCGCTTCCAGGTGAACTGCGCTCCACCTGTTGTTGATCCTTCCCCTGCCGGGCCAAAACCGGCGCCATCCGAGACCAAAGCCGCCGGCGCGGCTCCGCCTCCACAGCCGTCGGTGGGGGAGTTGGTTGCGGACGTGGCGGCGCCCGGCGTTCCGGACGAGGAGCAGACCCGGACTCAGTTCATCAAGCCGCCGCCCCGGGTGACGGACGGCGCTCCGAGGTCGGACAAGCCGAAGAGTCACCTGGCCGCGGCCAAGGCCCAGCAACTGTTCGGGATCTTCTACAGCAGCGGCCCTCCATCAGGCCCCTCCCCTTTCTCCCGACCGGAACCGGATACCAGAACCTCCCAGAGCGGACCCACAAAGAGCCCACTTCCAGCTCCAGAACCGGCTCCCAAACCGGCTCAGCTCCAGGACCAACCCAAGCCTCCGGATACGGTCCAAACTGCTCCACAGCTGGACCCGAAGAGTCCTCCTCCCACCCGGGCCGAACCGGGCATCCAGATCACTTCTGTTTGGTCCCTTCAGTCCGCCTCAGATCCAAAGGCTTCAACACCAGCTCCATCTGAGGCTCAGAACCGGTCCTCTTCCCCAAAACCCGAATCCCAAATCAGTCCTCAAACCAAATCCTCTGAACCAGCACCCGAACCTCAACCGAAACCGGACCCTCAGATCCAAACAGAACTACAGTCCGAGTCACAAGCAAACCAGGACACGAAGTCCCAAACGGAGACCGCTCCAGAACCACAGTCCAAACCCAGACCGGGTCCCAAAACCAGAGGGAAGACCACGCCGACCAAAAAGACGCCTCCTGCGTCCGGTTCAGTCCGACAAACCCGCTCTCAGACCAGATACCAGACCCGGCGGCAGCGCCAGTCGGAACCAGAACCTGAGTCCACTTCGGAGGAGCAGAAAGGTTTGGACTCATCGGATCCGGACTCTGGCCTCCAGCCGGAGGCTGGGACCAGCGAGGAGGATGCCGGGATGATGGAGATCACCCCGGAGAACCTGGGCCTCCCATTGGACATGACGTCCCTGGACTTTGAGTACAATTTTAACTTTGAGTAAGAACCAGTCCAGGCCGGTTCTGGACGAGAAAAAAGACTTGAGATGCCAGAACATTTTGATCCCAAAACGTTCCGGTAAATACTGTCCACACGATCCGGAATCTGTTTTTACGTTGTTCTAGTTTAGTCTTGCGGGGTCGGGTTCTGCTCCCAGCACGGACGACCCGACCCGATTGAGGTCCGGATGAAACGGTTTTCGCAGTCCTCCCGAAGGTAACGTTCTGCTCTGTGTTTGTAGATGTCCGGGAAGAACCCGGTCATCCGCCAGGTGACCCGCTCCTCCTGTTCTGTTCTTCACTTTCAGTAGTTTTAATAAAAGTTGTAGAAAATCCAGCCGACCACTTTGTGCTGATTTGAAAACTTTATTGACCAGAGAACAATGACGGCTCAGAGAAAGTTTGGACCGATCCGAATCCTCAGGCAAAATAAACTTCATATGCTTCTATGTTTCAGATTGAATAAGAAATCATGTGTAGATTAAATGTGCCTGTCAGTCCATTCTGAGGGAATAAAAACCTGCACTAGAGCAGCAGTTCCCCCTTCCTCCACTAGGGGCTGGCTGAGCCAATCCCCATAGACTCTCATGGTAAAAAGAGCAACTCTCCAGCAGAATAAACATGTTTACAGCCTGGTACAAAAACCATTTTAGCTTTAAAATCTCATTTTTACCTTTTATGACACCTTTGGGCGGTGGGAAAACATTCTGACTCATTCCTTTAGATGTTATTTCATCTGGAATTGAGGTAGAAGAATGAAATCCTGAATTCTCTGCTGGGCTTGCACATTGCATCAATGTGGGAAGGTCTTCGGGATACGGTACCCTAGGGTCTGTCGTTGGACTAAAGGCCCCTCCATCCTCCACAAGAGGCAAAAACTTTGTCCCAAGGCTCCAAATACAAAATGACCTCTTGTCCAACATGATTGAGGACACTTTTCGGCGCATCGGGCAGCCAAAACTTTTTTCCCATGGGGCGACGAGAAGTGTAGTGTGATTGGTGGGACGTGAGGTGGGCGTAGATAAGCTGTGAAAGCATGAAGGGAGGCGTAGTGACATCCACATTTCTACTGATACAGGATGAATGAACAGCTTTAACTAACAGCTGATAGAAACATTTCCAACAAACGGTAAATAAAGACACGGATGCTGGCTCAGTCCTGCACTGTGGAACCAAGTTTCACCTAGAATAAGACACAGATGACCCCCGCGCAGTAATCCCTTCCCTGTCCTCAAGAAGGAAAAAATTTCTCGCTTCTCATGGAGGAGGGAACAAGCTCAAGGCTTCAGACCACCTTGTCTTTACAAACCACTTTGAGGTCTTGTCAACACGCATACCTGAGAAAGAGCTGACTGGGCTGATACCAAAGTGCTTCCCATTGCAGCAACGGGTTCCTCCGCCTCCTCTTTTGCGGGTTATGCTGCAAGGACCTCCATGTTGAGGACCAGAACCTCATCAACCAAGCCCAACATGCATTGACAGAATACTTTACAAAGATTTGAGGGTCTGGAGCTGAACCGCTGTCTCTCAATTTCAAAGGCGGGCCTTGCCAGTTCAGAGTGAACCAAACGCAGAAACCCAGAAATGACGCAACATCTATGATGCTAAAGCGGATAGGCTTTAGGAAAACGAGCTTGGCGAGCGGGAGCCGTTATGGTAGCTAAAGAGCCGTCCCTTAAAATATCAATATTAACGAAAGCTGTCGCTTTTGTGTCCAAAACTTGCGAATACAAGGTGTCATTAAACGCTCTGTACATATACTGTATTTGACTGCACCAAGGAAAGGGAAAACGCGTTTTGTATTGTTTTCACTCTGACGCATAATAAAGGTGATATGTAATTGGTCCATCTTAAAATTTGACGGGGAAATGATTGGGTGCGACTCCGGTGTTAGATCTTTCTGCATTTGAACAGAATGCAGGAGGATCTGATTTGTCGGGCTATCCTAACGCTACAGCAGAAGCTGGAGCTCGCCATCGGGCGCTGCACCGGTAGCTGAGGCGGCTCTCAGACATCTCCCAGACATGTTCCTGTTGGATTCTCCATGGTGAGCTATGTCCGCATCAACATTTCTGCTTTAAGGTAATACTTTACGGTGTGGTAAGGCCATGCCTTCCTCTGCTTTAGGAAGCTGTAAGGTCTTATATTTGACCCTGGGTCTCTTACCCTGCCAGTGAAACGTAGAGATGATTCTGTCAAGTTCTGCAAATTCTTTTTGAGAAATGTCCACTGGGAGTGCTTGGAATAGAGACATAGCGTGGAAGGAAGTTCATCTTCACGCAATCAACTCTGTGACTCAGACTGAGAAACGAAATTGAGTTCCATCTTCTAATGTAATCTTTAATTGTTGCTAGTAAGGGTATATAGTTCAAAGCTTGGTAGGTGAATGCCCCAATATTTAAGTAAATATTGACCCCAGTCAAGAGGAAATCTCTCAAGAAGTTGTTTTGGGGGGCTATAATTCAATGTTAAAAGTTGGGTCTTATGTAAATGTAATTCATACCCAGAGAAACTACCAAACTCCTGCAGAATTCATTCATTCATCAGCTCAGGGAGCACACTAGAGGTTTGTGTCATGTAAACTAAAATGTCACCTGCATATAACGCAATTTTATGGTCTTCTTCTTTCATGGGTTACCTTGGTATTAAGTACCTCAATACTTTCTTAAATGTTTGCTTTAACATTGTGCTAGAGGATCTACATGTAAAGATAAAAAAGAAGTGGCGAGAGGGGACAACATTGCCTCATTCCACATTGTGTTGTAACTGAATCCAACAAATGACTATTAATTAGAATTTTAGCAGATGTCTGGCTATATAGTGTCCGAATTGTTTGAATGGATTTACAGTGTATCCCAAATTTTTCCAAAACTTTGTAAAGAAAAACCCAACTGACGGAGTCGAAGGTTTTGTTTCAGCGTCGAGACCCATTAGGACAGCTTCTATTTTATTTTGTTGAATGTGACTTAAGATATGTAATGATCGCCTGATATTATCATGAGTCTGTCACTGCTTAATAAAACCAGTTTGATCTATGTGAATTAAATGAGGAAGCACCCTCTCTAGTCTCCTTGCCAGAATAGCTGTGAATAATTTATAATCAACATTCAGGACTCTTCATATCATTTTAAAGTAATGAGAAAATCACATTTTTGGAATCAGGAGTGGGTTGCCAGTCCTGAGCATCATGACATTGTTGTACAAAAGGACCTGAGTCTTGCCACGGTGAATTGTGTGGCTTGTCCAAAAAGGAATGTGGAAAGATTGAAGAACAGAAGAGAGAAAAACAAACAAACAAACAAACAAAAAAACAAAACAAATATAAAACATACACACACAGACACAAAAAACAACAAACAATAACTAAATACAAAACATAAACACACACATAAAACAAACACACTGCGCAAGGGGGGAAGAGAATGGCTTCAGCAGCCATCTCAGAGTTAAAAAAAATTAAATAAATAAATGAGAAAAAAATTAAAAAAACAAAAATGAAAATAAAAATAAAAAAAAAGTCAAAACCCTGTGAGTTGCACAAAACCATTTTCTTCATATGACTGAACAGATTTAAAAAAAAAAAAAAACCCAAAAAAATAGTAACAAACAAAACCAGCTTTAATCAGAATGTTATGTAATTTGGGTGATAATGAGTAAAATTA
>JBAMHT010000016.1:25667424-25681261 GCA_037177075.1 Craterocephalus fluviatilis
GCAGCAGATAAGAAGGTTCATTAAAAAAGAAAAGACATGGAAATTATTTTATCGAGACTTGAGACTTGACTTGGACTTGCAAAAAATGACTTGTGAACATCTCTGATATATATACATACATACATACACACACATATATATATATATAATAAACTGTCTTATGCAAGTAAATGTATACAAATGATTTTAGAGTTTAATATTTATTCATATGTTTTAACTACGAGTTTGTCTGTGATAAACATGGCACAAACACAAATATATAAATATTTTATAGAAAAGATCAACAGAAAATAAAAGCATCTCTCTACAGAAGCAGTAAAATATAAGTTAAAAAAAATTTTTGGGGAAAATAAATGTCTGCTTTTTTATTTTTATAGATCAGTTGATAAATTATGCATTAACTCCATAATAACGCGTTACCATGCCATGAAATATATATTGTGTTGAAAATCTGAAGCTCTGCTCTTTATTTCACGTATTCCGTGTCCACGTTATGCTATCATATTCAGCAGGCTTTCAAAGAGTCTTGAATATTCAGGAGAAATTTTGTTTTTCTTTTATGTTTCAATGATTGAATGAAAAGAAAAATAAGGAATAAAGTTGTGACTTTTTCTCATAACAAAAAAAATCATTTTAAATAAGTATTAGGCAGAAATGAGAACATTGCAGTTTAAATGTTTCTATAATAAAAGTGTGCACCGGTGAATAAAGATTTAGTTTTTACGGTAGTAAACTGATACTGGAACAAGGTCTGGCATTAATGTCGGCTGGTAGAACTGGGGAGGAAGGGGTTAAACTGGTGCTTCAGGTGTTGTGATGAAAATTTCTCTTCCTGTTTTGTCTGATTTGTCTTCTCCTTCTTCTTATTCTTCTTCATCTCTCCTTTCTTTTCTCACGCTGCTCTCTGATGGACTCATCTTCATCATCTTCATCATCCCCTTCATCAGGCTGCCGTCAGTCAAACATGGGTTCATGCAGTTGCGTTTCATTCATCCTCTTCCAACCCTTCAACCCTCCATCCCTCCATCCTCTGCCTCAGTTTTCTTTTTCTTCTCTCGTCCGAACGTTTGAACACCAGGTCGTCTCCATTCCTGCTCGCACACCGGTCCCGTTCAGGGAAACGGTTTAAATAAAGTTTCGCGCGTCGTTGCGAATGGTCCGGACCTGGTGTCCAAGCGTCTGCGGCTCGTCCCAGCTGGGGACGGCAGGTTTCACCCTCTGCTCTGCAGATGAAACTTGAAGTTAAGAGCTGCAGCTCGTCCGGCAGATCAGGACTCGGTTCATGACTCGGGAACTAAAGGAGGCAGCGTAAGGAACAATTGGGAACAAAGTCTAAAGGAATCACTATTTTCCCGGAGTTTTAGAGAAATATGAATATTTAGATAATTCTGTCCTCTGATGGATCATCAGTTGAAGAGGTGTTGTCGGGGCAATTAGCCCTCAGTCGTGTCTGCAGGCGTCCGTAGAGCTGCTCAGAACCAGCAGGACTCCCAGTTTAAAGTTCCCACGAAACCAGTTAGTGGTTTTATTAAAGAGGAAGTAAACCTAAATCTGGAGTTTTTAGAGGAATTATTTATTGGAACATTTTACATAGAATATTTCTTAAGAATGACGTTTTATCCAAATAGCCCGTTAACATGATTGTCAAAATCTCGTAACTGGATAATTGGATCAACAAACCGGTCAGGAATGAGAAATTCAAAGAGCCTGTTTTGCATTTTAGGACGGATTCACACCAGATTTGGATCCTTGTCGGTTGGGATGGGAGGAAAAATCTGTTCACAAAAATATCACAAATCTTTGTTTCAAAAGTTTTAGTGATTTATTTATTTATTTATTTTTTTTTGGATTGAAAATTAGTTTTTTTTTTTTCTTTTAAAACTCAGGCATCATAAGGAAAATGATGTTCTGGTTTCTGGGCTGGCTGCGAGTACAAGTAGCTCCCTGGTGACGTAATGTTAGCATCTAACTAGCCAGTTAGCTTAGCGAGACGGCTCCATGGCTAGATTTTGCATCGTACGCGTTTTCTTGGATTTTTATAAATGCTGCCACACTCTCGGCTCCCCGTGACTCGGTTCGGTAAAAACTTTTACGGCGAGTCATCAACGTCACGGCCGACCGGCTGCTGCTTCTACTTCGACTGGAAGGTCGACAAACAAAGCTTAAATTGTAAAGAAAAGGAACAATTACGTAGATTTTAAGTTTGTGTCCGACTATTTTGATGAAATCGTAACGAATCGACCAATCTTAGCAGCTCTAGATTACACGCACATAACCAGCCAACATGCTAACATGTAGCATCTGTTCCGAAAGTTAACCCCATTGGCCGAGAGAGCGTCACGCCAAAGCTAAAAACTAGCCGCTTTCGCAAAGTAAAATCGGTCTGACTCGTCCTAATCTGACGAAGAACATGCTAGCGCTCGCTTTGGCTTCAGGCGCTTCGGCAGAAACGCGTTTTTTTTTGGTCCGGTTCTAGCTTTAACGCTTAGATCGAGATCCCGTCGGATCTAGCTGATCTGGTTGCCGCCGCTCCGCTGCTTCCCATCATGCATCTCTGCCGCTGCCGGCCGGCGCAGCATTCACATGATCTGGGAAAAACCGCGGACCGGTTCCGGCCGGCGGGGAAGTCGGGGAAAAACTGGCGTGGACGGTGGAGTTTAGCCAGTTTCTGTTCCCACATGATCTGAATGTGACCTGAAGCCCCGCCTCCTGTCGGCTCAGGCTGCTGATTGGCTGTCTGATGGTGTGTTTATGCCCCGCCCACAGCTACGGAAGGTGGAGAGGGACAAGAAGACGATGGACCAGGAGATCGTGGAGCTCACCAACAAGCTGCTGGACGCGAAAAACACCATCGACCGCCTGGAGGAGCTCAACGTAAGACTCCGATCAGCTGACCCGGTTACCACGGCTACCCTCCGAACGGCAGCCTGACAGAACCAGAACCAGCTCAGACCAGATCAGATCCTTCTGTGACAGAAATTACAAGAAAACGATCCAAAACAGTTTATTTTGAAAATTCATCTCAATGACTTCCTTATTTCAATATTTCAATATTTGAGCTTTTATTTTGGTAGCATGCCACTTCCATGTCTTCCTGTGAGGGACTCTTAATTTAAACATCTGAATGTGTTTCCTGTCCCTGGAAACTATTCTGGGATTTTAAACCCGGGTTTCTGTAGAACCGGATCCGCTTCTGATCAGCAGGTCGAGTTTCCTCCTGGAGCGGCGTTCCCAGCACCGGTTGGAACTGGAATATCTTCCATCTGATGCTGGGAATGTTTACATTTTAAACCCATTTTGCCCCGAGCGTCGTCTGACAGGCGACGGCCCGCTGGGATCTGCTCTGAGCTCAGCTGGTTCTGGTTTTCCCCTGCTGATCCGAGACCGGCCCGCATCTCCTTTCAGTTTCAGGAGGTCATTTCCAGGCCGACCGGTTGCCATGGTAACCGCCTCCCCATCCTGCAGTTGCCTCCTTCCAAGCGGGTGATTGACAGGTGTGTGTGTGTGTGTGTGTGTGTCTCTGCAGGAGCGTTACCGGCAGGACTGCAACTTGGCCGTACAGCTGCTCAAATGCAACAAATCCCATTTCAGGAACCACAAGTTTGCCGACGTAAGTACCTGCGCGCGGCGTCGCCTTTACCTGCTGCAGCTCAGATCCCCCGACAGGTGAAGCGGTTACCGCGGCAACATACTGGTCGCGGATTTAACTTTAGCGTTTAGACGCGTTTCAACTGCAGAGGTCATCAACAGGAAGCTCTGCGTTTAATGGATGAAACAGCTGATCCGCTAATGGCATCAGTGTGTGTGTGTGTGTGTGTGTGTTTGTACGCATGCACATGTGTGCGTGCGTGGAATTGATCCCGAGTGTTGATGGCTGCATTAGATCCATTAGACTTTGTAGAGACTCAGCATCGCATTCCTGGAAACTGCGTGTGTGTGTGTGTTTGTTCTTCTATCATTGTGAGGACCTACACAAGTGTTCAACCTGGGAAGTGAGGACGCCTTTTCAAAGTAGGGACATATTGATAAGTCATCACTTTTTTTTTTTCTTTGAGAAAAACATTTAACCCCTGGAGATCATTACAAAGTTTCTGACAAGCATTTTTGGAAAAGAAATTCCCGCTATGTATCTAATAGTATGATTAAGCCATTAATCTCCTCATTGGAGAACAGCTTGTTGTGCATTAAGTCCTGAAATATTGAACGTTTGCTTTCAAAAATGTAGATTAGGGCAAATTAAGTCTACCTGTTGAGGGTAAAGTGAGTTTTAGGTAATTTCTGACAGCAAACAACACGTCATAAAGTGAATACTGATGTTGACGTCCTAGCAGTTTAAAAATATATTGTCTATTATTGAAACTGTGTGTCTTCTTGGTTTTACAATTTCACCATCAACTTTCAGGATCCAATATTGTAGGTGTTTTTACTAGAGATCCAAACAATTAATCGATAATCAGTTAATCGTTGATAAGAAATTACTTGATTTAAAATAAATTAATTGCAGTTAATCGTTTTGAGGTTGTAACTCCTCAAAGTGTAATTCGCACAAGTCCTTGATGAATATGCAGGAACACAAGACAAGCTGTCCTCTGACCATAGATATAATAGTTTAATTAATTAATACTTTATTCGTTTGCAAAATCTTCTCCTTCGAGTTAACATGGAAACTTGGAGAAGGAGGAATTATCTGATTCAGAATTAAACGTGGAATAAACAGCCTCTTTATTCAGAATTAAGTTTCATTCAGAATTAACATGTAATCAGGAATTAAGTGTTTAACGCTTTAAAAACGGAGGCGGCCGCCTGCGGCCGCTAGGGATCCCCAATTAGCTTAATCCCGATTTAAACTATCATTAAAAAAAAATCTATAATAGCTAGAGAGCATTTTTTTTCAGCTGAAAGCTAATAATCTCGCCGTTCTAACGAGTCAATTGCTGCGATATGATGATGTCATCACGTTGCGCTACGTACGATGCAAAACGGCGGTGCACACTAGCAATTAGAGTTACAGTTACAGTTTTTTGAGGGTTAAATGCTAATTTTTCACCTGTTTAAAGCAGAATTAACTTTAATTTTAAGTTAAAACGTCGCCTGTGTTGCAGCTTCCCTCGGAGCTGCAGGACATGCTGAACAAACACATGAAGAGCAGCCTCCCGGAGCGAAGCCCCGCCCCCGGCTCCCAGGACCCGGACACGCTCAGCCTGACGCCCGCCGACGTGGTGCCGACCTCCGTCATCGCCCGCGTGCTGGAGAAGCCCGAGCCGCTGGTTCTGAACTCGGCCCAGTCCAGCAGCTGTGGCCGGCCCGTCGCCGAGGACGTGTTCGTGCACGTGGACATGACGGGCCCCGCCGCCAAGGCGCAGGAGAATGGCGGCGGCGCTCGGGAGGCGTCGCAGCAGAACGGCTCCTGCCGCAGCCAGAGCAGCCTGGAGGAGGAGGTGGGCGGAGCTACTTCCTTCGAGAAGCTGAACCCGTACCCGGCGCCGCCGCCCCCCCACCCGCTCTACCCCGGCCGCAAAGTCATCGAGTTCTCGTCCGACGATAAAGTCAAGATCCCCAAAAACTCGCCGCTGCCGAACTGCACTTACGCCACGCGGCAGGCCATCTCCCTGAGCCTCGTCCAGAACGACGACGAGAGGATGGCGCCCGGAAGCCCCGCCTCCTCCTCCGGCGGGGGCAGCGCCGCCAACCAGAGGATGCCGCCGTCGCATTGCGACGCCGCCAGCGAGCCGCTGTCCAGCCAGTCCAGCCCGTTCAGCAGCCCGCCGCAGGTAGAGAGAAGCTTCACCCACCAGCACACCTCACAGCCAATCAGATCTCAGACTAAAGGTGTAGCTGCTTTATGATTGGTCCAAACAGAACCAAACAAAACTAGAATTAAAAAGAACCAGAACAAAACTAGAACCAGAATCAAACAGAACCAGAACGAAACAAAACCTGAACCAGAACAAAACGGAACCAGGTTGCGCATTCCACCGCATTTAACAAAAGTTCTGGTTCCTGTACCCCGGTCCCTGCAGTGGAACTGGGTCATGGGTCAGTTCAGACTGGTCTTTGGTCTTTGTTTTTTTCACAATCTTTTATTTCAGTAACACGATTAACAATATAGTGGGTACAGAACAATAAGAATTATAAGACATTCCAATAATAAAAAAAATATTTAAATAAAATGTACAGAACAGTTTAACAGGAAAATGGGGAAAAAAGCAGCAGATTTCATTTTGTCGTAATGAGAAGCAAGTTTAATACTTTTGTTGTTTGCAATTAGTCTTAATTGGTCTATGGGATTTTAAAGAGACTGGTTTTTAGTTCTGGTTCCTGATCTTTAGAATCTGATGTCACGGCTGTGATGTCATGTGTCGTAACGCTGTGGCTCCGCCCCCTCCTGCAGGCGCCCAGCGTCCTGGCGAGCTCGGGCAGCTCGGAGGAGGACCTGCTGGCCAACTGGCAGCGGATGTTCGTGGAGAAGATGACGCCGTCCTGCGACGGCTCCGTGGTGCACCGGACCTCCTTCAGCAGCCAGACGGCCCAGGAGCTGCAGAGGCGGCGCCCGGCGGCGGGGGGCGGTGCTTCCTCCTCGTCGGACCATCACCGGGCGGCGTACTCGGACGGCGAGGAGGGCTCGTCGGCGCGGAGCTGGACGCCGAGCCGCGGCTCCAGCCTGGACACCGACACGGACACGGAGCCGCGGCCCGGGCGCCGGGGTCCGTACGGCGGCGGCGTGGGGGAGGCCGAGCGGCTGCTGATGAACCTGGAGGACGACGGCGGCGCCGTGGCGGCTGCGACCGGCCCGGCGGAGGCCGGCAGGAAGGAGGAGGAGGAGGAGGAGGAGGACGGCGAGAGTTCGGCCGAAGAGCGCGACGTCCTTCCTCACGACCTGCCCGTCATCTCGCCGCGCCTCCTGGACTTTGACCCCGCCCTCAACGCCGCCGCGCCGCAGCGGCCCCAGAAGAGCCCCAAGAGGATGGGCGTGCACCACCTGCACCGCAAAGACAGCCTGACCCGAGCCCAGGAGCAAGGCACGCTGCTGGACTGACCGTCTCCGTGGCAACGCGCCTGTCCGTCATCAAGGAAACAGGCCACGTCCATCCAGGATATAGCCATACTTCACCGTATGCTGCCGAGTTCGCCGCCTGACCAGTGTGTGTGTGTGTGTGTGTGTGTGTGTGTGTGCGTGTGTGTGCGGACCGATCAGTTCTGACATTAATCAATCAGTTAATCAGCTGATAGATTCCAAGCTGATTTTTTTTTTTTTTTCTTGTCGCTGACGTCAAAAAGTGATCAGAAATCAGATAAAAGATTTTAAAAAAGTAAAAGTTGCAGCGATCGGTAATCGGGGCCTTCAGGTAATCATGTGAGCTATTGATCAGTGAATGGTGGCTCTGCCTTCAGAGGCTTCTGAGGCTTTTTGATCGGGACAGTTGACGAATCCAAACTTCGTGGTTTGCAGATCCTGAAGACTAGAACAGACTCAGAAATGTTTTCTTCCTCACTCCTCGAGGTCGATTCTCTGCCGATTTATTGTGGCCGTTTTCTGCACAGGTTCATGTACTAAAAATCCTTTTATCAAAAGAGATGAACAGTTTAAAGATTTTCAAGATTAATATTTCAAATCATAAAAAAACAACATTTTGCAAGAACTAAACCTTAGTCCTGAAGAACCAATCAGATTCCTCCGATTCCCAAATTTTTTTACTGAAGAACCAATCAGATTCCTCCAGTCCGGATGAATGGCGGATTCCTTTGAGATTGTATGGTTATTTCTCACGTTTAAAAACACTAACAAGCCTTATTTGGTTCAGCAGAACCTCATCTGTGTGATTTTGATCTAATGCACCAAAATACTGGACCTAAAATCCCACAAAAAAAAAAAGTTGAGTCAAAACAACAAACTGATAACGAAACATTTTTGTAATTGAAAGTAAATATAGTTTGTAATGTAAAAGAAAATAAAAAATCATGCACAATGGTTGAAAGTAACTGTGAAATACTAGTATTTACATAGAAAAAATGCAAGCTGTACCTCAGGTGGTCCTTCCTGCTCCACGTTCACAGATCGCAAGAGACAAAAAAAGACTTTTTTTCACTTTAAACACGATAACGTTAAACTTCAAATCCAAACGTGTCACTTTTCTCTTCAAGTGAGACGTTTTAAAAACTGTCTCATAGTTTGAAGTCTCTCCTGTAGACTGATGTTGGATGAGACACCGTGGACATACATAATAAAGGCAGAGTTTAGAACAGCATCACCGGTGGCCATGGTCACTTTATTTTCTTACTGAAGTTCACGGTTATAATTATTCATAAGTATGCAGGGTCCGAACCACATGTCGGACGTTTATAAAAAACCAAACAGTTTGAAAATCAGTGGAAATCTGAGCAGGTTTGGGTTATTTAAAAGCTACATGTCCCATTAAATCAGTGTTGGAGCTGCCTGTGCTAAGATGGCTGCCCGTGCGGACGCTCCAGTCCATTGGCCAGCAGCGTCGGGTACTCATCCAGCCTTTATTACGGATATCTAGGGCTGGGATATACTTGCTGTAAACTACGAAGGCACAGCGGCCAAAATGATCGATACCGGAGGCCACCACTAGGGGGAGTTTACAGCACTGTACTCTGAAAGTTACAAGTTATCGGTCCGTTGTTTCCGGCTTTTTTCCACTAACAACGAGCTGAAAATGGGCTTTGGAAACGAGGAAGCAGGACTGCTAATTTTACATTTACGGTAGAAACAAAGAAACCTTCGAGTTTCCATAAACTGAGTCACTTTTAAGGCTTTCATTGTACGAACATTGTTAAATTAATTGTTACTTACAAAAATTTCCAAACAAATCACAAAAAAGCTTGTTGAACATTGAGCAAAATGACGCAATGACGAGAAAATACTCGGCCATGGCGAAGTCTGAATGAAGTAATACCAAAAACGTGACATTTGTTCAGCTGGCATCTGGTTCTGGTGACTCTGCAGATTCGCCTCCTCTGATTGGTCGAATGTGTATCTGTCAGATGTGAACATTCATAAAAAATCCACCTCATTTTGAAAAAATTAAACTCATAAAAAGGCCGAATGGAATTTCTTGACTGATGTGAACGTCGATCTGACATTGATTCGTTTAATTACTAGTTACTCTGACGAAATATTTAATTAGTTGTGTGACTGCGCCGCTAACGGAGATGAAGTTAGAAAACTTGTGTAGGGGAAATCGCGATGTCGTCTGCATAGAAACGAGCTGGTAAATAAACGATGAAAAATCGGAACCAGGATCAATGTCAGAAACACGGTACCGTGTGCGTTTGTGTGTGTGTTGGGAAAACAGACGGTAACAAACGAGACACGCCTGGACTCAAACGTGCACGCACACGCTCGGACACTCAGTGCCTCTCTCACTTCCTGTCCGAGGTTGTGAGTACGACGCCGGGCTTGCGGAAGGTCGGACTTGTCTTTTGATGTCTCTAATCATTTCCTGTCAGGTGACACTACTTGGTCAGCTGATTGGTCAGTTGTGGAATCGCCCGATGTGTGACCTTTGACTCTGACTCGCCCCTCCCCCACCAGTGACTGTCCCTCAGGGGTCGGAGGGGGCGGAGCTTCTCCACAGCTCACACCTGGAATGTAACCATGTTTCTTTGTTTTCACCTTTGTGTTGTTTGGGTTTTATGGTTTCGTTTTGTTGTTTGTGTTTTTTGTTTGCTGTATGGAAGCCTGTTGGTGCCAGAAATGATTTGTTGTGAGACCTGCAGCGCCCCCCGGTGGAGTGGAGGTACTGCAGCTTTGTTTTTGGCACCTCGGAGCTCCCGTACGGCAACGCTCGCTTCGTTGTTCTTCTGATGTCGCAGATCGAATGTCGACTTGCTGCCTCCTCACAGCTCCGATTGTGGCTCACCGATCACCCATGATTGATCCTCATCGATTGATCCGACACGTCGCTCTTGTTCGTCACTTTGTTCTTCTCAGTCGTGTTTTCACAGAAATTCGTGGAGTCCCGATCGTCGACCGAGTATTGATCATTGGCCGAGTTCTGATCAGCCTTGAACTCCACGAGGTAGCTGAAAGTATTGATTATTAATCACTGAATGTTTAGACTTTAGATCAAAGTTGCAATGAATGATTTAATTGATTGTTCTTGGACTAATCGATCATTGATCACTTCTTCCGTTGTCTGATTTTTGTCAAGAAACCAACACGTTTCATTTTACGTCACCTCAAAGTTAACAAGAAAATATTTAAATTTGTTTTATACGAAATTATTAATTGCTTAACATGATAGTTGAAGCTCTTCTTCATCCCCAAAACCTTCAATCAGCTGATCGATTTTTTTTTGTTTTTTTTGTTTTTTTTTTAAGCAGAGCCGAGATTTAACGATCAACAATCTTGTGTTCTTAATCTCAGATTACTGAAGCTTCATCCAGAACCAGACCGCCCTGATGGGAAACAGGAAACCAGCTTTTCACAATGGCTACGGTTATATGATGATGATAATTCCGAATTAAATAATCAGGGCTCTGATTGGTTGGATGGTGGAAGTGACGTACCGTACGTACGTCTACCAGAAGTTAAAAACTCTTCCTGCTTCGATTTTCAACATGAGAAAACGTCGTATAAGAAGCATTTTGGTTTGATGTGGATTCTATTTATGAAGCAGCCGCTAGCATGCTACGTCACTTTCACTTTCAAATTAAAATTTAATTTTTCAAAACATCTCATTTTTCTTCTGTTTAAAGCTGAATTAACTAAAATTCTGAATTAAAGAGGAAATAAAACTCGCGTAAACATGGCCAGTGAAAGAAATCGGTCGGACCTCATGGTGCGTTCAGGTCCATCTAACTGCAGGTAAAACCACAGAATGTTCCTTTAAGTGCTTAAACATCTAAAATACTCAGCAGCTCAATCCCACGCAGACAATGACACCTAAACGCACCGCTCCTCCCCACCTTCCTCCTCATCAGCTGCTTTTAAATTATTCATGTTTTTCTGTCTCACTGATACTGTAATCTGTGTGTGTGTTTGTGTTTTCTTTGTTTTTGTGCTTTTGAGGACAAAACTGATTTGTCCTACATCATGGGGACGTGACATCTCTATGAGGACATTGTGTCCCGTCCTTATTGAGGGACAGAACCGGGTCCTCACAAAGGAACAAAAACCGTGATGTGTGTTTAATATTTTATTGGAGTCATCAGATGTTCGGAAAAAGTGTGTGTGGGACGTGCAGCTGGTATAAATAGACTTTACATCCGGACTCGTGCATCTTTAATGATTCTTCTTGAGTTTAATCAGAGGCACCAAGGTCGCCTCCTTTTCTTCGTCCCTTTTTTTCTTTGTATCATTTGTATTCTTCCTCCCCTTCCTCCTCTCAGTCACCATATTGTCCGATCTTCAAACCTGGTCCTGGTTCTGGTCTGTTGAGCTGGTGAAGCTTCAGAACCTGACAGAAAAAGTTGTTTTTCAGTTGAAAGCTTCGTGTTCGTGTCACGCTTGTGCCGTGATCACTGTCGTCCTGGAAGCATCGGTCGTCGCAACGTTCAGGTTTCTCTGACGACGTGAAGCGTTCGTGGACGCTCCACACGCGCACCTGAGCACGGGGGCCTCACCTGTATCATCCAGCTGGATGCCACGGCACGGCATCCAGGTGATTGTAGCCCCGCCCCTTTCCTCCACTCTGCTCCCGCAGGTGCTGTCTGAGGCCGCTCACCTGGGCTCAGGTGTTTCAGGGCGGGAATTTCCTCGCGGCGGCGGGTTTTTTTGTTCCACTTCCTGTTGGGGAGAAATCTCTGACTGTTAGAACTCTGACTTTATTTTCTCAGTTTGTAAACGATGTATATTTTAAAACAAATAAAATATTTTAACTGTAGCTTCGCTTCGCGTTTTTATTCCCCTCAGGAAGCCGTCGGTCCCGATGCATGCTGGGATACGCTGATTAAACACCGTCAGGTTCCAGTTAACCCAACTGTCACGGGGTTTCCCAACCTGTGGTCCGGGACCCCCCAGGCAGTCGCCTGAAGCTGACCATTCAAAGCCATTGTGATTGAAAATTGTTATTTTTATATTGTGATTTTTCAGAAATATTCATGCATAATTTATTTTTTATGTTTTTTAAAAGGAATATTTTAACTCAATGCCTGCATTTATATTTTAGATGAAAGTAGAATAAAAAATGTGTGTGTGTATATATATATATATATATATATATATGCGCAAAAAAGTTACTGTAACAAATTAAATCAATATAAAATGAATGTAAATTGATCAAATCTATGAGGCATAAAGAGATTTCATTTTTTAAAAGAAAAGTTTTTAAAATTTGCTATTTTTGGAATTACAGGGTTTTATGTGTTTTGTAGAATTTAGGCAATATGGCGGATCAACCCATTAAGATTAATATCTTGAAGAGTCCAAGCATCATTTTACAATCTATGAATTAAAACAAAGTCGAGTCAAATTCCAGTTTGTGATAGTTTCATTTTAAGGAAGTTTCCATCTTTCATCTGGAAACGGAAACGTGTCTGAATTCATCCTGTAGGTGCAGGAGCAGCCTGGACCGGTCCCGGTTCTGCTGGAGGACTGGATCCGGAGGACTCCAGGCTCCCCCATAACCCTGGTCTGTTTGTTCTCAGCTTTACCCTCAAACTGGAAATCACACATAATGTCTCCACCGTCTGAGAGAAGCTGAGCATGGCTGCTCGCTGTGCTCTGCTGCCACCTGCTGGTTAACCTGGTCTGGATCAGGTCCAGGATCATGAAGATCTTCTACAAACTGGATTCATGTTGAAGTTCTCAGAAATTAAATAAGTGCTGCATGAGATTTTTAACATTGGTGAGTTTTTTGGATTTAACATTTAGCAACATATTTTATTAAAACATTAGATTCACGGTAGAACTACTGGAAACAAAATACTTTGCTAATTATGCTGGGAATAAAATACTCTGTTTACGTTCTACTGCAAATAAAATACTTTCTTTACGTTCTACTGGGAATAAAATACGATGTTAAACTACAGGGAATAAAATTTCTTCACGTTTGACTGGGAATTAAAAATGGCAAAAACAAGTTTATGAAAAAACTTTATTTTTTCCAACCCAAACAAAAAATCAGATGAAGATCCGGTGCAGCTTTCTGATTGGTCGGCCGAGATGTCTCAGCTTTGCTTGGTGCCATTGAAGAAATCTTCCAGAACCTTCTCCACCTCGTCCTCGCTGTAGTCCACCACCACGAACCGCTCGCCATCGGCGGCTCCTCGGATCATGGCCGACAGCCCTGCAGGTACAAACAGGAAGTTAAAGCGTCCATCGACCAATCAGATCAAGCTCTGCAGCTTCCTGTTTCACCAGGAAGTAAACAGGAAGTGTCCTCACTGCGTCCGGACGACGGTCTGAACAGACACAGGATCTTCTTCTTCATGTCGACGGCTCGGCCGAGCTCGTAGCCGACGCCCAGAGACGGCTGCGTCACCTCGGCAACGACCACTGAGACACACAGGTCAGAGGTCAGACCAAGCTTCCAGAGATCCATGACCGACCAATCGATCGGGTCTCACCGTCAGACTGCCGCAGCCAATCCACGTCCCGGTCATGGATGTCTTTGTCTTCTGCCACGCTACCATCTTCCCCTGTCCAATCAAAGCACAGCAGGTCAGCGACTGCTGTTTAGGGGTTCCTCAAGGCTCCACCCTGGGGCCCCTGCTTTTTAGGGATTCCTCAAGGCTCCACCCTGGGGCCCCTGCTTTTTAGGAGTTCCCCAAGGCTCCAACCTGGGGCCCCTGCTTTTTAGGAGTTCCCCAAGGCTCCAACCTGGGGCCCCTGCTTTTTAGGGATTCCCCAAGGCTCCAACCTGGGGCCCCT
>JBAMHT010000016.1:25709551-25727950 GCA_037177075.1 Craterocephalus fluviatilis
GTTGTCTCTGCGGAATGCGGAGTTTCCTGTGTCCTCCCTCTCTCCCTCTCCTCCCCCCCTCCCCTTCACCCCCACTTTTCTCCCTTCTCTCCCTTCCTTCTTTTGTTTTTCTCTGCTGACATCAGAGACTCACTTCCTGTCCGGACTGCAGCTCCTCGCCTGTTTTCTGCCTGCCAGACGCTGCTCAGGGCAGAAAACAGCCAGAGGACGAACCCTTTCCCAGAATGCCTTGAGAGCAAGCAGCCCCCAGTCTGGTCACATGACTGCGTGGTCAGCAGTGATAGGTGCTTTAATTGATGCTCTGCTCTGGGTTTTTTTTTTTTTGTTTGTTTGGGGGGGGAGGGGCTTAAACATGTAAAGCTGTGATGTCATCACTTATTTCCTGCTGTGATTCGCTACAGTAATAAAATATCCTGACATCATCACTGACGTCTGTCTGTCTGTGACATCATGAGGTTACGTCCTGCACCACCTGGGTCTGATGACATCATCACAGAAGCTCCACCCACTTTGTTTTCATGAGTCAGCAGTTTTTTTAAAATGTTGCTGATTCATTTCTTCTTAACGTTATTTCAGTCTGGAGGAGTTTACGATCCGCATCGTAAACTGGGGTTTTCGTGAGAAAGTTTGAGGATCTTTTGTCCGTCATTACCGTTACCTTCCTCTACTTGGTCGTTGGTCTTCATGGAGTCCTCAAAATAATTTACCTACGAAAGATGCAAACTTTAAAAATTGTGCCGTTAAACACAAGTTTTCTGAGAAAATTTTGAATTCTACAGAATTTGGGATTTAAATGTTGAATTCAGAGAGAATTTAATATTAAACAGAATTCTGAGAAGATTTTAAATATGAGTGTAAAATTCTGAAGTTATGTTAATAAATTTAGAATTCTGAGAGAATTTCAAATTCAGATGTTAAATTCTGAAATTTTTAAATCAAATGTTGAATTCAGAGAATTTGAAATTGAAATGTTGAATTTGAGACAACTTGAAATTAAATGTTGAATTCTGGGAATTTGAAATTTAAATTTAGAATTCTTTCTGAGAGAATTTCAAATTCAAATGTTAAATTCAGAAATGTTTAAATCAAATTTTGAATTTTGAGAGAAATTAATATTAAAACTTAGATTTCTGAGAAGATTTTAAATATGAGTGTATAATTCTGAAAATGTTAAATATAAATTGAATTCTGAGAATCTCAAATTCAAATGTTAAATTTGAGACAATTTGAAATTAAATGTTGAATTATGAGAGAAATTTAAATTTAAAATTCTGAGAATTGTAAATTCAGACTTTTTCTCATTTCTAAAAAAATCTAACAAATTTTTTAAAAAATCCTTCCAATCTTTTTATTTTTTCCTTTTTTTCAAACTTCTTTAAAAAAAAATCAGGCTTTTTCCTCAGAGTGTTTTATTTTCCTCTTCTGTGGCCTGATACAACAGACCGTTATGGGAGGAGGTAAAATTCGGGGGTTTCTGGAAGTTTCTGGTCCACATGGGAATATTAGAATGACTCATTCCAGGGCGTTGTTCATGTTTTCCTCCCTCAGCTGATCCGGACTACAGCAGTAAAAGTCGTCTTTTCTGACCGGACCTGAAGCCATCGGGGGGCGCGCGCTTTGCCTCCTGCTCGCGGTGCTGGGCGCAGCGCTGGCTGAGAATAAAAAAGTTTATTTCGCAGTCGGGGGGGGGCCTGAGCTGGTTTCCTACGGCTGGAGGGACGGAGACAGCGCGGACAGAGACTGGGATTAATGTGACCATCGCAAATGAAACGTACACGCAAGGTGTTAAAAACGTTTCCTGCATAATGAGGAACCCAGTCAGCGAGAAGGAAAGCAAACCCGTCCCCAACCCCTTCTACCGGGAGCCGCCAAACGAAGAGCCGTACCGCGACCTAACAGCGATTACCGTTTCTTTGGGGTTATTGGCTGCAGCTATGTTTTCTGCTGCTATAATTATTTATATGAAACACAGAAGGATGTGTACGAGGGCATCATCTTCTGAAAGAGAGAATCAAAACTGAGACGTTTGTTAATCATCCATATCGTTTTGCTCAGAAGCATAAATATCAGTTTAAACAAGTGTTCAGATATAAAGATCCTTCCTTCCAGCAGCCATCACACTGAAGAACAAAGCCGTACATTCATATTATTGTAAAAAATAAATAAATAAAAAATACAATATTCAATTTTCATCTGGGATTAATAAAGATTTTTTTTTTCATTCACTTTTTCCCAGAAGAGGAACTTTAAATATCCACTTTCACTTTCAGGTCAAATATGAAAGTGAAGAAATTACATTTAGACGAAGGAAAGAGACGTGATGATAAATAACATTTATTCATCAAAATGATCCAGTTCTCTGTAAACCAGCCCAGCTTGTTTTGGAGGGAAAGTTTTCCTGCTTCTGTCATGGAAATGTGGGAACATCTGAGAGGAGTTGCTGGTTCTAAACTCTGCCTTAGTAAACTTTATATACATATTCTATGTTACAAATAAAATGTTTTAAACTATCGGCTCTTTGTTTCTGATGTTTTTCACAGACATAAAACAGCCTGGAGATCCAGTTTAAACTGGATTTCTGTCCCGGGTGTATTTGGTGGGGACATGAGGTGACCTCTGACCTCGGTTTGGATGATGAGGTCGCTGCACGCGTGGAAATGAAGACGCATCAACTTTTACAATCTGGAAAAGTTCCTCGGATCATCATGTGGCGTTCCGGATTTAAAAGTAAAGAGGCTCTGGCTAAATGTGATCTGAAGTCGTGACGAAGGGTTTAAGATTAGTTAATATGTAAATTAGTTTATATGTAAATAATAAATATGTAAAGCAGATTAAATGAAACATAATGAGCCACAAAAACCTATTTTCTCTCTTTAATTTATTTATTTTTAAAGGTTGACTTTGATCACGTTAATGCAACTATTGCTCCCTGATCTGGACCAACTCCTGTCAGAGGGTCATGTGGACCAGGAAGACGTGGTTCCCGGACTCTAACAGGATTTAGTTCCCGGACTCTAACAGGATTTAGTTCCCGGACTCTAACAGGAAGTGGTTCCCGGACTCTAACAGGAAGTGGTTCCCAGACTCTAGTAGGATTTAGTTCCTGAGGGAGGAATCAGGTTTTACTTTGAAGTTCCCTGCAGGTTTGTCCCGCTGACGGACCAGAACCGTGGCCGCGTTTCTCATAAAGTTCTCGGGAACTTTATCTGTGAGACACACGCGCTGAGGCCACGCCCACCAGTGCGCCGCTGATAAGCATGACATCACTGTGACATCATGGCAGACGGGGTTTCCCGGGCTTGGCAGCAGGGCCTCATGTTGGTGCTGTCAGCTGATCCTGATCAGGGTTATTGATCTGCAGGTCAGAGACGTTATCGATCGATAACACCCATCACATGACCGTTACCGTGGAAACAAACCCGATGGCTTTTACCTGGAGATCAGGTCTGAGACCAGAACCAGGTCCAGGAAAACAAGCTGATGATCATCGTGACCTTTGACCCTCAGCCTGCAGCTGAGCAAACAGCTGTGTGTCTCCTCTTCCTCCCCGCTCCTCTTCCTCGCTTCTCTTCCTCACCGCTCCTCTTCCTCACTGCTCATCTTCCTCACACCTGCACTAAGGATGGAAGTTTTGTTGGTTTTTAGTTTTGTAGTTTTACACTTTTATAGTTTTGTAGTTTAAAGTTTCATAGTTTTGTAGTTTCATAGGTTTTTGTAGTTTTATAAGTTTTTAGTTTTATAGGGTTTTGTAGTTTAGTAGGTTCATAGTTTTGTAGTTTTAACATTTTGTAGCTTTATAGTTTGTAGTTTTATAGTTTTGTAGTTTTGTAGTTTTGTAGTTTTGTAGTTTTATAGTTTAATAGTTTAATAGTTTTGTAGTTTTGCAGTTTTATACTTTTGCAGTTTTGTAGTTTTATACTTTTATAGTTTTGTAGTTTTATAGTTTTGTAGTTTTATAGTATTGTAGTTTTATAGTTTTGCAGTTTTGTTGTTTTGTAGTTTTTAGTTTTATAGTTTTGTAGTTCTGTTGAGCTGCAGGTGTTTCCTGAGCAGAAGTTTCAGGATTTTTTTCTTCTGGTTTGTTTATTTATTTCAGGTTCCAGAGAATTTCTGTTTGATCAGCTGGTCGGTCTGCTGGTGGATGACGTCACAGCAGAGTGACGGACTGATGGAGAAGCAGCTGATGGAAGTCAGAGAGCGCCGCCTGCTGGACCGTCACACTCACTGCCACTCTTCCAGCTCTACGGACGCCCATCCGGATCTGGAGGACCAGAGTCCCGCAGGTTTTACACGTTTCTCTGACTCAACTCGCCTGATCTGAAGCAGAAACCCTGCAGGACCCATTTATGACTTCAAACCATGTTCTGGTTTTGCTGTCATGATCCAAGCCGGGCCAACATCTGACATCTGGCCCACATCTGGCCCACAGCAGACTAGTGCTAGTTTGGGGTCTGATCTCTATTTTCATTATTTATTTCTGTACTTTATTACAAATGGAGAAGCTGGAACCTTCAGCTGCAGCAGACGATGAGTCCTGGACTCTGCCTTATGATTAGTCAGACAAATGTGGATAATGTTCTGTCTTCTGCTGCAATGTAAATAACGTTTTCTGAATCTGAATTAGCCAACTGACACCGGGTTGGCTGGCGGCTGCAGCTCAGGTGGAAAAAGAACAAAAATCATAATAATAATGGAATCTAACATAATAAATAATTGACACTACATGTCAAATTATTGTTGGAAATATTGTAAATATGTAGCAGTAAACAATTCTTCCAATTTTTCCTTTTTACTTTAAATATAGATCTATTTATCTTGACAATTTTGTTAATGTTTTCATCTATTTTTTGAGTGATTTTTCTCTTCTGATCTTTTTGTCAGGAATTTCCATGCTGGGGAAAAACAAAGGTCTATCTTAAAAGGAACAAACAAACTCTTGTCCCGTTCATAAGGTAGAAATAAACATTTAACAACATATTTAAAATGTACACCAACTTTATTGTATATAATCTGTGACACAGTCTGGGTTTCACTTTTAATTTAATTAAAACTGTCAGCAGTGAAAACAAAGGAATGTTTGTTTCCACATTGAAAAAAAGTCTTGAATCTCTTATTTTGGCTGGTAGATGTTGAAGTATCATCTCAGACAATCAATCCTGAGTTAGAAGAACCAAAAACCTGACTTTTTACTTTAAATGTATTTTTTTGGTACACAAATCAGACATAGCTACACCACAACCAAGCCAGCTTACACAGTTTATACAATACCTACCCTTCTATCTTTACATTAAGTTATCAAACTAGCAAAAAAGAGAAGAAATTAAAATATATATATAAATAATAAATATATAAAAAATAAAAATATGAAAACCCTAAAGATCATAACATTATATATTGAATTTCCCTATGGGATTAATAAAACATTTTTCATTTCATTCATTAATTTCAACACAAGCCGAAATAAAAATGAAGACTGAAAGAAAAGAAATTTGCAGGACAAAGTGTCCAGGTAAAGAAGCATTCTTACACATTTTAAAGTCTATATTTGTCAGTTGCCCCAACCTATAAAATTATGTTAAATTTACATATAGAACTCGACATTTTAACCCCTTTAACAGAAATGCATAGACTTCTAAAGCTTGTCCTTACCTTTATTTATGAGAACATCACCTCTATGCATTGAGGAATCAGGTTATTATGTGCCTTTGTTAGAGAAGTTTTTAACTCTACTAAATCTGGAAATTTAAAAATATTATATTTTATGAAGAGTGGATTTGTTGGATAGTATTTTGAGTTGTTTACCATTCTTATTGCCCTCTTTTGTAATTTAAGTATGGGATCAATATATTTTTTTTTACAAGTGTTTCCCCATACCTCCACACAAGAGGTTGTGTATGGAACTATGAGTGAACAATATAGAATGTACATTGATTTCTGATTTAAAAGTTCTTGTCTTGTATAGGATAAAAAAAGTTTTGGACAGTTTAAAATTGTCTACATGTTTTCCCGTCTCCAACATGGAAACCATGAAGGACGGTCCAGAAACAACCAGAACATGGACTTTAACAGAACTTTTATCAGTAAGGATAAACTAATATCTGACACTGATTGATTAATACATTAGTTAAATGTAATAGGCTGCTTCTAGAGATAATAATCTCAAATAAATGTAAAACATGTCATGAAGGAGTTTCACCATCCAAGGGAAAAGGCTGGTTTTATTATTAATTATTTATTAGAAGCTCATCATATGACTTCATAATTGATAAAGGTGAATAATACGAACTGAATTTAACATCAAAACAGCTTAAAAATCGCTAAATCGTGAAAAAACTAAGCAGGTTTTTCACTGGCGGGACATTCTGAAGCTTCACGACACCTCGCGACAGTTGGAGGCAGAGTTTCAGCTTTCAGTTCTCCGGCCAATCAGACAGAGGCTGCGCAGGAGCTCAACCAATCACGTAGCGGAGAGGGATCGAGCGGTCTGCCGCTTGCCGCCTCTGTGCCGCAGCGGCTCATTCACTCAGCCTGGAGCCTTGCCGCTTCGCGTCGCTCCGTGCCGCTGCAGCGTCGTTAGCTGCCGCCGCTCTCCGGCTTGGATGTGACAGAGGTGCGGCAAAGACCACTGACTCAAAACGTCGTCTGGGACCGAACCGGGAGGAGAAAGGTCGTACTGGGTGGAATCGTAAGTGTTCACCTGCAACGTGAACCCCGCGATGTGGCGGTAGCGCGCGGGTAAAGCGGCGTGTAGGTGACGGCGCGGAAGGGCGGTCGGACGCGTCGTACATTGTGTGTGTTGGTGTCCGGATTAAACGCGACATCCAGCTGGAGCCTTGGCGGGGCTCTGAGCAGCTTCACCCGGCCGGAAATGAGCCGAAACACGGTGTGATGTGAGCGGAGGGTTCGGTGCTGAGAGGAGCGGCGACGCTGCAGCGGCGGCAGGACGCGCGCCGCAGGCCTGGATATTTACCGCTCAGCGTCTCCTCTTTCACCGCCTCCTCCTCCTCATCCTCTCCTCTTTTCTTTCTCATCCCTTTATCAGTCATCCTTCCATCTTCCTTCCATCCATCGTCTTATCTCGTCATCCTCTCTTCCTCATCCTCTCATCTTCATCTCTTCTCCTTTTCCCTCCTTGTCTGATCTTCCTCCTCCTCATCTTCCTATCTTTCATTTCCTTCTCTTCTTCCTCATCCTCAGTCAGACATTAAATGAGACAAACATCCTGATTATGATGCCTCAGGGTAAAATTCGGGGACAAGATGTCAAATATTCTATTGTACGTGAGGTGTGACAGGTGTGTCACGTGACTACAGTTTTATCGTTATATCCCGAGAATCTGATTGGTCGCCACCGAGCAGGTAACGACAGGAACAAAGTGCAGGCCGAGGAGTCAGGTTAACGTCCGTTCAGGTGTGTTTCTGAGTTTACAGGAAATGCATTTTTATTAGATTGAACAAACACTCTACAGATCGATCACTGATCAGAGTTATTGTTGTTATTAAAGTGGTTTTAATGCCAGTTCAGGTGCGTTTGAGGACGGACAGAAATCCGTGAAGCTCATTAAATTTCGACTGGAAGCTGAAGCATTTAGGAAAATAAAATTCTCTCAGAAACAGAAAATACATTTTATTAATATGTTTTCATTATTAATTTATGAGTATTGTAATCACTGAGTATTGTATACAATTAGCCATTTTTACATTACTTCATGATTTGTTTAGCATTTTATGAAAGTCAATGTAAATATAAATATTTAATGTGTTGACTGATACAATTGAGGAAATACATTTTTTTAGGTTAGATCTTTTATCTTGTGTGGAGCTGGGCAATATAAACCAAATTTCATATTGCAATAACTTTTTCCATAATCATGATTTATATTTCGATATTATGTTTTTTGGTCAAGCAACCAAACAGAATAATCAAATGTACAGCTTTGAGTGCTAAATGCACTTTTATTAAGGATCAGAAGCACCTGTGCATTAAAAGATTTGACTGATATTAAAGTAAATACGTATTTAAATCATATGAAATACTTATGAATAGCATAAAAAAGACATTTTTGCAAAAAGGTGAAAATAGGTACTTTTGACTCAAAGCAAGCTCGAGCTGAAGCTTCCCTCATTCTTTCTCAGATGACAAAGTCTTTATATCTTTAAAAATCTCGATATATTGCCCAGCCCTAATCTGGTCATCTTATTTAATTTTTAATGAATCTTTAAAAAAAAACAAAAAACTTTTTGTAGCTCTCATACAAATTTCATGGTTAATTGTTAAGATTATGTAATTGATTATTTATTGCATATATTTGGGTTATGTATGCATTATTTGTTCATATTATGTTCCTTTTAATTATTTAAATTATTATTATTATATAATTAAATAATGATAATTATATGTCCATTTTTGCTTTTAGCTTATGCTTTTATTTTGAAAGACAATCCTCCATACTTCCGGAACTTGCGACCATTTAATCCTTTTTTCCCACAATGCTTTGTATCCACGTCCGTTGCTTCCTGTTTATTGTGACCGCGTCCACCGGTGGATTTGACGGTAAAACGCCGCTGTGCCGCCGTAGAATCTCGGTGAGTAACCGAATCCCGCGCGCTCCGGCGGCCCGCTCCGGTTAGCGCCTCTCCGGTGCAGTGGCCGCGCTTTTCTGGTGACAGTTACCCTTCAGGGAAGAGAACTCCCCCTGCTTCCTCATCACTGACAGCCAGCCCGGCCGAGCTCCTGAACCCTACTGAGAAAAACACCGTTTTACACCTACACGTTTTACGACAAATATAAAGACATTTTCCCGCATTTTTAGACATTTTATCAAATATATCCATCTTGTGATCCCTTCGGCTTTTAAATATCGTTGTTTTGGGAGCTTAATGTCGGTAAATATCAGCTTTAATAATGGATGGCCAGCTGGCAGCCGCCATTCCTCAGGCTGCTTTTAGCGGTAAATAACCGCCCAGATATTGAGGAAAACTTGATAATAATGGTGATATTTACAGGGAAATGAGCGCATTTTGTCATATCTGATGAATAATAGATGTCCTGGCTGGTTTATGTGGGAGGAGTCCGTCTGCCGCGCCTGCCCTGGACCGGGCGGGCTGCCAGGCGTTAAATCCACACTTTTGTGAACGGACTTCTGCACGGAGCTGTAGTCACAATAAAGCGGAGCAGCTGGCGGGTTTTATGCTTTTAAGTGAAACTGACGGATGTCACGTGACCCAGTAAAGCGAAGCGGGGCTGATAAGAGGTCAGAGGTCACCCTATTATACCGCTGCAGTGACGTCACAGCGTTCTGCCCGTATATGGGCGTGTGTCGTCATGCTTTTACCCCCCCAGACGCTGTTAGTGGAGTAATAACTGGGTTACACAGTAACCAGAGCCGCCGTGGCGAGGCCCCATTATACCCCTAAGGGGCTCCCTGGTACCTACCTACACAGGGTCTGATTGATTGATCGCTAAATAATCATGATTATTGATCTGTTGTCAGTGCATTTTCCCCCCCCCCACTACAAAGTCATCATTATCCAGAACCGTGTGTTTGGGGTCCAACCCGATCGGGTCTGGACTACAGACTGGAACCAACGAACTGATCGATAATCTGGAAATTATTATTGGTGATTCATTAGTCAGAGATGGATCGGTCGGCAGAACCTGATCGGCTTGATTGATCGATTGGTTTTGAAGCAGCAGCCAAAGTGAAAGGAGGGGCATTATTAATCAACGATCGAATAATTGATTAATATTTTACTCGATTACATTATTTTTTAATCGATTCATTAAATACATCTTCAGACTGGTGCTGAAGTTGTATGTAAGCGCATGTTTTCCAGTGTAACCAGTGAGTGGGTCTCATTTAACTCCCATAAGAGTCGATCATGTTGTAATAAAAATCTAAATAAGGAAAGACGCTGGTGTTTTTCATACTTTCCTTTAAATGTAGGCTATAGATATAGAATTTTAATATAGAAATGTTAATGATTAACCAATTGTTAATTCTCCTGCTAATCGATTGAGACAGGGGTGTCAAACATAAGGCCCGGGGGCCAAAAACGGCACACCAAAGGGCCCAAACTGGCCCGCAGGATGAATTTGGACCTCCATAAAAATAAGATCTTACTTTTATCATTTACATGTGAAAAACTGGATTTTTAAGTTCCACATAACTGTGATGTAATGTTTTGTGATTGTTTTAGATCTGGAAGTTGTAATATGCGTGGAATTTAGTGAATATGTAAGAAATATGTCAATGAATAAATATAAAATACAGTTTGAATAAGAATGAAGTATAAATATTAGTACATTCTATAAATTAAACCTTTTTCAAATTCAATAATTCGAAAATTAAATTTATTCAACATATTGATGAATAAATTTATGTTTAAAAAATAACACATTAAATTTTTTTATGTATGCAATAAATATATAATACAAAAATATCTAAATGAATAACATTGTAAATCTGTAAATGAGGCAAAATATTGAAACCACACTTCCTTTTCTCCAGAAATTTCAGGTTGGTCATAATGTTTTTCTAAAAGTTTAGGCCATTAAGTAAAAGTATCTTGATAATATACAAGTACGTCTTTGCACTTTTAACGGGGAAAATTGACTTTTTGTTATTTTTAGATTATTATGATGTTGTTTTACTGCTCTGACTCACTTCATATCAGATCGGGCCGTTTGTGGCCCCTGAACTAAAATGAGTTTGACATCCATGCGGCTATGGTTACATGGTGTTTTTTAATTTGGTTTGAATAACTCCTAATAAATTAATTCAAAATTAAAATCTTCTCCTTCAAGTTTACATATAAATATTAATCTGAATGAAGGTTTACATGGAAAACACGTTTTCTTAATTCTGCTTTAAATCCAGGGGCTGGAAAGGGCTCTGATTGGCTGGATGGTGGAAGGGAAGGGCTCTGATTGGCTGGATGGTCCCATTCACTCCCATTATATTGGACGTACGCTGATCGGAGTGGATCTAAATATCTCCTGAAGGAGTTAAAAATACACTGAAACTGTCTGGCTGAGTAAATGATCGTATTTCATGCTGGAAAATAAATCAAGGTTGGAAAAAAAACGAACTTATCCTTTAAGTTTAATTCCCAGTTAAAGAGGAATAAACTCTAATGTAAAGGTGGTAATTATCACTGAAGTCCCGCGCTGACGCTGAGGGTCATGTGACGGATCCGTGCCTTTCTGCAGGTCTGCAGCTGCTCTGCGCTTCCTCGCCTGCCCCCCCTGGCTTCTGCTGGCTTCTGCTGACCGCGGCGGTTGGGGATGGAGGACTCGGAGACGGAGCTGGCGGTCTCGGAGTCGGACGCGCTGGGCGCGGACTTCATCACGGTGGAGCTGGACACGCAGCCCATCGAGTACGTGGTGAAGTGGGCCGAGGTCGGCTCCAAGTTCACCATCTCCTGCGTGAAGAAGGATTCGGACGACCCGTCGGACCTGACGGCCGACCAGCTGAAGATCGAGACGGACGAGGCGTTCTTCGCCCCGTACGAGGAGGTGTACCCCTGCGAGGTGACGGAGCAGAGCGTGGAGATAAAGACGGACTCTGACGAGGACGAGGAGGACGGCGAGGAGGAGCACGAGGTGCTGGTGGAGGCGGGGAGCAGCCACCTGGACGGCGAGGCCGACTCGGACCAGGCCGACTACGAGCCCGACGAGCGCCAGTTCCGCTGCAGCTACTGCGGGAAGTGCTACAGCCACGCCTCCAGCCTGTACCGCCACCAGCAGACGCACACGGGCAGGGCCGGGGCGCCGCCGCCCGCCAAGAGGGCGCTGGAGCCCGCCCACCAGGACGCACGCTACACCTGCCCCCACTGCGGCATGAGCTTCAAAGGCAGCAGGTGTGTAAACCGTGTGGAAGTGGGCGGAGCCTCATCTCCCCCCAGGTCACTGTTTTAACCCTTCAGAGTCTGGGGGCGTTTGGGTTTTTATCGCCGGTACTTCTTGTGTTTTATTGCTGATAAAACATCATCTTATGAAGCACAATCACGTATTTTACATCTATGTTTTCAGGACAACCTGGGCTTTATAATAATAAAAACAACAAATAATAGCAATGAATAATAATTATAGTAATGTATAATAATAATAATAATAGTTATAATAATGATAATTAAAAAATATTATTAATGTATTATAATAATAATGTATAATAATAATAGTTATAATAATAATAATAAAAAATATAATAATTTATTATAATAACGATAATGATGATAATTTATAATAATAATAATAATAGTAATGATAATAATAATAATGTATAATAATAATATTAATAATAATAATGTATAATAATGATAATATAATAACAATACATAATAATAATGATACAAATAAAATTAATAATAATTATAAATAATTATAATATTTAATAATCATAATCTTTATTTCATAATATCCATGATGCACTCGTGTCACATGAATGACTTAAAACTTATAGAATCATACAGAGGAAAAAACAAAATCGAAAATTCACAAGCATCTGCTGAAAAGGCCCAGTGAACTTCAATAAACATGTAGACGCTATAGAAATGTTATTTAGGGTCTTGGGGATACTGGAGTAAAAAATTAAACCTGTAACAATAAAACAAATGTCACAATTTCACCATAAGTGTAAATAACTCCCAATTCGCCCATTGTTACTGATGTTTCAGTCTGCTATGAGCTACATCACATATTTTACCCTTTGCAGGATATTTATTTAATATAAAAATTTAAAAGGTTGCACAAAAACAAGTAACAGGGCCAATACTAGCATATATTAGAGCAGTGTGTGTAATTACACACTATTTCCAACCAGATAACATCAATCTTTAAACATCAATTACTGCATCACACTAGTTTAATTTAGGATTAAATTGGAATAAACCAGCCTCTTTATTAAGAATGAACTTTCATTCGGAATAAAAGTTTGCATCAGGAATTGTGTTTGAATGCTCATTTTTCACCTGTTTAAGCAGAATTAACATTAATTCTGAATTAAACGGGAATTAAAACTCATGTAAACGTTTGTGTCAAATAAGACATTTAATGAAGAAACATATTCAGAATAGATCAAAGATTTTAAAGACGTTTCCTGCATCTGCCTGATGTCAGAAAGCAGATTAATCTGGTTCAGTAAATGCATCAGATATGACTCCAACGCTGACAACTATCACCAGAAGCAGGGCTGAGCGATATGACGAGATGAGACGATGAAGGGTGAGAAGGTGTAGATGATCTGCAGAACGAGGAGAGCTATTTGGATGGTTTAGTTCACTTTCTATAAGTTTCAGTTCTACGCTGATGCACCGTGAAAGGGACGCGCCTATTTACGTGAAAAGGAAGAATAATGGGCCTTTTAGGATGTTTAAATTCTTTCTACATGTTAGCAAAACTGCAACTACTTAGATTAAAATCTGTTCAGAATCTTCTTAAGCCTAAATTGTCTGTTTTTCCCATATTTAGGACTGTTTCTCATGCAGAAATGGTTCAGTTGCAAATCAGTCGTACATACAGGTACAGAAAATGAGAATATGCTGGAAATGTTGCTTTATTTAGCCAATTCAGTTTGAAAGATGAAACCAACACAGTTTAAGTACAGATGCAAGATTTAACTTTCAGAGGCTGATTTTGTAATTAAAGTCAATTTTTATTGATTTTAAACAATATTCTAGTTTTTTTATTTGAGGCTTTCTGAAGCTGCCAATACGACTGGACGATTATTGAAAAAATAATAATCACAATTATTTTGATTGATATTGCAATCAAAATTAATGTTCACGATTATTCATTGATTTAAAAAATTGTGTTTATTGAACAACCAAACTCAAATATAACTTTAAAAAAAATGGAAATAAATTGGAAACAAGTAAAGCAGTAAAATAATAATATATTTAAATAATAGCAATAAAAATGAATACTATGTCTAAATGCACTCCTGTTACGTATGTGTGACATTAATCATTTTTCTTCGATTACAGTGTTTTTATGATTGTGAGAAGGCAATATTGTAATCACGATTAAAATTCGTTTAATTGTCCTAAACAAATAAAAGCTGAAATATATTAATTTGGAAACTATTAGTCTATATGTGTACATGTAATCTTTGAAGTTAAGTTGCAGAAATGCAGCACTTTTTCAGGATATTCTCATTTTCAGACCTGCAACCTAACCTCGAAGATTAAATCTGGAACTAAAAGAATCCAGTATTTCACATTTTCATTAAAGTTTGACCGAATTCATCCCGCGGGCCAGATGGGAGCCTTTGGCGGGCCTGTTTTGGCCCCCGGGCCGTATGTTTGACATCCCAGATCTAAACAAATGACTTAAAATTTTACCATGCGAGTCTATGGGGATTGGCTCCGCCTCCTAGTGGAGGGGGGGGGGACTGCAGGTTTGGGCATTTCCACACAGTCTTCATGTTTCTAAGCTGGAGGTTGATGTTTAAAAAAATTAAAAAAACAGTAAAATAAAAGGAAAACAACGTTTTTATAAACTTTAAATCGATTTAAAGATTGTGAAACAAAACAAAGTCCGTATTTTTGTGATTCTTGGTTCCCCGTCTGACCCATGTGTGTTTTCCCGCAGGATGCTGGGCAGCCACCTGCGGCTGCACGGCAAGCGGCGCATCCATCCCTGCAACATCTGCGGCAAGGAGTTCAACCACAGCTCCAGCCTGTCGCGCCACCGCCTCATCCACAAGAAAGGCAAAGGCATCCCCAAAGACGTGGCGCTCGGCCCCAACATGGCCGCGCTGCGCCACTCGCTCAAGGTCTGCGGCAAAAACAAGAAGACCAAGCGGCAGCGGCAGCAGCAGCAGCACGTGGCCACGGCCATCATCCAGACGCAGGCCCCCGACAAGTTCTACGCCTGCCCGCAGTGCGACATGAGCTTCCGGACGTCCACGCAGCTGTCCAAGCACCAGGTGAGCCACGTCAAGGAGCTGCTGGACAGCTACACGCCCGGCAAGGAGAACCTGGGCGAGAGCTCGTCCGACCTCAAGATCCGCCTCAAGCTCTGCTCCCGCGACAAGCCCAACTTCTACACGCTGTGCAAGAAGAACCGCCGCCGCCGGGGGGGCCGGCCCGGCAAGCGAGGCGCCGCCGCTGCCATCGCCGCCGAGGAGGAGGACGAGGATGGCGGCGGCGGCGGCGGAGGGGGACGCCACGGCTGCGGCCACTGCGGGAAGCGCTTCAGCCACGCCTCCAGCCTGGCGCGGCACCAGCAGACGCACCGCATGGCCGACGGCGGCGGCGGCGGCGTGGCGCGGGCCAAGCTGCAGCACGGCCACAAGCCAGGACACACCGCTAAGTCCAAGACCTACACGTGCGCGGCGTGCAACAAGACCTTCATGCACTCGTCCAGCTTCTCGCGCCACAAGAAGGCCCACATGGAGGAGGAGCAGCGGGGCCACGGGAAGCGCCGGAAGAGGCCCGCGCTGGACGAGACCGCGCCGCTCGAGTCCGACTCCGAGTGACGCCGCCGACGCCACCGGTTCCGGACCTGTTCTGAGTCGGCGCGGACCGGTTCTGGACTGGTTGGGGACCAGTTCCACTAAAAGTTCAAATTCAGAAACGATCTGGGCCAGTTGAAGACTCAGAAACTGGTCGACTCCTCTCCGGTGTAGATAGCAGCAGGACATCCATATATGGTCGTACGGTGGGGGGTGTGGTCTCCACCGGCGGGCGTGTCCATATATGGTCAGACATGACCGTTGGCTACTCGCTCTAATGAATGGGATTAGATTTAATTAGCCCCGCCCCCTCCGCCCGCCCCAGCTGTCACCTGATCATCATCCAGAAGCATCATGGGAAACTGAGTCCCGACACGACGCAAGCAAACCGATCAGCGGATCAATAATCACTTCCTCGCTTTGTTTATTTGAGCTAAAAACGTTATCCAGCCAATCGGATCGAAGGATGAACCCGGTTCCGATCAGAAGCTTCCATTACCGATTGATTTAACCCTTTAATGTCGTCAGAATTGATCTCAGCGGCCCCGCCTCCTTCCTCGTCTTACCGCCTCCCCGTTCCTTCGAGCGATTCCATTGGCTGAAGGTTGGATCGTGAAAGCTTCCCGATTGGTCGCAGCTTTGACGTGGTTTTTTAAAAATAAAAAAAAAGAGAGAAAGAGAGAGAGGGTGAAATCGGAGCTGGCCAGTCAAACTTGTGGGAACCGCACTTCTTATTTATGAATTTGGAGCGATGTTGTATTATATGACTATAAATGATATTTAAATGTCAACAAAAATGATAAAAAACACAAAGAAAAAAGAAAGAAAAGAAAAGCGGCCCGGCTCGGCTCTCTGCGGGCGGCCGGCCCCGTTACCATAGCAACACCATCACCACGCCCGTCGTCATCTTGACAGTTCACAGAAATTTGTTGAAGTTTTAGGGGATTAAAATAAAAAAGCTCACTGTTCACAGCAGGTCACATGACTCGCAGCAGACGAACTGTTTAACAAAGTCAATGATAACTTCTGTAAACGCTCACAAATTTGGATGGGGGGGGGGGGTTATGCACCATTTATGCCCCATTAACTCAACAATGGCCTACGTGGGTGATTTGTGTCGAAGCTGCTTGCATTCTATGAACAGGATGTAAGTCAGAGCACTAGATGCGACAGAGCTTTTTTTTAAATCTCATGATCAGTTATGTAATATTGTAAATGTTTATGTAGAAGTGTTACTTTTTACAGTGCAATGGAGGATTATCCCAATTAGACAGTTTGTACTTTAATTTAGCTTTAGCTTTACTTTTTTTTTTTAAGTTCTCATTAACATATGCCAATTTTCCGCATCCCCTTAACCCGCCTGCTCACTTCCCCCATCAAAATGTTTCTTGACACGCCCTTGATCCTATCCTATAAGAGAGAAATACACATCCTATCCTAAAAGACAGGGGAACAAGATGCCACAGAAATACATTGTGAGTAATGTGGGATCCAGTATTTATCAAGCTTTTTGTGAACCAGTAATTGAACTGCAGCTCTGCTTTTTCAATATTTGTTCCCAAAATGAAATTCTCTTGCACTGCTGTGGGCTGAAAATCGGATGTAATCTTTGCTCAATAATAAACGTATTTAGACGGCTAAGCTTATGCTTTTATTGTTGACCCGAGATGGTTTCCTTTCCTAAAACAGTAAAATACTTTCACACTTTTTTTGATGAAATTTGGCATTGGCTGCTTCATAGAGGCAGAGCGAGATGGAGAGGAGGAAATCGGCGTAGTAGCACAGAAAGTAAATCATAATACCACAGGCAGTTTGTAAAGTGAACGGGCGAGGCGCTGTGCATCATCATCATCAGCTTGGAAGCCTCAGCTCCGCACAGTCAGTTAAGAGACAGCCATGGAGAGTTGGAGAGCGGACTGTCTTTGTTATTTTTAAAGTCTTGCACTTCGAAACTATGTCACTATTCGCTGTGACTTGTGTCGGCCCAACTGTCCGATGCACCCGAAAGCAGCCAGAAGATTTCCACCGGTTAAGTATATGTCACTTTTTTTCCCTCCTCCCCCCCTTGCTCAGAGATTGGGATTGCGGTAGTCGGGAAATAGACCATCGGTTTGCTTGCTTGGAAATCTGTTCGGGAATCGGTGCAGATTCCCGCTGTGTCCTCTGACGGTAGTGGGAACGCTTGCGGTCGGGTTGCTTTTCGCTTAGTTTCCCGCAGCTGTTTGCATACAACACAGATATTAATAGTGTGACAAAGTTGTGCACTTGTCGATCGGCTGCTGAAAGGCCTGGCCGTGTGTGTGTGTGTGTGTCCATGTGTGTGTGTGCATGGAGTTTGTTTCTGGCTCCCCTCCCCCACTCTCTGCTGCTGTTCGGCTCATTCTGGAGAGGCCAAGACATGAATGTGATGAGAGGCTCACTTCAAAGGGTACATTTTGAGAGAAGAAAAAGAGATTTCCAGCGCTCGGCTCGTGCTCAGTTCCTTGTGCTCACACCTGTGATGGCAGAACGAGCCCCGCTACCCGAGCGGTCTCGCGCCGATGCTCCATCCTCACAGGTAGCTGGATGCGAGGTCGCCCAGATGATAAGTTTGAAATCATCGTAACTCCAGCTGTTACATCAACCCCCGAACCGAAGGGTTTCCTTCCCTCACCAATGTGTGTTTTTTTTAAAAATTCTTGTACATCTGGCTTCTTGCACAATGCACGTGCTGCTCACACTTCAGGATTTGTACAGCGGATGAGCCCTGCTGCCAGTTTTGTCTTCTTTACACCCTCATTGTTAAATCAGGATAATGATTTTTATCTGTATTGGACCAGCCAGAGAGTGGGTGTGCCCTGAAAGGAAAGGTGCTGGCAACCATTAAATATAATAATCATAAAAAAATCACAGCTAGAGTAAACTCTGCTGCCTGCCTTTGTGAAATCCTAATATATATATAT
>JBAMHT010000016.1:25742259-25757229 GCA_037177075.1 Craterocephalus fluviatilis
ATTACAGATTACACTGGTAATTTTACACATTACACTGGGAATATTATAGATTACAGAGCGAATATTAGAGAATACAGATTACACCAGAAATATTACAGAATAGAGATTATACCAGTAATAATACAGGTTACACCAGTAATATTACAGATTACACCAGTAATTTTACAGATGACACTGGGAATATTATAGATTACACCGGTAATATTACAGATTACACTGGTAATTTTACACATTACACTGGGAATATTATAGATTACAGAGCGAATATTAGAGAATACAGTTTACACCAGAAATATTAAAGATTACAGATTTACACCAGTAATTATACAGATAACAGATTACACCTGTGATATTACTGAATACACCAGTAATAATACAGATTACAGATTACACCAGTAATTATACAGATGACACTGGGAATATTATGGATTACACCGGTAATATTACAGATTACACTGGTAATATTACAGATTACACTGGTAATATTACAGATTACATATTACACTAGTTATTTTAGAGATTACACCAGTAATTTTACAGATTACAGATTACACTGGGCATATTATACTATACAGAGCGAATATTATAGATTACAGATTACACCAGTAATACTTAAGATTACAGATTACACTGTGAACATTGTAGATTACAGACTACAGTAGAAGGATTATAGATTACAGATTACAGAATCTGATCGATCATAAATAATTGAGGTCAGATTCTTAACCATACTGGGAGGGTTATTTGTTAAAGACTACAGATTACAGATTACACAAGGAAAACTACTGATTACAGATCAGAGGACAGATTATAGATTACAGATAATAGGTAACAAATAAGAAATTATATATTACAGATTACAGATTGGAGATAACAGTTTAGGAATTATAGATTAACTGATACTGATAACGGATTATTACTATCAGAAGACATGGGCCTGGAAACGCTTCTGTTCCTCAGCTGCAGGTTGTTGTTCGGGAGGAGAAACTGGAGCTCATCATGAATCCCGTCTTCCTCAAACTGATTCAAGTCAAATGGAAACTCTATGGAAGGTAAACTCTCTCTGATTGGTTGGATTTGTGTGACATCACACGTCCTTACCTGACTGCCGCTCCCTCTTTGCCTCTGCAGGTTGGGGGCGTGGCTCCTCCTGATCCTCAACTTCCTGTTCAACATTTCCTGGACAACCGTGGCCATCTCGGCTTCCGTCCACCGAGACTCACCTGATCGCTACGTCCTTCCTCAGGTGTCCGTCCGTCTTACCTGTCTGTCTCTCTGTCTCTGCATACGAGTGACACCTGTCTCACCTACCTGTGTGTCTCAGGACTGGTGGCGGGTCCTTGTGGTGGTTCTGGCTCTCCTCATCACGCTGGAGGAGGTGCTGAGGGAGGTGCAGGACATCCGGCGCTCCAGGAGAAAGCTCCACCTGTGGCAGCAGTGGGCGGAGCAACGCCTCCAAGACGACCTGCGCTGCTCACATCCCATGTGGCCTCAGGTAGAGAAACCAGCAACATTCATTTTACATCAATTTAGCATCACAGTCTGACACCTGATGCTGACCTGGAGACATCATGTCATCATGGGGACTGGGATTAAAAAGCCTCTAGATGCCTTTTAATATAAAAAGAAACAGGCAGAAATATATAAAAGAGTTTAGAGCTTACAGGTTTCTGTTTGTGTTCATGTGCAGGAGCGGCGTTTCCTTCTGGATCAGATCGCACAGATCCACAGGATCAGAGGAAGCTACAGCCAGGACCTGTGGTACGAACACACAGCAGTAGGGACAACAAAGGGTTTAAAGATAGCTGTTAATTACATTTTTTGTTGGATTGGACTTTTAAAGGCTTATTTTTTCTGTTGATCGATTCCATAAATTTACTTTTATTTAAAGTTTCCAAATTAAATCGAAACCCTTCTCCTTCTGAAAAAGAAATGTTTTCGTTCATAGTGAATTATTTCTGGCTCTGAATATTATTTATGTTTTATACTGAATCATGATATATGAGGGATTTATGTCCTGCATTATTTGTCGACCAAATAGACTTATTTTAAACTTCTTTTCATTGTTTGCATGTGACCTTTGTATGTATTTCCTCACATAACTCATGTATAGTGAAACAAACATTCACCATAGAGTAGATGTTGCTTTAGAAGAATTTAATTTAAATTCTATTTTGTATTTTTTACTATCATGTTTATTTCAGTGTGCATTTTTATTCCAAACTACTGGATGGACAAAATGCAGTTAAACCGCAAAGAAATTGAAATAGAATATGATTAAAAAAGAAAAATGTGGCAGATTAGGAGATAGACCGAAGCTTCTCTGTGAAGTGCCCCCTCTTGTGGTGGTTGTAGCAAACTGCATGTGTAAATCTGTTTCCATGGTGCTTTCAGCTTCACATGAACAGGATGTGGCGCTCATTAACGCCTCACCTAGTCCAACCTGAAGCTATCATCAGGATGTGAGGATCAGTATGTTTCTGGTGTCTCCTTGTCCATCAGGAACGTCTTTGATTGGCTGGTTTACTCTCTGCTGACGGCATCCTTCAGCGTTCACATGGTCGACGTGTTTCGTCCTTCTGCGGCTCTTCGTACCGTCAGCCTGCGACTCTTCTCCATCACCGTCATCTTCCTCTGGCTGCGCCTCATGAAACACGTCAGAGCCTTCAGGTAAATCAGTCAGAGAGCAGCCGGATCCTCTGACGTCACCGAGGACGGACAAATGTCCCGATAAATGCTAACTTGGAGATAACATCGTTCCTGCAGATTAACAGCATGTCAGTCAGAATAAAAAATTTATAATTTGCCAAGACATTATACAAAAAGTATTTTTCCCATTGAGAAAACTGTAAAATGACATTAGTGAATATTTCTATTGTGATTTTTAACAGGTTTAGAGAGATACTGTGTAACTTTTGGCCACTAGGTGCGCTAAACCTGCAGCTTTCCACAGGGCGTATATTTAAAATAACCTCTAGCTGAACTCTGGTTTGAAACTTCTCCAGTATAATTGGTTGATGCGTACTTATTTAAACCCTTGTTAAAATTAACAAATTCAACATAAATATACCAGATGTCTGTGTAAAATGTGAAAAAGAAAAGGGCATCGTCTTTCATTGTTTGTGACAATGTTCCCAAATAAAGAACTTCTGGGAAGAAGTAAAACTCTGCATTGAGGATATATTAGAGATAAACATTAATTGTTGGGAATTTATCCAACAAAGTGCAACAGAAGATGTTAAAACTATTTTTTTTTGGATATACAGTAGCCCTGTTGTTGGCAAAAAGGGTCATTGCTGGTGCCCAGAGGGAGGTGGCTAGACCAAGCATGGGTAAATGGCTGTCCCATGGAAAATATCACACATCTGCTGAAGGGCAAGCAGCAAACATTCAAGAATGTTTAGAAACATTCAAAAACCTTTCATTGAACTTTTAGCCGATAAGGACCCGACTTATATTTTGGTAGAACCTGGGAATGATTCATAAGAGGCCGTCTGCAGCTCACAAGGACACATCAGCTGTCCAATATTCATGGAAATCATACTAATGCAACTTCATATTGCTCACTCAGATAAGTAGTAAAATGTACTTCTGCTCATCCCCCCTTCTTAACCCTTTCATGCATATGTGACACATATATGACCGCCGTTTATTTATACATATGTATAATGTATATCTGTAGATACATATACAGAATATGGTAATAACCAACTTTCTTTTGTGATGAACAGGAAAGAAAAACTAAACAGCTATATTTCTTATGTAATATTCTTATCAAAAAAATATGAAAAGCTTATTACCTTCATTTTTTTTAATGAAATATCAAAATATATTTAATAAGAAATAAAAACACATTACTGTATATGTCTATTGAAGTTAATAACTGTACGCAAAAACCATGTTGCACTGTTTCTTAATAATTCATGCATGAAACGGTTAAATCCTAATTTTTTGCTGCGCCGCAGTACGTAGGCGTGTTCCAGTACCACATAACCCGACCCGCTCCAGCTGGTCCGTTACTGGTTTGTCGTGCAGGTTGATGGGACCGTTCATCGTCATGCTGGGCAGCATCATCGGAGACGTGATGCGTTTCCTGTTCCTGTACGCGGAGATCTTCATCCCCTACGCTTGCAGCTTCTGGATCATATTTGGAGGTTGGAGTGTGTGTGTGTGTGTGTGTGTGTGTGTGTGTGTGTGCGTGCATCCCTGTCTTTGCGAGGACGTTGACCTTTTTTCATCCTCCCAGGGTCGCCGTCGGTCCCCAGCATGCAGACCGTCTCTGGGCTGCTCTACAGTCTGTACAGGATCACGCTGGTGGACGAGTACGAGTACGCTGCCATGGTAACGGTGGACGAGGTCATGGCCCCCCTGCTGTGCGGCACGTTTCTGGCCGCGTCCTCCATCCTGTGCGTCAACCTGCTCATCGCCCTGGTAACCGACACCTTCCAGAGGTCAGAGGTCAAACCCCGACCCGCACACATACCTAGACCTAGACAAATAAGGGGGATGAGAAATGACGCAAAGATGATAAAATAAGCAAGAAATAAATATGAAAATAAATATATGCGCATATAAATGAATAAATGTACATGTAAATGCATAAATGAATAAATATTAAAATAAATACACATATAAATAAATAAATAAATGCACAAATAAATGTATAAATGCATAAATAAATAAATATAAAAATAAATAAATACACATAAATGTATTAATGCATAAACAAATAAATATGAAAATAAATACACATGTAAATAAGTAAATAAATAAATAACTGCACAAATAAATGTATAAATGCACAACTATAAAAATAAATAAATACACATAAATGTATAAATAAATAAATATAAAAAAACACGTATATATGTATAAATGCAAAAATAAATAAATTAATAAATCAGCATATTTTGGGTATTAAAAAGGCTATATATTTTTCCTCATATTTGTCTATTTAATTATGAATTTATTGATGTATTTTTTCCTTTTTTGTGTATTAATACTTTTATATGTTTATTCATTTCTACATTTATTTATTTATACATTTATTTATTTATTTATAATTGTATTTATTTATTAGGGTTAGGGGTTAAATACATTTATTTATGTATTTCTGCATTTCTACATTAATTCATTTCGAAATTTCTGTTACCGTTGCCGTTCTAATATTTGTCTGCAGCGCAACTGTCAGAACATATATGCGTGTGTGTGTGTGTGTCTGTGTGTGCATGTGTGCATTAGGGTGCACGATAACTCGCAGGCTAACGCTGTGATGCAGCAGGCGGCCGTCATCCTGCAGGTGGAGGACTCGATGCCCCTGCTCCGCCGTTTCTATGACGACCAGTACCTGTCCAAACACTGCTCCCCGCTCTCTGACGCCGGCGATTACATCACACCTAACTCCGCCTTCTACCAGCAGAACGGACGAATCACAGCGCAGATCAAAGTGCGTGTCGGCAGGTCTCCACGTTGTCCTTCGAGGTCTCAATTAGATCTGAACGTGATCGTTGTCCGTCTTTCCTGCAGGAGACCCTGGACCAGTTCCTGGTCCTGCAGAGGGACCTGGAGACGTTCAGCGGGTCCAGGTGAGGTCAGAGACACAGAGAATAAGTTTGTCCCTGAGTCGGTCTAACGAAGACCTTCTCCATCAGGGTCCAACCAGGACAGGATCCACAGGACCGGGTGTTCCAGGACCGGGATCTGCAGAACCAGGATCTGCAGAACCAGGATCTCCAGGACCGGGATCTGCAGAACCAGGAGCTTCAGGCCATCCGAGCTGAGTTGAAGGAACTTCGGGTTCTGGTCCAGCTGCTGGTTCAGAACAGGACGGACTTTGTTTGACTAAGAACCAGAATTTAGATCTGGTTTTCAGGTTTTTATAAATGTGACCATGGTGACGTCCTGTGAGCAGCAGCGCCTCCTCCTGTGTGGAGGTTGTTTTCTAACAACAGAAATGTTGGTGAAATAAAATAATTACTTCCAATTTGATTAAAGATTCATTTTATTCTTACACCAGCACCTTTTGAACACAAAACTTTTTCAAATGTTTGTTTTTATGTGTAAAATATTGTTTAATCTTTGGCCGCTTTATTAGAAGAATATTTTAATTTTTAGTATTTACAAGCCATTTAAACTTCAGACCGTAAATAAAAAAGGAGTCAGTCTGATGTGATAGTCTTAGGAAGAGCAAGACTACATCTGCTAGTCTGAATACATCCTGAGGTCTAACAGAGGCTTTGGTGTCCATCACAAAACAGAACCCTTTAATTTGTCTCCATGAAATTTTTGTCAAAGGTTTTACATTTTTTTCCCTTTGTCATGTTTATTTAACTTGAAAACATTCCAAAATATAAATTTTAAGTGTTTATTAATCCAGAAAAGATTCAAAATATTCAATGTTGAATGTTTTTACCTGGAAATATTCCACAATTTCCCATTTTTGAAAATTTCCATTTTAATGTTGTAGTTTATCTCATCCCCAAAGTTCCCATTTTTAATGTTATGTTTATTTGACACAAAAACATCCCCAGATTTCCCATTTTAATGCTTTTAATGTCTCGTTTATTTTACCTGAAACCATTGATCAAAAAAGAATTTTAATGTAGTTAGTTTTATATAAAATATGTATTTAAAAAAAATCCCCTTTTAATATTGTATTACATAACAAAATCTCCAAATTTATTCTATTGCTGTTGTTTTACCATGAATATATGTAAAAATAAAATTTTTGTGTTATATCCATTTATTTTTTACCTGAAAACATTCTAAAAAAAAGTATTTTTACTATTGCGTTTGTTTTTCCCTGAAAATACTTGAGAAAAATAGAAATTATCGTAGTTTGTTTTATATAATATATGCGTTGTTTTAAGGGAAAATCTCTTTAATGTTGTTTTACCTAACAAAATCCTCTAATTTCTTATATTAATGTTGTGTTACTACCTTGTTAATAAATAAAATGTTATTTTTGTATTATATCCACAAATTTTACATTTAGTTTCACCTGAAAAACTTCCAAAACATTTTATTTGCACTATCATACTTGTTTTTCCCTGAATATGTTTCAGACAAAATAAAAATATGTGTAGTTTGCTTTATACAAAATAGCCTATGTAACTCTTTAATGTTGTCTTACTTAAAAATAATCCTCAAATATATTCTGTTAATGTTGTTTTTACCAAAAAATATATATATATAAGAATTAAATTTTAGTATTAAATCCACAACTTTATTTTGTTTTCCCTGAAAACATTACAAAATTTTTTATTTGTACTCTTGTGTTTGTTCTTCCCTCAAAATGTTTCAGAAAAACATAAAATGTAGGTAGTATGTTTTACATAAGAAATGTATTTGTTTAAAGAAAAAAACTCACTATTTAATGTCGTTCTATCATGAAAAAATTTTATTATAGATTTTACCTGAATACATTAAAAAACTTTTTTTTATTATTGTGTCAATTTTTCAGAAAAATTTAAAATTAGCTTGATCTGAAAATATAAAAAAAATGTTCCTCAAAGGTCTCTCAAAAATTTTAATATGAAGTTTTAACTGACAAGGTTGAAAAAACAAAACCACGCCCCGTTTCCACAGGCCCCGCCCCCTGCCTATCATTTCCGGTTCCGGGATCTTTTTGTTCCACAGCTACAGAGCAGAGGGAGGAAAGATGGCGGCGGCCCAGTCCGACAGAGATCCACCGTCCGCTCTATGTTCTGAATTCCTGAATTTCTCCGCCAAAGACACCGCGTCGGTAAGCGTCTCTCCGGTTTCCGGTTCCCTCTGAGTGTGTTGTAGGGAGCCGCGCCTCGGACGGAGCTCTCCCCTCCGCCGATCGCGCTGTTTTCCCCGGTTTAATCTTCCGCGGCTCGGCTTGTTTTCCAGCTAAGCTACAGCCCAGCTAGCCCCCGCTGCAGCCGGACAGAAGTGCAACATCTGGCAGCCAGAAACCCGCTGCTGTCACTCTGTCAGCGCCAGCTGTTCACAAACACGCGATCTGTAGCTTTATTTCCACCCGGCCCGCCGTCGGAAACCGGTTCCGGACGGTTATTTAACGGTTTCTGGGTCAGTAACGTCTCGCGGTGGGATGACACAGAGTTCTGCGCGAGACATTTTCTCCCGCTGACACACCTGAATTAAAACCCAATCAATAATGAAAATTATATATTATTCTCATCTGAAAAACCTGACCCAGGTGAGGTGACACCTGACCGCGACAGGTGATCGTTACCATGACAACGCGGTTAAACAGGTGGTTTCCCAGGTGAGTTGTAAACGTAACCTGACCTGTTTAATAGTAAATAAAGTAATTTTAACGTTCAGACTGACCTCACCTGGGCACCTGTCTGTGCTTCTTCTGCATCTCTGAGCAGCTGGGGGATGTAAGGGGGGTCAGATGTCAGGGCTGGGCTTTCCTCTCACCTGTCACAGGTGAGATGGGGTGAAATGTAAGTAATGGGGATGGTGACAGGAAGCTGTGATGTAATGTCAGAGACTCTCCCAGGTGATGGACCTGGATGATGTAAAGTTCCCTGGCAGTGTACTTTAGATTAAAGCCGGATTTTTTTTAGTTTTTTCCTTTAATAACGATAAACTAATTTATATCTCAATATAAATTTAATTGGTAGTAAGCATAGACACGGTTCGAATTTACAACCTCGAGTACTAAATGCGCTTTTATTAAGTAACGCGTGCTAGGAATGCAAATTATCAAGTAATTCATTAATTAATAGTTGTTTCATTTTATCGAATGATGATCGATTAATTGATAAGCGGCAAATTTTCTGAGAAGCTGAATTTCCCTCTGAATTAACGGGTTCCTTTCTACAAAAATGCTATTTTACGAAAAAATGCTAATATTATTCCTTAATAAAAGATTTATTCTTAACAGCAGAGAACAACACATTCACAAATGGAATAATTCAAACAAATATTATTTGTTTTGGTCATGTTTACAGATTTAATTTAATTTAATAAATTAAGATTAATAAATAAATTATATCTATGGTCAAAGGACAGCTTGTTCCCACATGTGCATCAAGGATCTCATGCAAGCAAACTTACAGGCTCAAAACGATTTGGTTGCGATCAATTTATTTTAATCGAGTAATTTCTTATCAAAGATTAATTGTTTTCATCCCTAACATGTGTATTTAAGTATTTGACTGAAATTAAAGTAATAGTGTATTAAATACTTTTTAATGACCATGACAATGATTTAATTGTGAAAAATGCCAAAATAGAGATATTTTTAAACAAGCAATATTCCCTTTTTTGATATCTTGTGTGACAAAGTATCGATAAATTTGAAAAGGTTGATTAAATTTTGCTCAGCTGTAGTTTAGATGAAAGGGTTCAGGTTGTTTGTTAACGCGGTGTGTTTTGTCGGCCGTATCCAGGTCAGTGTGTCACTGTGTGAGCAGGTTATGGTGACGATCTGAGCTGATTAATGACGACATGCTGATGGCTGACCTGCTGTACTCGCACACACTGCTCACCTCGGTTTTTTTCAGTCCGAGTGGAGAATTTAGAAACATCTCCTGGCTGTCTGTTAGCAGAATGACGCACTCTGTAAATAAGAACTAGGGGTGGGAGCAAAAGTCATGTCACACACATAATTCTTTTTTATGTCGCACTTTTTAAATCAATTTCCTTTTCGTTTGTAAAAAACATATTTTTTCTATCTGTTCTTTATTTACATTCTTTATTTGTCATGTCAGACATTATAGCAAGCAAAATAATTGTCTGAATCCTGTGTTTTCCTAATTTAAATTGAAGGGGGAAAAAAGGATAAAATGAGAAAAAAAATTGCAGCTTTCTATTTTTAAAATTTGCCTTTATATCGGTAGAATAATGGTTTGACAGCTCTGTTTTAATTAGATTTTAATTAAATCATTTAGATTTTTAGGGTATTATTGATATTTAGATTTTTATGACGAGATGAAGGACTCCCTCGACAGTTAGAAAATATGTGCTTACATGTAACTTCAGCACCATCCCAAACATGCATTTGAGTCATCTTTTAAAAGATAATGTGATTTATTAAAATCTTTACGATCAATCAATCAATTGTCAATTCATTGACCATCCCATCCCTACTTATATGTTGTGATTTTTCTTTATCAGAATGTAATTGTAAGGAAAGTGTCAAAGCATAGTAACAACTGCAAACTGTAATGTGCCGAACATCATCATATTACTGAATCAATCAAACTTTATTCATAAAGCCCTTTTCATACATCATGATGAATCGCAAAATTAAAAATATCAAAGATCAATATCTCACATGTTCTCTTCTTTCAATGAGAACAGAGGATGAGAACAGAAGAAATAAAAACACTTTTTCTTTATCAACAAGATGAATGAATTAAAACCGGCCATCAGAAACGGTCTCTGTTATTATCCTGAATTAAAACATTTAAGTGCTTATAAAACGTATGTAGCTTAATAGCAGGGCCGGGACAATATGTTTTCCTCTCGATTTGATTCCTTTACAGTTTATTCGGTGTTGATTTGATTGAAATTTCGATTCTTGTGATTCTTCAATATTGCAGATTTTACTGGAGAAAAAACTAAATTCTTACAAAAAATCTTTCTGCTATTTTTTCCCCCCTTAATTTCAATCAGGAAAAAACATCAGCCAGACCTACATTCTGCTGCTATAACGCGCAACAAGAAAAAAACATAAATAAAAATAGTAATGAAAATTAAATTAAAAAATATTTAAAATGCATTCGCGTTTATTTGAAAAAAAAGAGAGGTCTGTTTAACAAAAAGAAAATATTTAGAATTGTGAAATCAAAATCCTGATATTTTATTTTTCAATTGCATCTTCCTACCTGTATCTATTAGGGTTGTCAAAATGTTTTGTAATTTTTTTTTTTATTAATCATGATTATTTCCGTCACATCTGTGCTTCCTGTTAACGCAGCTCTTTTTACAGGCTCCAGTGCAGGTTTTTACCTCGTTCTCTTAATTTGCATCACACAAATATCCCCTGGTTTCCAGTCAGTCACAGGATGATGTCGTTAAGTAAATTAAACAGATGACTCTTGAACCATATAAATGGAAATTTAAGCCTAACAGCTTAGTCTGAATTTATTAAGATACATCCCAAACAGTATTAATACAGAATCTGGCTAAAAAAGAACCGACTAAAACTAAAATTTAAGTGTTGATCATGGCTGGAACGAAACGCTTTCCTCCCGTTTGGATTCTTGTTTTTATTTTTTATTTTAGTTTTATTTTTTTGTTGTTTTTGGTGACAATTCCATTTAAATTGGGATTTTTCAAAATTGCTGTTTTTGTGATTTTTAGTTTATGTTTAAAAACTATAATCAGGAACCATATTTCCTCAAAAACCTGCACATCACATGTGAGTCAGATGTATTCAGCAGGAGTGAACGAGCTGAATATGAAGCGTTTCCATCTGCAGGACACAGGTGAAGCCGGACCATCATGCTGCAGATATAATGGCTAAAATGTAAAAAATAACTAATAGAAAGAATATTTGAAAATTTAATTTGGGGGAAAAATATTTGTTCCAAACCCCCCCCCCAAATATTTAACGCAACAAAAAAAAATTGATTTTAATAATTTAAAAAAGAAAATGATTTTTTTCAAACACTACTACTGTTCTTTGTTTTACGCAAACATCCGTATACATCTGAAATTAAAGTTCTTCTAATCCTTCAAGTAAACTTTAACTAAAAAGTTTCAATGTGACAGCAAATGAAGCTCCACTGTTGATGTTTGCATATAAAGCAAAGTGATTTAAAACAAGTAATTTTTTTCATAAAACAGAAATGCTTTTGTGTTGATACAATATTGTGACACAATTTTTGGTATTATGGATGTAAATAATGTATTGATTGAGCAATTCCTTATCAATTAATTGATAATTAAAATAAATTGCCATTTTCATTTTGAGCCCATAATTCCTCAGCAGCCCACATGAGGACGCTTGACGCCAGAATTCCTTGATGCACATGCGGGAACACGAGAAGCTGTCCTCTGACCAAAGACATCATTTAATTTTATTATATTTATTAATAATGATATCATCTTTGTTTGCATTGTTCCGTGTGTGAATGTGCTCCTGCTGTTATATTGATTAAATATTTTATTGAGGAAAACGATTTGAATTTTCGTAGAAAGGAACCTGTTGATTCAGAGGAAAATGAAGCTTCTCAGAAAAATTGCTGCTTATCAATTAATAAGATGAAACAACTATAATTAATGATATTTTTTGCATCCCTATTCAGTATATCAATATTTTCTGACGGCTGAACCTGTGGACCGGTTAGAGTCTGGTTCAGGAACTGGTTCCCAGTTCTGCTTTACAGTCGATGGACGGTACGAGGGTGAATGATTGCCTATGTGACCACTCGGTGATCTTCCTCCTCCCTCCTCTTCCTCAGCGGTGGCTGGCGGCGGCCGACCTCCAGCATGAGGTCTACCATCACCTCTCCGTCTACGTACCCAGGATCTTCTGCCTCGGGCCGAGCGGCGGCAGGGAGGAGCAGAGGGAGGAGCTGGCCACGCAGCTGCTGCTCCTCGCTCCTCTGGAGTGGCTCCTGCTGGGGGAGGAGCCGGCGGCCGGCCTGGCCCTCCTGCAGGAAAACAACCAGCCGTCCCCGCTGTGTGGCCACGTGTTCAAGGTGGGAGAGCCCACCTATTCCTGCAGGTAACTGAGACGCACCGCTATAACACACACACACACACGATTGCTTGATTAATGTCAGAGAAATGGTCACATAATCACATTTATTTCTACATTTTAAAGGAAACCAAACGGATGAATAAATAAATAAATAAATAAAGGAATAAATAAAACCCAAACCAACAAACAAAAAACACAATACATCGGGGTTGGCAATCAGCTTGAGTAATGAAAACGTCCCATTTTTCCCTTTTTATTTCAATGTAAAAAAGTAAATCACCCTGTTTAATGGTCTAAACTTTTAGAAAACACTGAACAATCTGAATTTTCTTCGAAAATGCAATTTCCTTAATATTTTGCCTGAGTCACACATTCACATTTTAATTTATTTAAATATTTCTTTGTTTCATATGTTTTTTATAGATTATAAAATGATGAAATTTGTTAATCTATATACAAATATATATTGGCATACTATATATTTAATTTTCTCATTTTTAGATTTGACATGTTTTATTCATACAACTTACTTCAGATGAAACCTATTTCATATTTTTTTGTATTCATTTTTTATTTTAGTTTTATTTATTTAGTTAATTTGATATCTGCTTAATCACACAACTATTACAGCCAGCAGATCACAGTGGATCTAAAACAATCAGAAATCATTAAATTACTGGTTTCTGGAACAAAAAAAAATCTTTTTTATTTTTATTGGAGTAGCTTTGACTGAATTCATCCCGCGGGCCAGATTGGACCCTTTTTTGTACTCCTCCTACTTTTTTTCCTCTTTTTTAAATTACCAAGAAAACCCGGGATTTAACCTGTGGAGGGAGTAAATCTTCCTCTGCTTTACATTTCCTCTATTGTGGGATGTTTGCAATTAGTTAATTGTTGATTTTAATACCGTGATTAATTAAGATATTAATCAATTATTCTTTTAATCGCTTATTCAAAATGATCTTTAGTTGTATGTAAGCTTATTTCCCAGTGTAACCAGTGAATAATCCCATTTTTCTGCGACAAGATTACATTAAAAATAAAAACCTAAATAGGGAAGCACACAAGGTTTTTTCTGCTTTTGCTTATTGAATTTTGATAAAGGCATTGATAATTAATTGATTGTTAATTCTCCTGATAATCGATAAAGACGGTTTAATCGAAGGTCCATCCCTAGCCGTAACGCACACCTGTACGTGTTGCACATCTTTCTGCTCTCATGGATAATCTGTTTGTTCAGGGAATGTGCCGCCGATGCCACCTGCGTTCTGTGCATGCAGTGTTTCCTGAGAAGTGTTCACAAAGATCATCGATATAGAGTGAGTGCACACACACACGCGCGCACACACACACACCTTTAAATAACTTGATAATGAACACTGCACAGAAATGCTGTGCTTATTCAGGATATTCAGATTTTCTGAGTAGTGTCTGTAACTTAACTTCAAAGATGAAATGTACACATGTGGACAAATATGCAAATCAATCTATTTCAGCTTTTATTCGTTTATATTTTGCTTATCGGGATTTGCAGCTTCAGAGAACCTCTAATAAAAAACTGAAACTGAAATCAATAAAAAAATGGATTTTAAATCCAAAAATGTCAGACCTCTGAAAGTAAAACCTTGCATCTGTACTTAGTATATGAAATGTCTTAGTTTCAGCTTAATGTTGAATTGCCTGAATAAAACAACTTTTCCAGCATATTGTAATTCTCAGAGCAGGACCTGTATATCGAGACTTTGTCACACGAGATATAGGATGAGGGAATATCGTTTATATCGAGTTTGAGGTAAAAGTAGGGTCGGGACGATTTGCTTTCCTCCCAATTAGATTCCTTCACAATTTTTCGGGTGCTGACTCGATTTAAATTTCTATTCTCGTGATTAGGCTTTACACAATCAGGAATTTTGGGGCTGATCACCGATCAGAGAGCTTAAAAAAACCGATCACTGATCCGATCACGAGAGGAAGCAAATGTGTCATTTTAAACAACTTGTTTCATCATAAAATTAGTTTTTGTTGACAATTCTTTGTCCTGAAATGACTGAGATGAAAGGGTTAAACATCAATAACCCCTCATGGGCAGGCATTCAAGTTTGATCACCACAAATCAAAATAATTTGAGACACAAATAATGACCATAACTTATTGAAATTAAATCACTTGAACTTTAATGTAATTAAATTACTTTAAGTGTACTGCAATATAGAGGAGTACACCCAGAACATGGTCTAAAACATTCATAAACTATGAAAAATTATAGTTACGGTAGTGCAAATGAAGGCAGTAATGCTCCCTCAAACATTCATATAACA
>JBAMHT010000016.1:25858914-25869922 GCA_037177075.1 Craterocephalus fluviatilis
GTGGAAACTGGAGCAGGGACTGGTGGAAACTGGGGCAGGGACTGGTGGAAACTGGGGCAGGGACTGGTGGAAACTGGGGCAGGGACTGGTGGACTCTCCACCTATACCAGAAATGAAGCAGAACTGGTTCTGATCCAACCTGAACCAGCTGAAATTAGGTTTTAATGGGATGAAAGTTGAGATTATTTTCTGGACGGCGACGACCGGACGGGTCTGCCCTGTTTTGTTGTGCGCGGGCGAGAAGCCATCAGAGGGAGCTCAGAGGCGGGAGGAAGGAGGAGGGAGGCCTGCAGGTGGTTTCACTCGTTTTTATTTCACACTCGTTTATAAAAGAAGGAACCAGCTCAGCTTGGATCAAACAGGAAGTGTGTGAATGATTAGTAAGCACCAATCACGTCTCTGCAAAGCTACATGCATCTGAAAGGGGGCGTGGTCTCCGACAAACAAACAGGCGTGGTTTCACATCGACCAATCAGCTTACAGCATTGATGCTGGACCGACGTCAGGGCGGGTGTGATGGGCGGAGGCTGCGTCACCATGGCAACAGTGGGATGGGGGTTTGTACTGGTTAATAAGGTTAATGGGAGCAGGTGGAGGATCTGAGCAGCTTCTCTCCTCTGTGACAGCAGCACCATCAGAGGCTGATGCAGAGAAACAAAACACACGAAAAGACTTTTATTATTTACAGCCTGCACTTTTAATCCCGTTTTTTTTTTATCGTATTTTCATTTAAAAAGGTTGAATTTTTGTCTTTCATGTTTTTGCTCTGTAAGCATGGAGTTGATCGTACTGATAAAGTCATGAAGTGTAAATCTAAATTCCCCTATAATTCTGAATTAAAGTTAATTCTGCTTTAAACAGGTGAAAATGAGCATGTAAACACTTAATTCCTGATTAAAAGTTATTTCTGAATGAAAGTTAATCCTGAATAAAGAGGCTGGTTTATTCCACGTTTAATCCTGAATCAGACTATTCCGCTCTCATCCTCTATGTAAACATTCATTCAGAATTAATATTTCCATGTAAACCTGAAGAAGAACATTTTAATTCCAAATTAATTCTGTTCTTTTACTCTTAAAGACTAACAGCTGATTCCAGATCATCTGCTGTAAATATGGTAACTGTAGCTTCTCACCTACTGTGCTGCCTGCTCGCTCTGGTCTCCTCCTGCCTGTGTTTTCTGAAGGTCAGCCTGCAGAAGAGATGGAGGAGTTCTCATCATCATCATCATCATCATCTGCTGCGTTTCTCCCAAAACAAGCTGACGAGCAACTATGCAGAAAATACCTGCAGCTAATATTTACCCCACAGTTTGACTAAAGACTCAAATGTCTAAATTTTCTGTTTACAAAAAGTCCAAACAGATTCATATGAACTAAAAGAACCGATTCTTTGTCTCAGGAAAACAATCCAATTCTCAGTTAAAAGATGGCCTGGAGGATGGTTTTCCTTCCTGTTAAAAGGGAGTTTTTCTCCCCACTGTCGCCTGAAGCAGCTCAGAAAGGGTTTGATGGAAGACTCTTTTACATGCATCTGTTGTTTTCCTTACATCGGCTATGGGTGATTAATTGGCTAGTATATATGCCTTTATGAATGTATGACAATCAGATTGCTTTAACTGATTGTCAGTGAAGCGCCTTGAGATGATGTTGTTCTGAACTGGCGCTATACAAAGTTGTATTGAACGGCCGTGACAGGAAGAGGCGATGTGGTCATGCAAATGTCCATGTTGGTTCATTTAGGCCTTAGAATATTTATCTAGTCAGTGGCATGAACACTAGCAGATGTTTCAGGTTCCTGCAGTTAAAGAGCAGCTGTGAGGATTTCTTCGCCAGTTTTCAGCGTTTGTTGTGGGAGAAGTTTGGCAGCAGGTCATGTTTCTGGAGGGAAAGACGCTCCAGCTGTTAGAAACGTTTCAGGTCTGCAGATTAAAAAGTGATTAGAGGTGAATAAAGTTAGGACAGAGAGCTGAGTTAGTCTCAGGGAGCAGGAGGTTCGTTTGTCATGCTTTGATTAATTCTGCATAAAAAAAAACATTTTGAAATCCTATGAAACATGTTTAATTTTCCATTTAATTTTAACAGAGAAACAAGTGTAAACCAAAATACCAAAAGGAAAGAAGGAAAAAGGGGAAATTATAAAGAATAAAAGAAACACGTCATCAGCGTAATGTTAGATGCCCAGAAGAGTTTAGTCAGTTTGTTGCATTTTTTCCCTCATGTGTTTGTAAATTTAACAGCAATTCGGATAAACCTCTTTAAGAGTAAAATATTATATATAATATGTACCATTTTTAGGACCTACTTCATCACTTTATGGTAAAAACTTGGCCAAAAACCCTGTTTTAAACAATCAGAACCGTGTCTTCTGCTCCCTGCTGGATAAATGTTAAACTACAATAATTCTGACATATCAACTGGTAAAGATATGCTCTATATACTTTATTTTTCTACACAAATTTATAATAGGCTAAATAAAAACTTATGATTAAAACAAATAATTTTCTGCCACTAATTTCATGGACCAAATCTATAGTAGGCTATAAATCTATTTTAACTGGCCTGCCATAGGGTTCAATCTGACTCATAAATTCATTTGGTAAATATAAAAAAATAAAACTAGAATTAAAAAAAACGACTAATTTTGATCTAATTTTTAACTCCTTGTTAAGCTACTGGAAAGTGAATGCAGATGTGACTTCAGTTTGTATGATGATGACATTCATTAATGTTTTCTAATCTGTAATGCATGTGAGAATGAATAAATATGCAAATGTGCAATATTTAAAAATATATGTGAAATAAATATCTAAATGGTTCAAATACATTTTATAAAATCATATTTTTTACGAATATGTTAGAAATATATACATACGCACTATCATGAATACATTTGATATTTTTGAAAATATTCAAAAAATAAAAATATGTGAAATACAAAGTATGTAGATAAGTAAAATAAATAACACTAATTTTTCTCAAGGAATTTCAGGTTTTTCAGGTGTTTTTTCTCGAAGGACAATATAATATTCAATATATATTCAATATAATCTTCATCATGTAGTTTTCATTCTTTCTGGGTACTGATGCTGGTTTTACTGGTCGGAGCCTGGTTTAATCAGATTAGATGTAACTTCTATACTTCAGAGACGCTGCATCGTTCCCGCAGCAGAAATCCAGAAAACTAAAAGTGTTTTTATTCAGCCGATCATGTCAGGCAGCAAGCATCATGCGTCACCCCACCCCACCCCAACTAATCAGGCACCTCCTCAGCCACTGGTCCCGCCTCCTTCAGGTCCCAGCCAATCACAAGAGATTTGAGAAAACAAAAGAAAAAAATTATTCACAAAAACAGAAATCAGAAATAATGAATGAATCCAGATGTTTTTCTAACAAATCTTCTGAAAATAATTGTAAAGTTTGTTGTTCCTAAAAATGAAAACATTTAAGTTTTTTTTTATCTTATTGTACGTTCCAAACCCCCATGTTCTTTAAATTCAGACAAAGTAGTCATTTATATATTCATTGATTTGTCTAATGAATAAAAATAATAAAACAAAAATAAACAAGAATTCTTATTTAATCCGGTTCAGCTCAAAATCTGAATGAATAAAAACCATACAGTCACCAACAATTTAAAGTATTTAAATAAAAACTTTAAATATGATGAATATATAGAAATATAAAATCCCAATGATGTCAGAGCTCATGTTTTATGACATCACTCACCCCGCTAACATATCCGCTTGCTAACGCTGCATTCTCCACGCCCTCCACTGCTGCCTGGGCAACTTCGTTTGCCCCGGTAACTGCAGTGTCGGCGACCACGTTGGCCTGTTCAGTCGACTTCTGAGCGACTGGAAGACAAAAAATGTTTCTAATTAAGTCAACAGCAAAAATGTTTATTCTAGCTGGGAATTTCTTTATCTTTAAGGGTCATCAAAGGGAACTCCAGCCACCAGAGCTCAATGATGCTTACATGTCAACATGGAGCTAAATCACCCAGTTGGATCATCACATCAAGAACTAGAAACAGGAAGCTGATAAATGGAACAACTACTGGTATTAAGCAGAAAAATATCTTATCAAGCATCACATTAATGATAAAGCAAAGAAACGTGTTAGCTTGTTTACCTGTATTGACGCCGGTCACCACTCCCTCCATCGTCTTGTTTCCTGGAAAAACATCCATAAATCAGATTTAAGTTCTCAAACTGTGCTTGGATAAAATAAAAAAACAGGAAAAATTATAGAAATAAATTATAACATTTGTATAAATTATATAAATTAAATAATTTATATAAATAATAAAAAATATATAATTTCTAGAAATGACTTATTTCATATAAATAATATAATTTCAATAAATTATAAAATTTGATAAATTATATAATTTATATAAATAATATTAACAAATTATACAGCCTATATGCAAATTATGTTATAAATTATATTATCACATGAAGTTATATAACTAAAATCAGTTTACTGGGAAAGGATGCAGGTTAATGAATAAAATTAAAGTTTAAACCGGTTGAAATGAACAGAAAATAATGTCTGTTCAAATAAATTGACCTTTAACTGGAGATCTGTCTGATAAAAAGAATGGACCCGGTCATGTGAGCAGATTAAAATCAGGTTTCTGGACCCGACCAGCTTCCATCTGCAGACACACGTGCAGCCGGCCCGGCCTGAACTCCACACCAGGTCATCACAGACGCGCTCTGGTGGAGATCAGAGGATCTGGACCCAGACTGGGTTATAATGGGCTGCGTGGGCGTCGTGCCCGGCGTGCATGTGACAGAGCAGACAGAACAGACTCTTTGTCTGGGCAAACACAGTCTGCTGATCTGAAGCTCGGAGACTCGGTGGAGACTCTGCAGCCGTTTCCCTGCTCTGAGAGCTGGAGATGCTGCTCAGGAAGGATGATGATGAAGGTTTACCACCATTCACTGACCTCCAGGAAACATCAAAGTCTAGAGATGCTGATGAGTCACCTGATGGATCCTTAGGACGTTATTCCTTCATGTTCACACTTCATTTTAACTTTAACCAGAGAAATGTTTTTCTTTTACCAGAGCGTCCTGGGCAGGAATAATTACAACATAGCCTACTAAAATCATGCAAAACACGTAAAACACGAAATAAACCGTCCAAGCTCAAAGGGAACCAGAGATCTGAGACTAAATATTAAACAATGCACTGTTTGACCATGTTTTAATATGTCCTATAAAGCATGGTGAGACCAGCCCCTCAGTCCAAGGACCTTTTCCAGGTCCTTCCAGGGAGCCGGAGCAGCATTTAAGTCTCCTTATGAATTGTTTTAGGTGGATTTGGTTCATAGCTTTGACTGTTCCCCAAAACAGAAATGCTTCATTCAGGTTTTCATTCATCATTAGACTACATTTACCTGGAAACCATTTTATTTCCCAGTTCATTACCTCACATTAGCAGATAACTTTACTGTTAGCATCATTAACAGCTAATGCTAAGACCGCAGGCTCTCATGTTTGCATTGCTTAATTGTTGATGATGAAAGAGGGGCCTTTAAAAAAAAGGCCTGTGAACCGCTGCTTCGGTAACTGCTGTATGAGTGGAAATGAGGTTTCTTTGCTCCACATCAGAAAGCCTGACTGGATTCTGAACCGGTCCATGTGACATGTTAGAAGGATTGATGTTGCAGGGAAATTAAATATCTCCCTGATCTCTTACAGCAAGAAGCCATAAACACTGATTAACGTATCTTACAAAACACCAGTTATAAGATTCTCAGCTTTTCAGTCTCAGTTTTTATCCTCGTGTTTATTTGGGCTTCACTCATTTCTCTTTAATCTCTAAATTGCTGTTTTAACCTGGTCCAGGTGGTTATAGTTTCCTCCATTATCTGCTTTATGCTGCTTTCAGCACAGAGTCCCTGGTCTGCATCGTCCATCAGCAGCTAATGGGACGGGTGTGAAAACAGCCAGAGGCTCAGGGGACGTGACGTCACTTCCTGTGGGCCTTTGTGTGGGTTGTCATCAGCAACACCGAGTAAATAAACCACACAGGTGAGTTATATCAGTGTTGCTCTCAATCTCTCAGCTGAGAAACCAATCGATATCTCGACCTATTCAGACTATCAGATCGTCATTAATCTGATTACAGATTTAATATCAGCTCCAGAGAGAGAATCCCAGATGTTTATGTTCAGCAGCAGCTGTTTGTTCAGAGCAGTTTTAATGAATCTGAGCAGCAGCAGGACCAGAACAAAGCCCTGAGGAACCTCAAACAATAAGCTGCTACACAGTAGCACTTAAATATTACAATTTCTTTTGTTACGAGATTTTAAAAATCTTTTTTTTGTTTTACTTTTTTTTTTAAAAATTCAAACTGCCCCCCCCTTGTCTTGTCGGACATTATATGAGCAGAATGATGGTCCAGATTCAGTCTGTTCCCGTGATGGGGGTTAAAAAAGCATAAATAAAATAAAACAAATGCAAATACAGACAGACTGACAGACAGATGCATATTTATATCGGCATTTTGAAAAATCCTATGATTCGCAGTTTAAATCGAATCAGCAGGTTTTCTTCCCTGGTCCTGTCCCAGTCCTCTCCACTGTCTCAGGGTGGATCCATCATTATTTACTGAACTGGTTTTTATGGAGCCGTTATAATCCAGACTGATGTGGATCAGATGATGGATCAGTTCTTACTGGACTGACCTGGACGACCTCGAATCAACACCGTATAAGTTGCAGTCATTTTTCCTTCCAGCGATGTCACTATTCATCTTTTTTTAAACGAGTGAACCTGGACCCAGAGCTTCCTCCGTCCCTCCCTTCATCCCAGCCAGGCGTGGAATTTCACTCGTCCTCACGTCATCCTTCGCTCATTTTACACCTCCAGACCTTCGACTCAGTGTCCATTTTCTTCTCCACATCTCTCCTTACTCATGTCAATATTTATGTTCTGAATACTTTGTCTCCACATTCTTCTTCTCCACATTTTAATATTTTAGGATTCAGCTTCTTAGCCTGCATATTTTACTCCCTTCATCATCCTCCACCTCTTCCTCCGTTTTCTGAATTCCTTTCATCCTCCACTCATGAGATTTTCCCACTAAATAACCCAGTTTATTTTCATCTTTTCGTTTATTCTCTCCATCCCCCGTCTATCCTAACATCTCCATCCACTCTTCCTCCTCCTTCATCCCTCGTTTAATCCCATGATACCTGTCGTCTTTCCAGACATCTCCATCCTCTCATATCTGTAACAATGAGCTCAATTTTTAATATTTCAGGACTTGTCGTCCACCCCCCTCCATCCTTCTTGCACCCACCCCTTCTTTCTCCTTGAACCTGCACGTTTCTCTGATTCCTCTAACTTGTGGACGTGAACGTCCGTCCTCACCGACGTAGAAGACCCCCTCCTTGGTCTTGGTGGCGGCTTCCTCCACTCCAGCCTTCGTCTTCTCGGCGGCGGCCACCACTCCGTCCTTGGCCATGGAGAATCCCTTCTTCAGAGCGTCCATGATGCTTTCCTTCTTCTCCTCCTCGTTCTCGTCTTTTTTCCTTTTGTAGTTGACTTGTTTGTCTCCCGGCTCTTCAGACTCTCCCTCTGCTCCGTCGGCTCCTCTCTTCTCGTCTGCCAGCGATCTGTTCTTCCTGCTAATGGATGAGGGAAGGGGTGGAGAGAGGGCACGAGAGGGAGGGAGAGAAAGAGAGGGGGAGAATAATGTAGAAGCAACTTGGGACCTTTGTTGTTCTGCACTTGAAACAAAACAGATAAAAAAGAAGGTGCTGAGGAGGAGTGGAGGGGAAAAGGGATGAGAGAAAAGTGGAGGTGGAGAAGGAGATATTTAGCCCAAAGTGCAGATAAACTGTTCTCCAGTCTAGATGACGAGGGATGTTTTTATTCATCTGGTTTAATCAGAATGAATTCATTAATTAAATTAATGCTAGAGCATGAGCTAGCTTTGTTAGCTAGCTGTTTAGCCAGGTGTATTCAATCAGTTTGGAAGGACATTAAAATTATTTAGACAAATTTTAAGCTACCTGTTAACTGTAAGCATTAGCTTATTATTACATACCAATAAATGTATTAACTTCCGGTTTATCTTAATTTAACAGGATGCTATGCTTCCACATACATTTAGCTTGGTTAGCATTTTTGTTTAGCCTAGCTGTTTGCTGTTTGCTAAAATAAAAGGTTTCTTTTTTCCAAGGCTCGAAACATAACATTGAGATGTACTAAATGACGTGGTTGGAGGTTAATTTTATGGGATTTACATTGATAAATAGTGTAACAATCACATGCTAACTGTTATAACAGTTTACTTCGTCAGCGAGAAAGCAGGTCTGACAGCAATTATTTAAACCATCCTTACAGCAGTAGTTTCTTTTTTTTTGCTTTGTTAGAATGTCGTCTAGCTTGGCTTAAGCTGACTACCTGAAAACGCCATGAAAAAATGAAAGACTGAGAAGGAAGTTTGCTTTAATTCTAATACAGCGTCGGCTAGCTTTGTTAGCAAGCTGTAACTGAAATAGTTAACAAGGAGGGGAATTGTTATTTTATTTATTCATTTCAAGACAAATTTTATCTCGTAATAGCTGCAGCCATCTACACAGCATCAGCTTAATACAATAAAAAAAAAACTTAGGGCTAATAACTTGCAATTATGTTATAGGTCCAAGTTTTAGCTTATTTAGTTTAGCTTAAAATGGTTTTTTATAAAAAAGAAATCGCATTCAAATGTCATAAATAACTGGCTTGGGAGTTAATGTTGTGGGATAATATTGAAAAATGCTGTATTGCTATTAATAATATAACATTATTATGATAGTGTTATTTAGCTTTGTTGGCGATTGTAACTGCAAGGAATTCTGTATATTTCGAGACATTTTACATTTTTTATTTGTAGTTATCTTTTTAAAAGTTAGCCACAACATTTGAACCAATTAATTCACATGAATTAATTTAAATTCAGTTAAAGTCACATCAAAACAAAATTCATCTCAAAGAACTTAAAATAAAAAGTCACCTTTGCAGTCCAATTAAAACCCGATTCATTCCTGTTTAAAAAAGGACATTGGAGTACACGGACCACAAACGATGTTATGGTTTATGAGCATAAAACATCAAATAAGCGACTTAATTAATGTCACATCCTCTCACATGGGGGGACAGAAGCTTTAACCCTTTAATGCATGAATTATTAAGAAACAGTTCCACATGTTTTTTGCATACAGTAAGTTACTTCCAGAGACACATACAGTGATGTTTTTTTATTTCTTAATCATATTTTACTTTTTTATGTGTTTTAATAATATTTTCAAAATTATTAATTAGATAAGTTTTTCATATTTGTATTGTATGGATATTCTATGAAAATATGGCTGTATCATTTTTATTTTCCTGTTTATCACGAAAGAAAGTTTGGTTATTACAATGTATGAATTTACATATATAAGTATTGATTCTTGAGTAAGTGACAGTGTATTGCATGCCTCACTGACGTCGCCTGAAGTGGCAAAAGTACAAATTTTCCATCTCCACCCATGAATATACTAGAAAACAGCTGTTAAAAATGTGTCCACTGTAGTGGACGCTATGCATGAAAGGGTAAACTATCTTACCTTTTGTCAAGTGTTTTTTCATCTTTGGATACTCTACTATTAACTTATTTATTTATTTTTAAACTAGATCTCCTTCTGCCACAGAGGCGCCATCATTGTGTCTGGACCTTTCATCAACACCAACTGCCGCTTCTACACCAGCTAAATCTTCACCATTAGACCAGGATGCAGCAGACTTCGACCTAGAATCAGCCTCTGCTTCCACGACCGGACTGCCGAGGGTTTCCACACCGGCATCAGCTGCCAGCTCGATTCGCAGCATAGCAACTGGTAAAAAATCTGATATATATTGGCTTTAAACTTTTTCTTTTAAACTTTCAAAGATATCTGATCTTAATTATTTCTTTTTCTTAAATTTTTAGGCAAGCGGAAGAGAGGCAGCAGAGATGGCCTATTTCAACGCATTTTCATCAGTGCAGCTCTTGTTTTGGAATAACCTTCACTCTTCTATTTTTTCAACTGTCATCGCTGTTTCATTGGATCTAATGTCACCTGCCTGCTAGCTCCTGCTAGCTCCTATCTGCTCAGCTCAGTACCCAGCTTCACATCATCGCTCTCTGTTTTTACTCCATCACGTGGACCAGCCAGGGGTTTGTGTGGTCTCTGCTGGCTTGGATCATCTTTTGCTCCTCCATCAATCTGTGGTTGGGCTTCTGCAGTACTCGGCGGCGGAGCTTCTCAGCCTCCGCTTTCTGCAGTCCGGTCCTGCTCCAGCAGCTCTCTGACCTCCCGCTCATCATCTCCAGCCTCGTCGGCGGTACGTCCATCGTAGATCACGACGGGGGTTCTCCTTCCATGGTTCCAGTGGAACTCTTCCAATCGCCGCCGACCAAGTAACACCTGTCGGTCCGCGGACCTCAGTGTGTTAGCTCAACTGGCTAGTCCGGCTAACGCTAACGCTCCTGCCACCAGCAACGTCCGCTCCGTCAGCTCAGTCTCCTCAAAGTCCGCTCCCTCACAGGCAAAGGTCCTCTTATCCAAGATCTCCTCACAGACTGCATGCTTGACTTTCTTTGTTTAAATGAGACATGGCAACAACCTGGTGACTTTTCCCAGCTGAATAACAATACACAACACAGTAACGCGGCTCGGGACGCGGTGGCGGCCTCGCGGTACTGCAAGAAGACATTAAAGGCGCTAAAAGCGAAATTGTTTGCCGCTAGGTGGCGTACTGTGGAGCCGTCTCTCAAACCAAAACAAAGCCTGTGACGATCAATGCCTCTCTACCTCTCCCCCAACCGAAAAACCACGCCCCTCTTTTTTTTTTAAACAAAAAAAAGTAAAAACCCCTCTTCGCCTCATACAGTTTTACTTTATTTATTAATTTTAAACAGAGAGCATGTTTAAAATTATGTAGGCCTATAAAACAGTATAATTATATATTTTCTAAAAC
>JBAMHT010000016.1:26048004-26063533 GCA_037177075.1 Craterocephalus fluviatilis
ACCTTCACTGAATATAATGAATAGGATTGGGACAAAGGAACCCAGGGGGAGAAGGGTGCTGTGTAAATAATTGTGATGATTCTTTCAACCAATCATCAGGTTACAGTGAGTCCAGTTCCACCCTTTCAGGTCGAATTAGTAAGATTGAAGCCCCAACGGAAAGGTACCAAAAAAGCAGGACAGGTCAGGTTGGGTGTTTTGGCACACTTACTAGTGTTTTCATGTGGAAACGCAACAAAAATGCCTTCCAACCTGAAACAACTCAACCCCTCGGTGAAAACAGCTATAGGTGCCTTTAGAATTGTTTATACAGTCAGATACAAGGACTGCACTGAAAATGAGCATCAGTACAGTCAATGTGTAATGAAAAACTTGGCCTACTACTGCTGTAGACCAGTTTAATACATTACAAGAAAGTCGGCTGCCAAAGCGTATTTTTGTTAAAAAAGTGAGGTATAGTTAAAAACCTTTGCACCACACCATGTGAACGATTTAGGAACTGGGCCGATAATGAGAGTTAAAATCTTAGAAAGACAAAAAAAAAAAAAAAGAACTTGGCAAATGAATGCTGCACTTTATAAGATGAAAGTCAGGCAGATTGGACACAAAATAACTTAAAACATTAGGCGCACATCGAAATGTTCGCACAGTGCTATCATTTGTAGCCGTACAAATGACCGATCAATAACTTTACCATCACTGGGTAACTTTAAATCAGTGTTCGCACTCATTCAAAGCGATGCAACTTATCTCCAACAGGTAAATAATTTTGCTGAATCTTTCGGTCAGAGAGCCCATCCTGATTAAATTCAACTACAAGTTTTCTTAGCATGAGAGTCTTTGCGGGAGGTCTGCAAAAGCAAATGTTTAAGAACCTCTGAAACGGATAATGGCATCATAGATTGCCTTTGCTCCCTGTAGAGCCGCAGGGGACTCGTATGCCCCTGTAGCTAAAAAAAAAGTCTATTTGTAAGACCTTTACAGATCTGACATTTACAGACATGGAGATCTGCTGCGATCACTGGGAAACTGAGCCAGAGTAAAGAAGTGTAATAAAGATGAGAGGAGGATGATAGAAAAGGGGGATGAATGAGTGACAAGTGCAAACGGCCTCTCCGGACAACATTCCTCAGGGAGTTTGAGGAGGAGGACAGGCTGAGCACATCTCAATTAAAACGGTGACAAATGAGGAAAGAGGGGGTGTTTGGATGTGAAGCAGGAGAGGAGGCAGAAAGGATGGATGGCAAGGAGGAGTAGGAGGGTAGCCAGACAGGAAGTGAAGGAGAATCACAGATAGCACCCACCAGGAAAAAAAAAAGCAGTCTGAAACCTTTAGATCAGAGCGGCATCATTTAGGAAACGCATTTCCACAACTCTCCTCACACACACACTCACAGATGCTGCCTGAGCTTAGAGATCCACAGAAAAGATGTGGAGCTTCTTTCCTCATTCTCAGCACTGCATCATGCAGGTCTGAACATTTATGAATCAATAGCGCACCTCAGCAGCATCAATAAGCCTCAGTGGTTTAAACAGACTCGAACCTGAAGAAAGGCTCAATAAAAGAAAAAGCCACTCCGGCCGAGTGTCAGCACCAGGACTTAACACACAGCCCACCCCTCAAAACAGTCCCGGTCATGTAAGGTCGGTGGTTTTTCTCGCCTGCTGCTTCTTATGAATAATGAATGGGAGCGCAACTTGGAAACAGTAAAAGCTGGAGAACGTGCGCACAAACCGCGTGAGAGTGGATGCAACACTTCCATCAAATCAAAGCCATGAGGCGTTTTCACTCAACAAAGGTTGTAAAAAGTAAAATAAAAAGAATTCCCTGAATCTACCACTGAGGTCATCTGGGAAAGCTGCACAGCCATGCGGGAGCTTCTTACCTGCCACAGGTGTGTGCATGTGCGCATGAGCGCACTTCCATCTCACAAAATAAAGAAAAGGATATGGGTTGCAGACCATTTTAAGACACCAGTTCCGAGGCCGGGTGGTTTGTTTCAGGTAGAAGAAGACCACCGGGGCCAGCGTGGGGTAGGGCAGGCTCTCCTCGCCGCGCGTCGAGCCCTCATCCCCGCCTGTAGAGATCCCGTCAGGCGCCGGGGACGCCGGCTCCATCACCAGCTCGCCGCGCTCCACGGCAACTGTCCCGAGTCCGGACAGGTCATTGAGCCGGATGAAGGTCCTCGGTAGAGAGGAGCGACCCTCCGAGCCCCTGGCGTCGGGGATCCCGGAGAGATTTCCCCCATCCTCGGCCATCATTCAGCTCCTGCAGGCGAGCATACAGCGCGATTACAGACAGATAGACGCAGGTGACAGAGCAGGGGAATGTTGAGCTGCAGCAGACGGAGGAAGGCGCAAAAATTGATGCAAAGTCATTAATAAGTCTGATCAGTAACTTTAGTTGTTTTTTCTTTGTTCCATCTTTACAGTAAAGAAAAAAGCATTTCTGATCAAAACTACAAGATTTTAATCTAAAAATGTGAAATCTGGAACAACCAGGTGATGGTGGGGTTATTTTTTGCAGGAAAATGCGTGCACAAATAATCACAGTTATCGCTTAGAAATGGTTTTAAATAATAAATATCAATACTAAATTAGTTTTTTGCAATTACTCTGAGTTAATGTGTTCTGTGCTCAGAGAAACAGAGGCGCTTCCAATCAGCCCAATAAACGCGGGTCTGCATTCCTTTCCAGAAACAAAGCCCCCAAAAATTCTTTTAACGATCGGCGCAGATTCGTTTTACGCAAAGTTTAGCAGCATTCCCCATCTCATGACGAAAAATCCAACTGAAGAGAGAGACAGTTATAATATTTTTGTATTCCAACTAAATGTGGTGGCATCTTTTCTGTATTTATTACCTGGTATGGACTCGGTAGATGTGCCCAAAGCGCGCTCAGTCATCGCATGATCAGTTTTTGTCCGGCTGTAAAGTCCGATCGAGCTTCAAAGAAGGGGTAAAATCCTTAGTGGTAAGGAGAGGCGAAAAGGGGAGAGATAAAGAGAAGAAGGGAGAAAGGATGAGAGCCTTGTTGCGGGTTTGGTGCGTCTAGCCGAGCGTATAGTTTCCAGGTGGTGCGCCCTCAGCAGACGCGTTGCGCTCAGGCCCCGGTTCTCCCGGTGTCCAAAGACGCCTCTCCAGGGGCCTCAGCGACACTTCAGAAGCATCTTCCGCGATTAAATACAGATGAACATTGAGCAGCGAGAGTTTCGCCTCCGTGCAAACTTCTTTTTTGAATCCCGTTTTTTCACAAAGGAGAGAAGAAGGAAAAAGAACTGATGCTGATTTGCTTCCCCTACTGTTCCTCCTCACTCAACATCCAAATCTTTTCGTTGGATCCACCGGCTTTTCTTTCTTATTCTTTTATGTTTTTAGGGTATATTCCGACTTTGGCTTCTTTAAAGATCCATGGAGATGCTGCTGCGCATCCTGTCGCTGTGCACCAACAAGCGCCAAAGAGTCGAGCTTTGACGGCGTGGATATGTCAAACAACGCTCCTCTCCTCTCTATTGTCGCGCACGTGAAAGACCGGAGGCTCCTGCTCTAACTCCTGTCTCCCAAGGACTGCATCCACCCGGTTCCGTCCATCAGCGGAGCTCTCACAGCTGGATGGGGGGGGGATCCTAACTTCTCACTCCCCGCCCAGAAAGCGCCCGCTCTGCGCCAATCAGAGCGCAGACTGGCTCAGAGCTCCCCTCTGCAAATGGTAGAGCTCCATGTCAGTTCAAGTTGTAGAGGTTTGGGGGAGAGGGTGGTTGAAACAGCTGGAATCCTAATGCCAGCTGATGACCAATGAGAAGCGAGGGAGTGACGGAATCTGTGCCGCTGCTGTGTGATTGGTGCAGAGCTTTATTGTGAGGAAGTTTGAGGGGGGAAAGTTGCTGCACGTGCAATGAAAAGGGATGTAGCAGGCAGCTATGCATCCCAGTGCGTTTAGTGATCCGCACTTTTACTCTTGACAAGATGCCAGTTCTCCAGACTTTCTGATGGTCTGTCAGTGTCACAAAGTTCTGATTTTATTCTCATTTTTTACAAATAAATTGATTTCAAGCAGCCAGGATTTCTTTTACTTTTTCCAAATAAGGATAAATCTCATTGATACACAAGGTCTCATCTTTTCAAGAACAATTAACCCTTTCATGCATGTATTATTAAGGACTGTGCCTTGTGTTTTTTTGGGTATACAGCAATATACTTCCACTGACATAAACAGAGATGATTTCTTATTTCTTAATCATATTTTATTTTTTATTTATCTCATGTATTTTGATATTTTATTCAAAAGGATGAATTCAAAATGCTGTCATATTTTTTATAATATGAATATTTAATGAAAAAGATTGGCTGTGTCGTTTCTTTTCCTGTTTTTCGCTAAATAAGGTTTGATTAATACAATGTTCACATATATAGATATTTATTCTGTAAATTACAGTGTATTATATGAATAACTAATGCCCCCTGGAGCGGCAAAATAATCAATTTTGCATCCCCAATAAATATACAAGAATACAGATGTCAAATAGATGTCCACTGTATATGATGCATGAGAGGGTTGAAGACCCACTATGTAACTTTTCAACGTTAAAACTCTGCTTTCTAGAGCCGTCGCAGATGACAAACCCACCTATAGAACTTTCATATCTAGAATGCCACCTGTTGAGTTTCACTTTGCACATGCCTTACACACTAGCATACACATGTAAACACAGCAGCTGTTTTGAACACACGCCGGTTGATTCAGTGAAGAAATGTTTGATTGTCACAGGAAGAGAGGAAACTAAGGAAAGCCAAAGAAGAGCAAGAGATAAGACAAGAGTTGAGAAAAGAGAAAATACTCAAAGTTACATAGTGGATCTTTAATATGGTACTATGACTTTCCAACTTTAACAAAAAAGAAAAAAACTTTTCTTTCTTCGTTCTTTTGTGCTTTTCACTCATTTTGAAGGGAAAGGGACATTTCTTAGCGACATTTGTGGAGCCGCTGTTGCCCTGCAGCATCCCATGGCTGGAAACTGCACTTCACAACTCTTTTAACCATCCTGGAGCATCACTTTGTAGGAAAACTTTGCCTTTCAGCAGTGCCACAATTTTCTAGCAACTAGTTTTCAACATTTGAACCTTCAGCAAGCTGATAGAGCAAACAAACCCAAGAGGGCAGGGAAAGAACAAGAGGAAGGAGCAAAGCAAGAAATAAAGAAGAGTCAACATTGGACTTTTGCTCTCTGAAACTTTTTTCGGTTTTGTTTCTTTTGAGACATAAGTTTATTAGCAGGTGATGACGTCACTCAGCCCCAGTGCCTCACATGCGCCGTTCTGGTTGAGTGGTAATGCCATGTGTCTAGCACTCAGGCTTCAGGTGATTGGATTTCTCTTATGAACTTTTTAAAATACATTTACATTTTACATGAGGTTTACCATATTTCAGATGCTTTTATTATTATTTTACCATATTTCAACACACAGGTGTAGGTAATAAAAAATGCCACTGCACCGGGAAATATTAACCATATCAAACAATGTAAAACAACAGTTAATGTGATTTGATGGAGAAGGATGATTGAATCCTTACCAGCAATAGCAGCACAGAAAAAAACCTGCACAAACCAGCACAAATGATTGAGACCACTTTTGTTTAATTTGGACAATGTCGGGGGGCTGAGTGACGTCATCTCCTGATAATAAACTTGTTATATCTGAAAAACTAAAGCAGCACAAACGAAAAAAGTTTCTGCACCGAGACGATTTTTGTTAAATTTGGACAATGTCGGGGGGCTGAGTGACGACATCGCGTGATTATAAACTATTTATATCTTAAAAACTAAAGCAGCACAAACGATTGAGACCATTTTCACTGAGTTTAGCGTTGGGTGGGGGGCCAACTTCACGCAGGTCTACCTGCTCCATGCACTTACCATACCATGCTTCTATGATAGCCAGCTGTGTGATTTAATTTTACATAGGACTTGTTGTGTACTCACACACGCACATACAAAAAAAAAAACACTTAGCCCAATCGTAGCACTTGACATAACGACATGGATAACCAGCAGTCCTCCTGTTCATGCTGCATCCTTCTCTGTGATTTTATGCTAATGTTGTTCTCTCACATGTAAGTTGCTTTGGATAAAAGCGACTTGCATTCAAATTAAAAATAAATTGAATTAAAAAATGAATAAAATGTTGTAGAATAGTGATATATTTCATATATTAAAATCTTTTGTAGCAGCATTATAGCAGTGCTCCTAATGATTGTTTATAACATTGTTTATTTCATCTAAAATCTTTATTTACATAATTTGTTTTAAATAGTGCACCTTCATTCTTCATTCATATCAATTTAATTGAATTTAATGTTTATATGTACCATCAGTTTTTTTGGTAATCTAAAATAATAAAAAAATTAAATATAATATTATATATTTAATTGTATTGAATTTATATTACTTCTTAATAAAGTATTTTGAAAACTGAAATTGAATCAAAATTAAAAGAAGTATGTTAAATTATAATATCAAAATATTCAGAATATTGATTATAAATAATAAAAGGGTATATTTACCATCACATTTTTTTCTAATTGATTCACAGTTTGATATTTTTTGTTATGCATTTGTTCTGGTCAGTTTTTCTACGCCTCCTGTATGCAAACAAACATAAATGTGGCTCATCATGGAGGTGATCTGGGTGTCTTTTCTGCATGCAGGCATCGTGGAGGACTACCAGCTGCCGTACTATGACATGATTCCCTCCGACCCCTCCTACGAAGACATGCTGGAGGTGGTGTGTGTAAAAGGTCTACGGCCCACCGTGTCCAACCGCTGGAACAGTGACGAGGTGAGTGTCCCAGTAAAAGTTCCAGTACCAGAGTCTGAGATGACCTCCGACCTCATTATGCTAAACTAAAAGATGATTGGGCGGTTCAGGACGAGTTGAATGCGACCTCGTCTGTCTGTTTGACGATCAGAGCCCTGGTATCTGAGCCAATCCGATTTCAGCTTTATTGTTAAGAAAATGTATTTTCCCACTTTTATTTGTTTAGTTTTTCTTTTCCAGCTTCCTGCTGCATAGACAGCGGCGGCCATCTTACCACAGTCCAGCTGAATGCACCGTTTGGGAGACCAAATTGTTTCATAAAAATTATTCTGTGAGAAGAATTGATCTTTTAAAACGTCCAGAACACATTTCCACAGCGGGAACGTTTTCATGGAATTTTTATCGTTGTGTCTGCGGGAACTTATTTTGTTCAGTTCAGTTTTATTACAAACGCATTAAAAACATCAATTTAACATCAAAGCTTGTCCTTGTGTGTATAAATTGTCGCCGTCAGTTTATTTCCGTGTGAAAGTCCACAGTTATAATTATCCATAAGTCTGCAGGAACCACATGTCTGATGGTTATAACACATCAAGCGGTTTGAAAATCTGTAAAAAACTCAGAAAGTTCTGTTATTTATTAACTCCATGTCCCATTAAACCTGTGGTAAGATGGCCGCCCCTTATGATGCGTCTCTGCTGCTGCAGCAGGGAATCTAACCGCCGCCTCTGTGTTTCCGCAGTGCCTTCGGGCCATGCTGAAGCTGATGTCGGAGTGTTGGGCTCACAACCCCGCCTCCCGCCTCACCATCCTCAGAGTGAAGAAGACGCTCGCCAAGATGGTGGAGTCCCAGGACATCAAGATATGACACCCCCCCCTCCTGCAGCCCCCGACCCCCCCGACCCGACCCGGATCGGACCGGCGAGCGACGCTTTCTGTGAAAGCAAACCAGACGATGATCGGGGGCTGAAGGACCCCTCGGCTGCCTCCTCCTCCGCCTGTTTCAAACACTTAGTAGTAGCATCGTCGTAGTATTACTATTATTTCCAGAATTATTATCGTCGTACATTAAAAAGCTGTAAATAAACGTTACGGTTCCATGCCCGGGATTTTAACCCCACCAGGCGTTGCTATGGAAACGTGTGCCGTCCTGTCCGTCCGTCTGTCCACTTCCTGTCCGGCTGCAGCAAAGACTGAGATGTGATTTGTTGGAACGTTGGTGGGCGGAGCCAAGAAGATGGGACCCATCGTGTAACCGTGACGACGGCGAGAACCCGGAGCCCATCAGCTGTTCCTCCCGTCCGCGGCCACTTCCTGTCACGACTTCTTCTTCTTCTGGCTCCAGCTGCTCGGCGAGTCACTGCGGCGCCCCCTGCTGGTGCCGCTAAACCTCACCGAAACTTTAGATTCATTTCTTTTTACTTTTTTTTAAATTTTGTCCTAAAAACACCAAATATATTATTATTCCAGTTATTCCAACAATTAAAAATAACAATTAGTTTTTTGTAGTTTTCCATTTATTCCAACATGTTGGCAGATAAACGTCTAAACATCTAAAAGTTTTTACTAATTTGTCTAATTTAGCTTGAAAATGTTTTAAGCATCAGCAGGTAGTTAATTAATATTTCCAGGATTAAATAATATGAATTATTGCATATTTGCAGGGAAAATCTGCTGAGTCATAACAGGCTGGCTCCGCCCAGTCAGGCTCATCTCGTCCAATCAGATTGTTTCTGTTCACGTTTAAGTTTGTGTCCAATCAGAGTCGATGTTCAGAATCTGCAGCCGTGTGACATGTGCGGGGGCGGGGCTACGATTTGGGCGGGACTTAGCATTGGGCGCATACTATGACCATATATGGAGCTGGACTGCTTTGGAATGAGGTCACAGGGTTTTGCAAACAAGACCAGATGGACGCCATTGGCTGAAACATCAGCGCACAGCTGATTGGTCGGGACGTGGTCAGGCTTCATCGCTTCGCTGGGCGGCCATCTTGTTTTCCAGACGAAGATGAAAGTTGGACAAAGTAAAAGCAATGTTTGTTAAAATGTGCCAAATATTTAAGCTCCGCCCCTCTGCTCTGATTAGCGAGGCTCCGCCCCCTAAACCAGGTTTTAACTTTGTCCGGTGGTCACATGACCCTGCAGCGAATCATCACCATGGTAACCTGACCCCTGAGTCCGGCTCTCAGCTCGTTTTATTAGGAACAGAAATAAAGATGCTAGCAGTTTCCCCCCGCTTCCAGTGTTTGTGCTAAGCTACGCTAACGCTGGGGGAGAAAATGTGGGACTGTCCCTTTAAATGCCCCCCCTCAGCAGCAGGACGTGCATGTGGACAGGCGGTGTATTTAACGCAGTATGTGTAGTTGTGTAACTGATCTAATGTGTAAATGTGCTTTTGTACAGCATCTGGTCCGGTGCCTTATGAGTTCACCCAGCAATGAAACTCTGTCCAGTCTGTCCGATGTACTCGTTTATAAGTAAATAACCTTATTTTAGTACACAACCTCCCGCCTGCCTCTCATTCTTTGCTTTTAACTCCATGGTTTTACTTCATGAAACAAAAAACTATGTAGGAATGAACCTTTCTGGACATGAAGTGGTCCAACACGCAGATCTTAGCGCCCCCTGGTGGCCAAACGGCTCCACAGCAGCTACAGCAAGCTCCTTTAACCCTTTAATAACTAAAAGAAAAGGTCCGCCTGGAACTGCGCTGCTGTTTTTGTCCATTGTGGAGCATTTCTAGCAGTAATCTTAACTGTTTATCTAAAAGTTTATTTTGGGTCAATGAAAAATAATTTACTAAAGTGTTGAAATTATGCCTTTAGTGTGAGAAATACACAAAAATTTGATCTACAGTATTTCCAAATGTCCGAAAATACAGAAAATAATCCGTTACACTACAAGTTGTTGCAGTGATCTGTCGCTTCTATATATTTTTTTCAATACGAGAACTTTGTGTTTTACATTCCTAGAATATTAATGGAAATAAGCATATAAATATATAGACTACAAAGGCCTAAAACATACTCCGATTCCAGAATTTTCCTTTATCAAGAACGGGGAATAAACAGATAAAAACCCTGAACTAAAACACTTCTAAACGCAGAGAAATGTTAAACAAATCCTGGAAATGAACAAACAGCAGCTAAGAAGTTAAAATTTAGCTGAAGGAGTAAATCTGGTTAAGTGTGTAATCCAGCTGAGCTCCCCCTGCTGGACAGATGGTGCACTACAGATGTTTCAGGTAATGGACAATTTGGGTTATTGTAAGTCTGGGATCTTCAGTCCTGCAGGTTTTCGTGTCCCAGTCGGTCTGTAATTAGCAGATTGTGCAGAGTTTTAGAAACACCGAGCTCTAGCACAAGCCTAAATACAAATAAATCATGTTTATAGGTAATTCCCGTTTTTCAGCAGCAGAAAACCAAACCGGAGGCTCCGCCATATTAAGGGCCGTCTCAAACCGCGAAGGGTGCAGGGCGAGTGGACTGTTCAGCCCTCAGATAGCGAGCAGCATCGATGCAGACTTTCCAGCCGGTGCAACGGCTAAACGGAAGAAACAATTTTGACAAAAGTTCCGCATGTGTCCTGCGCGTTTGTCACACTGACACAAAATCAGGTGAAGGAAGATAAAAACGAAACTAGCCGGTCTTTGATGTGATGTAAACACAGCTTCCATTCTTAAGTTTGATCGTAAATATCAAACGGTAATTATGAGAGTAGTGATGCGGATCGACATGTGGAGTCGCTATAAAACTTTGTGAAGTATAATGTAGCTGGATTCATGATGTTTCGGGGACAGACGCCCTCCGGCGGCTGAGAGTGTGACTTCATTTCGAGTCCCACTCAAGTGGTGAAGGGGTAGGGACCGGTTTGAGATTGGGCCAATGTTCAGCACCAGCTCCGCGTTTCCTGGTAAAACCCTGAAATATCTGCAGCTCCAAAGACTCAGAGCGACGTCCGTCTCATCGTTGCTTCTGGATTTTTCTTGCCCCCACCCCACACCAGTCACTGCAGATTTATTCATCACTGATCAGGTTCTGGTTCCTACATTTTACTTTGTGTTCATGTTATTTTACAATCCGTCCTAGTTATGGGAGGAACTGATATTTCACGAGTTTTAATTCTGACAGATAAAGACCATGTGAGACCTTTACTTTGACTTACATTAGATTTCCTCTTGCTATCGGGGTGAGGAGGGGCCAATAAACATCGTTATGATTGTACATTTAGATATAAAGATAATCACATTGGAAAACTAAACCTCTTCTGATGCCACTAAAGTCCAATTCCAGTGTTTCACAGGATTTAGTCGCCGGTTTCAGGAGGTTCGGTCCGAATAAAGTGGCTGGTTTATTCCATTTTTAATTCCGCTCTCGTTACCTCCTCCAGCCAATCAGAGCCCTTCCCCTGGATTTAAAGCAGAATTAAACGTGTTTTCCATGTAAACGCGAAGGAGACGATTTTAATTCAGAGATAAAAATCTTATTATAACTCCCCCAATGAGCACGCGGACTCGTCCTGTGTGGGACTCTGGTCTTTATTGCGTCTACTTGTCCTCTGGCTTGTTGAAGCAGTACGTCAGGCAGCACTTCCCGCAGTAATGGCGGTCGAAGTGGCTCGCCATGAACACGCCGGCGCCGCACTCGTCAGCCGGACACTCGCGCCTCAGCCGGTGGATTTTCCCGTTCTCGTCCACCTGCGGACAGAAGTACACGTTCAGACACCCGCCGGCTGCCCCCCCCGGGTCGGGTCGCGGCGCCGTCATACCTTGTAGTACTTGAGCACGGCCAGCTTGACCTTCTTCCTCTTGTGCTTGTTCTTCTTCGGGGTGGTGTACGACTTCTTCTTCCTCTTTTTGGCGCCGCCTCGCAGCCGCAGCACCAGGTGCAGAGTCGACTCCTGAACGCAACAGAAGGTCAGGATCAGCACCGGGTCCAGATCAGAACCGGGTCAGAACCAGCTCCAGGTCTCACCTTCTGGATGTTGTAGTCGGACAGCGTGCGTCCGTCTTCCAGCTGCTTCCCAGCGAAGATCAACCTCTGCTGGTCCGGAGGGATTCCTGCAGAGCGGAGCAAACGTCACCAAACCAGGAACGACTCGGACTAAAAACTGCTTTTACTCTCCGACACGGGACCAAAGTTTACTGGGAATTCTCCATGGAAGCTAAACTGGAATCATTGGGAATTAGGGGAAAATTAAAACAAACCATCAGATCCAAACATGATGTTTCAAAACAGTTTCCATCTGACTGACGAGTAGAAATGTCTAAGTTTTAACAGAGATTTCCTCAACGAGATTCCCGGTTAATTTGCATATTTTCCTGCTTGTTCCCATGGAAACAATCCAGCCCCGCATGACCAAAACATTTGTACGTTCTGGGGAAAAAAAAGTCATTTGTTTCTGCGATTCTCTCCGTGTTGAAACATTTAAGGCAAGTCGTTTTACTCGCAGTTTCCGGTTTTAACAGCAGAAACTCAAGACTTTTGATGTAAAACATCCATGCAAGCGTTAAAATGACAGCTGTAAATACGGGAGGAGCATCCTCTGCAATGTGCCGGTCGTGTCCCTGCAGCGGATTCAGCAGGTCGTTGCGCACATTAGCTGTTCCCCTTCACCTGCTAGTACTAACAGGTAAAAACTAGTACGAGAGCACTGCCAATGCCAGAACTGTTTAGGGGGAAAATGGTATGTAAAAAAGGTAAAAACAGAAAAGGTTTGCTGCTGGAGATGTGATGAAAGCCGCTCCCAAATCAACGCTTAACTAACCAAGCAAAAACACCAGACTGCAACTTTCCTGGTAGTATCACTGGTTATTACTATTTTAAGCCTTCATGGTCGCTGCAGGTCCACTCAGATCACGCCTGATCAGAAACTAAGCAACTACTGTCCCTTTAAAAAGGGACTAAGGCTAAATGTGTTCATATTTTATCATTATTCCTCTCATACTCTATTACTGCTACCATAATTACCACATGCTGATTTCTATAAACTGTCATTATGTACTGTTACTATCAGTGACATTACCACCATATCATCAATATTATTCCATCTTGCCAATCCACTCTGTATTCATATTTATTTATATTTTTATTCCACGTTACTTATATTGTATATTTTACTTCCCAGTTTCCCTTCGGGGATAAATAGTTATCTATTGAAAACATCCTCAGTTTACTAATCAAGTTTCTGTAAGTTTACCCTTCATTAAACCCATTCTGCTCCCAGTTTATCACTTTAACATGAAACTTATTTTAACAGTAAATCTTTAATATAAACTTCACTGATGCTGCAGCCACATGGATATTCAAACTCCTTTTTCATTAAAAGTTGTTTACAACTCCTTAAATTAAAACCAAGCTATCTAGTAAAATAAAAAAGCATGTTTACATGTTTAAACTTGATTGTAATAAAGTTATAACATATGTATTATATCAGTAACATTTCTTTTTAATGAAGATCAGTAGAAGAAAAACTAAAATTATAATTTATGGGCTCGTTTTCCTGTTATAACCTCTCAGAAATCAGTGAGGGCATTTCATAATTAAAATCTGCAGCAGAAAACCAGATAAAGCTCCTTTACTCACCCTCTTTGTCCTGGATCTTAGCCTTGACATTTTCTATGGTGTCTGACGGCTCGACCTGTAAAACAGGAGACTTCAGGTGAGCCGCAGCTCCTTCAGGGCAAACACGACTTTTATACAACTGTCACGTGTAAAAGTATAAGTTATAAGTCGCCTAAATGCACTATAAATGATGCGTTCGGAGGCTGAAAGCCGCGTTGTTCAACTCGCTGCTGCCACACGTGTTTACTGAGCTCACTTAGCTTAGCCACTTAGCTTCCGTTTCAAAGCGCTTCACAGGGTTTAAACGGAAACAGCACATCATAAATAAGGATTTATTAATTCATTTAAGGCTCAGATGTTCCTCTGAATTCAACAGAAAAAGAGCGTTTAAAACAGAATAACGACGGTCAGTGAACGCCGCATCCCGCAATCACCCACCTCGAGGGTTATAGTCTTCCCCGTGAGGGTTTTAACGAAAATCTGCATCCTGGCGTTTAATCCACCTGGACGGAGAAACACATAAAAGCTTTGTCATGCTGCTCGAGCCGCTAAATGTTCAGAAATGTTGACATTTTTAACAAAAATCGGCTAAATTTACGGAGCGCCGACTTACCACCAGTTCGCTCCTAATGGCGGATCATGAGAAGAGGGCGTCCCGAGGCTGCGACGGGGTTTTCTGTGCCTCTTTGCACGGAGTAGGTGGCTGTTACTGTGCCTGATCCGAAAGATACGTAAAACTCAGATTTATGCTCTTTTCTCTGTTTTTTAAGGACAATCTTAATGTATTTATTTGTTACAATGACAACTTGTTTTTAAGGATTCTCTTAAAAATATTTAAAGGGGGAAAAAAACTCGAACGTCTAATGATATGTTTGAGGGATGTTGCCATAGAAACACAAGTCTTTGCTTGCGCCGCTTGTTGGTGTCCGGATAAAGCGCCAAAGTTAAAGTAAGAAAATATGTCTGAGGCACAAAAATCCCGCGTTTTGTCTCCTTCTGGAGAGGAAAGAAATTCCTCACCAAATATTGCAACGAGTGACAGCGACGAGATGTTTTTCCAGTTTCTAAACGGGTTTATTGAAACTGAGAAGAAGTACCTGCGGTGTCCGGCAGAGGGCCCCGATGAGCTGCGGTACATCATCTACCGCTCTGCGTTCAACAAGGTAAGACTGGAAGAAGAGACACAAACAAACAGCTAAACGTCCAAAAATATCATTTTAACATTTATAAAAGCTCTGCATTAAACCTGCTGGCATTTATGATCAGACGGTGGTTTTTTTCTAGATGTAACTCGAATCTGGAAAGTATTAAAGAATTTATTCTGTCATTCTAATCCTGTTTAAGACTTAGAAAATGATACATTTTTGTCTAAGTATCCATGTATTTATCGGTTGATTTTATTTGCCATTATTTATGTACTGAATGAGATGTTCTATCGTTTATTACTTATTTAATATTAAATAGTGTGTATTTTATTCTAGTCTTTTTCTTTATGCACCCCCCTTAACATGGGCCTGAAGGGTTAAAATATTTACATTTTATTTCATTTATGGGGAAAAATAAATTAAAGTTATTATAGATAAAACATTTCTGATAGTTTAGTCCACACTTGACCTGACGTAATGTGGTCTAACTCTTTAAAAATCTGAGAAACCAAACCTCAGGGTTTTGTTTTTCCTAGCTGACACAATGACACAAACCACAGAAAGACAGAAAAAAAACAAAAACTTTTCCGTAAAGCAGCTGGAAAACTTCTCTGCATGTCATTTATCGAAACAATCATGTAATTTGTCTCCTTTTGAATTAAATATGATTAAATCCTGAGTATGTTCCTGAACACGTCAAGTCTTTTAAAATCTTCACCAGCGTTTCGTGACTGATGGCGACGGATGACTCTGCGTCTCTTGCAGGTGATTGGACGAGCGACAGCCTATAAGAGGGTCCTGATGGCCATAAAGTCAGAGTACGACAGCAGCATCCGGGGGCTGGAGGAAGCCAGGGCGTCTCAACAAACCACAGCAGCATCGACATCGCTCGTACGATCGCTGATGACCTGCCAGAGACGAGCCAATCAGCTCAGAGACAGGTGTGTTGACTCGTCCTCAGCGATTAGGATCAATGGCCCTCACGCAAGAAGCACTCGTACGAG
>JBAMHT010000016.1:26063633-26074177 GCA_037177075.1 Craterocephalus fluviatilis
CCATCTATCCATCTATCCATCTATCTATCTATCTATCCATCTATCTATCTATCCATCCATCTATCTATCCATCTATCTATCGTTATTGATGAGGCTCAGGTGCTGCAGCCGCGTCTCTGAGCCAATCAGGGATCAGGACCTGGTTCCTGCCGGGCAGGATGGAGGTCCATCATCAAGGGTCTTTGGGGGGTGCTGTGGGTTACAGTTGTCATGGAGACAGATGAAGAAGCTGTCTACTTATGATGTTTATCTCTCCATGGTAGCGGGCCGTCCTCCTGCTGCTCTGACATCACTTCCTGTTCACCTGCCGTGTGCTCAGCTCTCTCCTGATTGGTCAGAGAGGTGACGGCGAGCCGATTGGGACGTGAGAGCGAGGCGCATCACGGTGTGTTCAGGAAGCGTGTAAACAGCAGGTCTGAGAGGCGTTCACTGACCCTCCGTGCCTCCCAGCATCCACTCACACACGCCATAAACAACAGAACTGTTGCTAGGCAACTGCTTCTAATCAAAGCATCTGCCATCATCATCACCACCCTGCTGGAAGGTTAAAGATAACTCTGCATCATCCTGCAGCAACACACACACACACAAGCGTTTTCTGAACATTTTCCTCATCAGACAGGAACAGAAACGTGTCGTCATGGTTTCCAGACTGAGCCTCCTCCTCCTCCTCTTCCTCCTTGGTTTCATCTGGCTCTACTGCAGCCTCATCCCAAATTTTATTCATTAAACATTTACAGACAAAAAGATGAAGTATAAAGTCTGAAAAACGTACATGTTTTACATAAACAATTTCAACCAACAAATGTTTCAATTGGAATAATTTATTATTCAACCACAGGAACGTCTGTTTTTTATTTTCTGGTAACAAATTTGTAGTTAAATTTATAAACAGAGTCAGATTAAAAAAGGTCTTTAAATATTAGAGTACATTTTTATTGTTTTTATCTGAAGGTTTTATTTATTTGTAATTAAAGACTGATTTATCCATCTGTTCATTTATCAGTTTAGATATTAATTTATTTTTATCCAAGACATAAAAATGAGAAAATTACACAGAAATAACTTACATACAAAAGTATTTTATAAATTTCCTTTTTATTCATTTTATACCGATTTGAACTAATTAAAATATTTTTATTTATTTTTATTTTCTTTATGTTATTTTGTGTTTTGTATTTTTTTTTTTCCTTTAACAAATTTTTTTTTTTTTAATTTTCAGTATTTTTCTTTTCTTATATTTTTTATAGTAACAACAGTTGATCACTGATGGGTCCTTTACTCTGCATCATCATCATCATCATGTAGGTGATGTTCAGAAACAGTAGAAACATCAGCTGATCCATGATGTCGTCTGTTTCATGATGAGAGGGTAGGAGATGCTCAGGATGAACTTCTCTTCTCGTCATCATCATCATCATCATCTGATTTATATTTAACATCACCTAGACACAGTAGGGATTACAGTTACTTTTACTAGAATATCACATTTTAGTTTGAATGTTACAGATGCTTTAAGTAGAATATTTTTTACATTTCTGAGAATATTACAGCTACTTTTATTAGAATATTAATTACTTTTATTAGAATATTAGCTACTTTTATTAGAACAGTAGTTACTTTTATTGGAGTATTGATTAATTTTACTGGAATATTTGTTACTTTTATTAGAATATTAGTTACTTTTATGAGAGTATTTGTTACTTTTACTGGAATTTTAGTTAGTTTAATAAGAATATTAGTTACTTTGATTAGAATAAGGTTATTTTATTAGAATATTACAGTTACTTCTATTAGATTAGTTGCTTTTATTAGAGTATTAGTTGCTTTTACTGGAATTTTAGTTACTTTTATTAGAATATTATTTACTTTGATTAGAATAAAGGTTACTTTTATTAGAATATTACAGTTACTTCTATTAGAAGATTAGTTTCTTTTATTAGAATATTAGTAACTGTTTTTATTAGAATAATACAGTTAATATCTTCTATGTTATTTGCATATTGAGTGGATCCATGCTGTGGACCGTACTGGCCTCCCCAGAGGGCCGGGTGTGGCCCCCGGGCCGTATGTTTCACACCCCCGCTGTAGCAGTTATCTCTGACTGAAACCGTTCTCCAGTGCTGAGTCATTTTCCACACAGCGTCTCATAAATGACTGAATGTAAAACCAGAAACTGTTGCCATGTGGACGGAGGTTCCCTTCAGCTTTTCTCACGTCTAAAGCTGCAGTTTCTGAGCCTCTAAACGCTTCGTTTCTTTCTCTGAATGAGTCGGTGAGCAGCCAGAAACCCTCCATCCCTCCATCCCCCGCTGGGCTGAGGGTGGGATGCTGGCTGAGCCTGCATGGAGGCGTCCTGCACGTGTCGGCGTGTCTCAGACGTGTCAGGAACAGGAACAGGACGGTTTTCTGAGCCGTCCCAGCGGCGGGTGGACGTTGACCTGTCAGTCAGCTCGTCTCACATCATGTATGAGACATCACCCGTCCTGTGTCCCACACATGATCGTTCTGTCTCTGGAGCTGCCCGAAATGCCTCCAGACATATATGTTCATGTTATAAATAGAGCGGGGGGTGAAGGGGGGGGGGGGGTCTCCACATGTGCTGAGTAACTTTGTATCAGTGTGAAACTGTTCAGGTCTCCTCTTCCTCTTTCCTTCTGAAGCAACGTCCCCCTCTCTGTCCTCTGACCTAACTACCGATCTTTGCAGAGATACCAGGAGATAATTCTGTTTTCCTACGCCCCCTGAAAGCAGCACGTGTCTGCCTTGCCCTGTGTTGAGTCATCTTCTGTTGGCTGAGAAGTCTGAAGCATGTTGTGTGAACGTGGTTCCTCTTCACGCCGCCTGAAACTTCTGCTTTTCCAGATTTCAGAGGGAAACATTCAACTTTGCGACACTTCCAGAAGTTTATAGTGACTAAAGATTTTGTGTTTGTGTTTCAGAGAGAAAAGCTTCCAGGTTAGATTCAAGACTAAAGATTAAATCAGATTTCAGCTTTCTGGATGATTTCTCATCGCTGTCATGTAGAAACATGACAGGCCTGTTCAACACCCACCCAGATGGATCCAAACCTGAACCAAGAACTTTTAATCTACCTGAACCAACCAGCCATGCAGAAACCATAAAAAGACCCAAACATTGACACTTCCTTAAACTATAGCTAAAAAGAAATTACTCAAATGTTTATGTTTCCCTCAAATCGTTCATCCAGCTTCAGCCCTAATCAAAACTGACAAATATTTAATTATTCAAATTATTGTAACCCTTTAAATGCCCTTTTTTAATTTTTTAGTTTGTACCTAAAGAAAAACATTATTATCCATATGATACATTTATGGTGCTGTGGATTTTATTTAAAATTGTTAATTACTCTTAAATGAACTAATATTGCTATAAAAAGAGATTTAATGCATTTTTCAGTTATTATTAAAATATAAGTAGTAGTTAAACAAACACCTGTAGCTGAAAAGTACAGTTGGACAACATTTAGTCAGCTCTGTGGTTCAGTTTGTAGGTTCGTTTTAGTAAAATGTCCTTAGCCGTCCCCATTTCTTCATTATCATACTATTTATGCAGATAAATCCAAAATACTTCTAAACAAAGCTTCTTAGATTATCTGATGGTGATGTTAGAATGACTTTGCTCGCTAGTTTCCCTAACAAACGTAACAAACTTTAGGAGTATCTGCTAAAATAAATTTTTGTTTGTTTTCTGTGTTTTGGGAGCCTGGAAAAGTTGCAGGGAAACAGCATAATACATACTAAATAAATTGGTTGCTGTTTTGTTTTGTTTTTATAGAAGCTGTAGGTGGTTCTTGATTTTTTCTCAGATAGAGCAACTGGTTGTTCTATATTTGTGAATTTTTTTTTTTCTTTCCACCTTTTATTCTCTCTTTTCTCCTCTGTCAGGTTTAGCTTTAATATGGAGGCTAAATTAAAGAAATTAACTACTCTAAAATTAAAATAATACTTTCATATCAAGATAAGCCTTATTTCAGAATAACCAATGATCAACTATTTAATCTCTGACTGCACAGACAGCAAATCCTTTGAGGAATGGCCGCTCTTGGCTTCCATACATTCACAGTTTATTTTTAGTTTTTGGTTTTTCTGCAGAATGGAGCCAATCACAGCAGATTCGGTGTTGATTCTCGACTTTGGGCGTTTTAAATCAGACCGTCAGCTAAAGGTTTAACCTACAAGTTTTAAAGTTTCTATCTTACTGCTTCTGTTTCACACCACATGTTCATCTGAACACTCCAGAATTTATTAAAAATTAAACATGATTCATTTAATTTCCCAACAAACAGAAATAAACCAGATTAATTTAACTTAAACTCCTGCGTTTCAGCTTTGTGTCAGTTTAAACTTTAAAAACTGTCATGAGGTCATGAGTTTCTGTTACTTCACGTCAAGTTTAAGTAGTTTTTACACTTAAATGTAGTATTTTGTTCAGGAAAAAAATGGAGTTCAAGTATCCAGAATTGTGTGAAAGTTCGCTGACATTCTTCTGTTGGGAGTAAAGTTATGTAAAACCATTGACTGCCCGCAGCTCGGAACTTTCTGCTCCGACCAAATTTCAGCCCCTCTCTGTTGGAGAAGGTGTCAGGTTACGCCCCGCCCACTTTCGCCCACTCTGATTGGTCACAGGTCATGTCACTCAGAGGTCCCGCCGCAGGTAATTGGCCAGCAGAGTTCCATCTTCCGCCTTCGCAACTTCACCGTTGCCCGCAGAGACTCGGGTCCGACGCGGAGGTAACTGTCGTGTGGCGCACTTGCTGGAGTCGGTCCGGTAAAAGCAGGCTCACCGGAGGGACGAACCGGCGCGGGGTCACGGCTTTTCCCGGGAGGAACGTTCAACAGGAGGCAGCTGAACCGGAAAATCACCGAAACCAAAACTTTTCCCGCACTTTGGAGTTTTTATAACGGAAAAAAAAGAAACATGGCAGACAGCGACGAGCAGCAAGTTTCCTCCACCACCCCCATGCTGAACGAGGAGGTGCACCACTACCAGGCCGAACCGGAACCCGAACCCGAACCCGAGCCCAAGCAGGACCTCTTCAGCGTGGATGATATCGTGGACCTGGTCGGCGGGGCTCAGGACGCCTTGCAGCGGCACATCGCGGAGGACAGCGCGCCCCAAAGCTCCGCAGAGGAGCCGGGGACGATACCAGAACCAGAACCAGTGAAAGTACAGAAACCAGAGCCAGTAAAAGTAATGGAAACAGAACCAGTACTGGTACCAGAACCAGTATTTGTGCCAGAACCGGAACCGGAGCCTGCAGCGGAGAGTCCGGTCCCGGACTCCACGACCCCCCCTTTTGTCCCAGAACAACCAGAAGTGGTCGCTCCAAAAGCCGAACCGGAGATCGTAAAGTTCGCCCCGCCGCCAGAACCCGAACCAGCCCCGGAGAGCGCCGCCCTCCCAGCGGCGGAACCCCAGAAAGCAGCGCCAGCCCCCGCAGAGGCAGCAGAGCAGCCTGCGGTCACACGGGAACCAGCGGCTCCGCCATCGTGTGAGTACCGGGGGGAAAGCCGGGGAACCGGGCAGGGGGAGAGTCCGGGGGTCCGGGGCAGAGACCCGGGACAGACCCGGGTTAAGTCTGGATCTTTTTCCATGTATATATTTATTTTTTTTAACTGGAACGTGTCTGGTCCGGTTAGCAGCGCGAGCCCTGCCGCGCGCGCGGATAAAAACCAGCTGAATGACTAATTTCTCTGTTTATCATCTCTGGTCGGTACCAAACGTAGCATTTTGCGGGTTTGTGGTGTTTTGGGGCAGATTTGCGGTGTTTGTGCGGTGCACAAGCCTCCGGTTAGCGGGCTAAGCTACCGCACCGGGAGCGATGCTGACGCCGATCCGATGTCTGCTTTTTACCCGGAATCAGGCCATCCATGCGGCGGGGGGGGGCAGGTGGCCGCATTTTAGCGGGGCCCCGTGGTTGTGTTTGTGCGGAAATGCGGCGCAAACTGAGCGGCAGGTTGGCTGCGGGTCTGCGGGGTTGTCATGATGCGGCCCACCTGTTCGGCCAGATGATCCGCAGCGAGCCCAATGCCACCAATCAGCTCTAATTCCTCATTAAAGCATTTAATCAACTCTTATTTGCGCATTAAAGATACTTTGCTCCATTTATTTTCCCTGATGATGAGATTGTGCGTGAATAATTGTTAAATTGTGTCTCCGGATGCAGATTTGTGTGTCATTGTGTCAGCGCCCATCTGCTAACGCAAACTAGCAGGCTTCCATTATCGGACACGCGGTGTTCGCTAATGCAGAAAAAAAACGCCTTTTAGGTTAAAATTCTGTGAGCTGAACAGAATTATTACTTTTATTATTTTTATTTAGCGGTTATTTGTGTAACAGTGTGTCATTGTTGTCTCTGCTGCTTCATTAATAACATAATAAGTGACTTGTAACACAAAGTGCTGTATTTTTGGTCAGTCTGGAGTTTTTTTTTTCTAACATGATGCAAGAAACTGTCCGATATTGGAAGCACGCTCAGCTAGCCCATCGCCACAGATTAGTCACAACAAAGGAATCCGCTGCGCGTCCTCTCCCTGTCGGCTTCCGTGCGCTCGCGCCCAGCCGCCAGGCCCACGCACGCCCTTTAAACAGCTCCATGCAACTTGTTTTCATCTTCCGATTTCAGACATTAAATCCACGCCATCTGCATCCAAACCAACACCCTAACCCCCTCCCCCTCCTTCCTGCTCCACGTTCACGTGGAGACGCGCGTGCGTTGGTGAGATGTGGCAGATTGCAGGTGAACAGGCCTGAGTGGGATCCTCCCGGCGCTGGGAGGCAGGGTGGGGCCGCTTGGCAAGCCACCGGTGGAGATGTGTGAACCGCATGGAGACACAAAAGGCTCAGATTCACGTCCCATCCCATCAGGCTGAGGTCAACGTTTCATGCTTCAGCTTTTAGAGTTTAACCTTAAACCGTAAAATGGGACAAATGCAACTCCATTAGATCATTTCAAGATGTTTTCTATGAAAAGACAGAAAACGGCTGCAGAGATTTTACTAAAAACACGTAGAAATATAAAAATGAACCCAGAATCGGAGCTAAAAGGGAATGTTTTTATTCTCCATCCCAGTCTGAGCGTTCCTAGACACTCTCTGTTATTTAGTTCAGTAGCTCTGATCTGATTAAAATAAAAAAAAATCTCTGATCCGATCTCTGAATGCTGCAGGTCTGCTTTCTGCCCATCAGCTGTTCTCACTGATGGAATCTGATGAAAACACCTTCTGTTTTACCTATAAACGTGTTTCACCACAAACACTTCGTCCTCCACCGAACCGATGAAGATGGATGCTGATTGGTGGATCATTGTGTAGCAGGTGTGTCTGCTACCTGCAGAATCAGATCACAGGCTCCTACATTATAGTTATAGTATAAAGTTATAACCTGTTAATTATTAATTACAGCTTTGTTAGTAAATTATTTGTAAATGATCCAACCACTTAGCTGGACCAATAGATAAATGAGTAATTAAAGAGAATTTTTAATTTATATGTTTTTCTCTAATATCTATCAGCTGATCTGTGACCCGCCCTGCTGATCATGATGATGATGATGATGATGGCTCCTGTGTATTTTCCCCTGCGCTGTGACTGACAGGCTGCCTGATTGTCCGGCGCCGACCTACATCTTATTTTGGGTCACCTACATCCGTCAGTGTGTTTGTGAAGCCGCTGATGCGTCAAGAACCGAACTTAATCTGTGTTAAATCTGCTCTGGTGGCAGAGATTCACGCCGCTGAAGGCAATGCGTCACTGGCTGGTTTTCTGCAGATGTTCTGAACTTATCTCTGCCGTAGATGAAAAGCGTGAAGCTGAGTTGATGAAGGAAAATAATAAAATACAAAATAGTTCAACACAAGTGTTTCCACTGGGTTTCTAATTAAATGTAATTATTGTTTATTCAGTAATTACAGGAAGGCGTTTTGTCTATGGTTGTTTCTGGAGAATTTCTGGAGAATGTTGATGTTTTTATCTGAGTCTCTGAGGCGTCCACCGAGCTGCCCGTTCAAAACTAATCCTCTAATCTCACCGGTAAGGTTTAAATGTTCAGTTTGAGTTTTAACTTCTGACTTCGTCGTCAGAAACGTTGACAGATCTGATCCGAGACGTCGCCATTGAAAATATCAACATTACTTTAAGTTTGGTTTATTCCTTTGATGCCAACAAAATAACCCGTTGGATAATTCCTGTTTGACTCATTAGAAGATTAAAAAACCTCCAAAATCTGCTTCTTTTTTTACTCCTTACATTTTACTTTAACTTAACTTTGAATCAAAACTAGCAAATGCATTTATTCAAATTATTTAAACCCATTTAATCCTGAGTTATTTCATATCACTGGTTTATGGGGGGGAAGACAAAAACAAAATTTCTGTAGAGCTAGCCATAGGATTTTAAAGGTTTAATCTTTCTTAAATAACTAACATTTAAAAGAATTGGATTATTAATTTAGAATAAAATCATCCTATCCTGCTGCTATGCCTTATGTGGAAAATTATGTAAATTTCTTTAATAAAAAGAGCAACATTGTGTGATTAGTTTTGTGTTCAAAGGGTTAAATAATGTTAGATAATTGCATATTTCTTAGTTTTGATCAGGACTGAAGTTGATTTGAAGACTACAGCAAAAAAGTAAAAAAACATAAATTTCTAATGTTTTATAGCAGTTCGGAGGAAATAGAAACACTTATCCTCTAATGACCTGAAAGGCTGGAAAATCTGTTCCTTTAGGAAAACAGAAATTGGAATTTAAGAATTTCTAATATTGTCTAATAAAAATGTATTTTAATTGGAAAAAATAAAAAGATGGAAAAATAACCAGAGGGGAGAAAAAAACTCCCTAATGAGATATAAGGGTTTAAGTTTCCACTGTTGTTCCTGAGGTTTTGCCTTCTAGTTGATTATAAATCTTGTACATTTATTAATTTATTTATTATTTGTGTTTTATTGGTCTGTTAATCTTAAGATTTTCTGCCTCTGATGGGCAGAATTACCTGACCTGATGGGATGGAACGTCCTGGTCCAGGTCCAGGCTGAGGTCAGGAGACGGGTCGGGTTGGGTCTGAGGCGGTGCGTTTGAGGCGTTATTTCTGAGACGGTGCGTTTGAGGCGTTATTTCTGAGGCGTTATTTCTGAGGCGGTGCGTTTGAGGCGCGGACAGCCAGGGAACTTTGGCTTCTCAGCCTTACTGGCAGGCAGCAGCTGAGGCGTCTCCCTCATGTCATATTTCAGCATCACGCTGGGACAGAGACGCTTATAGAAGCTGCAGGACACATGCAGCACGAGGAGGCACGGCGGGGCGTCGGTTCGATTCCTGCTCACCGATCCATGCTGTAAATAAAACTACTCATAGGAAGGCGGAAAGTAATCAGATTACCTGCTGCTGGTAACTAGTTCCCCTCTAAAGAGTCCTGCAGCAGTCAGCTGTGTGTCATCCTGTCAGCTGAAACCCGACTAGCCCACGGGCTCAGGTTACGTCACATGTCGGACTCTGATCCTGGACCAGCAGGTGAAGGTTTCACCAGAGTATTACTCTGCTCCCTCCAAGCCACGCCCCCAATGATGTCATCACAATACACCTGGCTGGGGATTCATGTCGTTAGTTATCATCCATCTGAGTTTTTTTTATTATTTTTTAATGGATCCTTTTTATTTTGCATTGAAATTATTTATTAATTATTATATACTTTGAAATTTTAGTTGGTTTAATCTTTCTTTTAGTGGATCCAGTTATTTCTCTTATCATACTTTATTATTTTATTTTTCACTGCATTTATATTGAGTAGGTATCTACTTTAATTATTTTAATAGTTTTTTATTGTAGTTTTATTTGTTATAGATTTTATAGAATTTTAAGTTGTTTTTTATATTACTGAGACTAGTATTTTTTATTGAATGTTATATTGAGCAGAATTTTATGTACATTTGATCTCACTTTTCTATTTTTTTTAATGTATTTTTTTAATTGAATTTTTGGGAGTTTTCATTTCAGTTATTTGAAGTTAAAATTTATCTTTATTGTTTCTCATTCTTAAGTTTGTTTTATCTGACTTTATTTAATTTCATTTTTAATTTAATTGTATTTTACATGTCTAGAAACAAAAACCAAAACTACGAAATAAAGCTGTTTTTCTTTTTTTAGTTGGTTTTAAATATTGGATAATGTTAAATTGGTGAAATTACAGTAAAACAGTCTAATAGATAAACCTCGCCATTAAGATGGCGACCCCTCCCTCCCGGTAGTCTGACGCTTGTGTCTCATTGGTTGAATCCCAGGTGGTCTTCTTCTCCGCTGGAACTTAAACTTGGACAGCAGAGGTAACGTTGGTTTGTTTTCATCAGCTGGAATCAGAACGGAATCAGAGATGATCAATAGATCTGATCAGATTCAAGGTGGTTTCATCAGAAATCCTCCCGATCACTTAACGTTCAGCTAAATCAGCCTGTCTGGAAAATGATTGGCGGTTCCGCGGGTGATTGGCGGTTCCGCGGGTGATTGGCGGTTCCGCGGGTGATTGGCGGT
>JBAMHT010000017.1:114325-126803 GCA_037177075.1 Craterocephalus fluviatilis
TGTTTATGCCCTCCACTCTCTTTGCCCCATGCCCTATTTACCCCACCCCCTTTCCTCATCTGAGCTCCCACCCTCTCTTTGTCCCCCCTTTCCTCTTCTGCACCCCACACTCTCCTCACGTCCATGGAGGGGAAAAGGTTAAAGGAATACTTCACCCTCAGGATGATGTGCCTTCATTTTCTACTCACCCTCATGCTGATTAACACTCTGGAACACTATTTTGATATTCATCATGCAGCCGGAGATGTGGGGAGGTTTTTGTTCTGCATAAATTTCTTAACAATCATGTTGAACGGTGCCCGGCAAAACGGTCCATAAAAGTCCAGAAAAATGTAATACAAGTGTCCTGAGTGGGTACCGTCCATAATTTACAGGAAACTATATAATTTTGTATATTTTTAGAGTCTAAACCATAGCATATTGTACTTCCTGGATGCGCGTTCAAGATGCTACGGTTGCCGTGGCAGACTGTTGGTAGTGTGGAACACACATTCTCCGCCTCTAGTAGCCAGTAGGCAGAGAATGCATGTTCCGCGCCACCCCCTGTCTGCTTGCGCCACTGTAGCATCTTGAACGTGCATCCAGGAGGTACAACATGCTACTGATTAGGCTCTAAAAAAATATACTAAATTAAGTTGTTTTGAGTAAATTATGGATGCTACCCACTCAGGACGCTTGGATTACATTGGACGAGCAGTATGGATGAATATTGCCAATCTTTTGTGGACTTTTATGGACCTTTTTGAACGGGTGCCGTTCAACATCACTGTAATGGAATTGTTAACCAGCATGAGGGTGAGTAGAAAATGAAGGCACATCATTCTGAGGGTGAAATGTTCCTTTAAGGGAAACAGTTTTACTTTGGAATAAACTAACTCCTTGTTTCTGCTTCAGCCCTCTGGCAGGCTGAGACCAGAACCAAAATCTCTTGAGTTTGGTGTGCCATGAAGAGCCAGGGAGTTCCAGCAGCGTCCCCTTCTGGCAGACGGAAACGCCGTTTCCACCTACGAGGCAGGAAGAAAAAGGACAGAGTCATCAAAGGCAAACTCCGCATACGCTCCATGCCTGGGGCATTCTTCTTGCTGGGAATTATCGTGGTCATTGTGGGCATTGCCATGGCTGTGGCCGGGTACTGGCCCTACAGACTGTCACCATCACTGTTCCTGGGAGCTGCAGCAGGAGAAAACATCCCAGAGTCTACTGGACCTGTGTCCCCAGCCAGCTTCCTCCAGGGGGAGAGGATGAAGCTGGTGGGGCCAGTCATCATGGGTGTGGGACTCTTCATCCTCATCTGTGCCAACACCGTCCTCTACGAGAACCGGGACAGAGAGACTCAGATGCTGCTGGCTCAGATGCGAAATGTGATCTGCTCTGTCTCGGCTGCTATGCCCTCAGCGGGCCTCAGAGACCTGGTGGCCTCCAACTCTGCCAGCAAACACTACCAGTGGGTCAGCAGCCTGCCAGCAGCTCACCTCCATATCCTCACCAGCTCCGAACCCCTGCTGCAGATTAGACCCTGCACAGAACGGCAGGACCTGGTCGACCAGCAGCACCTGGTTGACCAGCAGCACCGGGTCTACCAGCAGTCCATTCACCACCACATGTCGGAGCCACCACCTTGCTCCTCCTGTAGTCACAGGGAGTGCAATTCAGAGCCGGGCCTATCTGGCTCCGTTCTCCAAGCTGCTCCGCTCCTCAGGCTGCTGTCTGCCAGCTCCATGTCCACACTGGGGGGAGGTGAAGTCCACGATCCGGCTCCCCAGCCCCGCCGCTGTAAAAGCATGACTTGCAGGACTAGTCCTTATATTTATAAACTTGCTGTCGGTCTGGAGGATGGAAAGACGGGGAGGTCGGAGCCGGCGGCCCGCAGCAGGACGGCTGGCACTCAGGTTTCCGTGGACATGCCGGATCCGGCTCCTGATGGCATGGAGGAGCAGACCCACTGCAGCTGGCCCAGGTTGGACCTGGGCACTGGGAGGCGATACCTAAAACTGGAAAACAAAGAGGACTCGGTGGACCGTCTGTTGGACCAGCTGGAGCATCAGTCTGCCTGCTGGGAGAAGACCTTTGGTTCTGGACCTTTCCAGTGATGGCTGCTGCTGGGACAGAACCAGAACCATCCTGTCCACCTCTGTTCCAACAATGGGACAAGCGAGAAGAGAGACATATCTTATCTTTTATGCTCTCCCAGCTGAGCCAAGGAGTGGAAATGTTCTCTCCTGGACTGTGATCCAGAGGTCTCTGTGGAGGCCTGGCCTCCAGATGCAATGCATGGCAACATGTTCCCTAGATATGCAAACTAATGTTGTGTTGGTCCTATGTGTCTTCTTGTCCCTCCGTCCACCATCAGATCTAGACTTTAGGACTGAAAATGTGTCCGTCAGTCCGTACACTCGGCCTTGCAGAGACTTGTTCCGCAAACCAGGTTGTTTTATTTCCTTTATTAAACTTTCACGCAGAAATAATTTAACAAGCCAGATTATTTCAGATGAAATATTTTAGTTTTCTAAACATCATTTCATGGTTATCGCTGAGGAAACATTTTCAGATAGATATTTATTTATCCTACAGTGGGAAGCAGCATAATGAAGACTAACTAATGTCCTCTGAAGTGGATAGTTTACTAAGAAAACCACAGAGGTGGACTCTATGCATGAAAGGCTTGTTTATTTTTTAACTTAATAAAAGAAAACCAAGTGAAAACGGGAAACCTCCCTGGGTCTGTACCAGCAGATGATGTCTCCTCACCATCCTCTTCCTCCTCCTGGGATGAAGTACATCTGTCTCATTCATTTTCATCTAAACTTCCATCTGTGGTCAAATATCAGTACTGAAGGGGAATAAGAACAAAAACCTTTATTATGAGTCCCTCAGTGTGGAATTGTAGCCCACAGAAATGAAGTACACTATATATCAAAGTATATAATTATATATCAATGTAAATTTAACTACGTAAGTAGCTGAAGATTGTAAACTGAAGTCAGCACCCATAAGTACTGGAATATTTCCAGTATATTTATTTGTTGTTGAGAAGCTACCTATCCAAGGCCATGTTAAGACGGTTAACACAGGCTCCGTCCACTGACATCATCAACCTGTCTGACCCGTCCTTCAATAGCTGATGGACACAATGGACTGTAGAGACAAGGCAGTGGCCATGTGGAGAGGAGGAAATCTGTCAATCTCCTGGGGACTCATTTATTAACAGGCGCATTTATGCTCCCTGACGGACGTAAATGTGGGCGTCCGTTCCAAACGTCTTCATGCATCGCTGTCTTCATGCCTCCATGCGTCGTTTCTGTTGCTACGGCTAACCTCCGCTAAGCGACAGTGCTGAGTTTATTATAAACTCCGTGATACAACGCCGGTTGGTAGGACAAATGCGCTGCTAATTCTTTCTAACCACCGACACACCCTTAACATTTGTAGAGCCTTATTTCAAAAGCTTGTGCAACTTCTAATGTTTTTTTAGCCGTCTTCATTCTTCTTCTATGGTTTTCTTCTTACTGTTTATCTTCTTCTTCTTCCCTGGTTTGTTTTTTCTCCACTATGCTCAACACTGCCCCCGCGCTTTCCGGTGGTATTACTCCGTCTTCTGCGTCGAGTGACGGATGCACAAGGAGCCTGAAAACGCACCAAAAGACGCACGGAATTGACACAGAAGACGGACGAAACTTTTCGTGCATCTGAGTATCTGTCATCTGCGTCGTGCATAAATGGGCCTTAAACCGTTCTAAATTTCATCCTACAAACAAAATTTAGAACAGTCCTAAGTACAAAAAACCCCCGATTTATCAACCGTTCCAAGGCCAATCTTAGCATGGTGATCAGCAATCAACTGTTGTTAAACAACACATGTTCTTAATCAGCCTGCTTGTCCTAGCATGCTCATTTTCATTCAGAAACGACTGTTTAACCACATATAGAGACAACACTGCCCTTTAGAAGTCACAAGGAAATTGCTCTTGTTTCGCCATGCTCAGCATCATTCCCACGATCATTTGCAGCATAATCCCAGTACCATCACAGCATCATTCCAGCATCACTGCAGCATCATTCCCAGTATCATTCCAGGATCATTCCCCGCATAATTGCAGCATCATTCCAAGTATCATCTCAGGATCATTCCCAGACTAATTCCCAGCGACATCCCAGCATCATTCCCAGCATCATTCCGAGCATCATATCCAGCATGATAGCACCATCATTCCAACATCATCCCAACATCATAGCAGCATCATTCCAAGCATCATTCCAGGATCATTCCCAGACTAATTCCCAGCAACATCCCAGCATCATTCCCAGCATCATTCCGAGCATCATATCCAGCATGATAGCAGCATCATTCCAACATCATCCCAGCATCATAGCAGCATCATCCTAGTATCATCCCAGCATTATAGCAGCATCATTCCAGCACCATTCCCAGTGTCATTCCTAGCATCATTCCAGCATCATTCCCAACATCATTCCTAGCATCATTCCAGCATCATCCCAGCATGATTCCTAGCATCATCCCAGCATCATTCCTGACATGATTCCCGGCATCATTCTATGTATCATTCGAGCATCATTCTTAGCATCATTCCAGCATCATCCCAGCAACATCAGCATCATTCCCAGCAACATTCCCAGCATAATTCCAGGACCATTCCCAGCAACATCCCAGCATCATTCATAGCATCATTCCATCATGATAACAGCATTATTCCAACCTCATTCCAGTATCATAGCAGCATTATTCCAGTATCATTCCAGCATCATTCCAGCATCATAGCAGCATAATTCCAGTATTATTCCCAACATCATCCCAGCATCATTCCACCATAATCCCAGCATCATTCCTAGCATCATTCCCAGCATCATTGCAGTATCATTCCCAGAATCATTCCAGGATCATTCCCAGCATCATTACCAGCAACATCTCAGCTTAATTCCTACCATCATTTCAGCATCATTTGCTGCATCATCCTAGCATCATTTCCAGCATCATTCCAGCATCTTACCCAGCATAATTCCTTGCATCATCCCAGCATCATCCCAGCATCATTCCAGATTCATTCCCAGCATTATTGCAGCATCATACCAACCATCGTGGCAGCATTTTAGCAGCATCATTCCAGTATCATTCCAGCATCATTCCCAGCATCATTCCAGCATTATTCCTAGCATCATTCCATTATCACCCCAGCATCATTCCCAGTATGATTCCTAGCATCATTCCCTGCATCATTCCAGCATCATTCTAGATTCACCCCTGCATAATTCCAGGATCATTCTTGGCATAATTTCCAGCATCATTCCAGCATCATAGCAACATCATTCCAGCATCATAGGCGCACGGCTATCATATAGTTCTAGATGAATAAGCGTTTATCTCTCCGGTGAAAAATAGCATTAATCAAAGACTATGTAATGCAATGGGCTTTATGCACAACTCAACTACTTCCTGAACATTAGCCAGCTGCTTTGTGTCCTGTCTTTCATTACTGGATGAACTGATTAGTCCAGGTGTGTCTGACCTCAATAAATGGTCAGATTAATCAGTTCATCCACTTATGTTCAGGAAGTAGTTGAGTTGTGCATAAGGCCCACTCTGTGATGGACAGGGAACCTGTCTCATGTTGGGGCTTCAACCATTTCACTGGATAGTAATTAACATAACTTTGTATCAGCAATGACCTGTGACAGGATCTCCTGCTGCATCTGATATAAAATTATCTCTGAGACACATCAGTTGATTGTCTCATGAACTCATAGCGGAGATTTTGATATTATTTAATGTCAGATCAATAATGCTGGGCTCTCACATTTCACTAATTTCTTTAGTAAGACTAAACCATTATTGTCTATCTGACAAATTGAATAATTATCATTTTGACCAAATATACTGACTGACAGATGCTCAGATTCTGCCACACCTGCAGAAATGATGCACAATTCCCGTTCTACCACCAGGTGGTTTTGTGCATATGCATGGAACACTCGGTGCTTAAATTTACATTTTTCTACACACAAGTACAAGTTGATAAATCCCAGAACCCGTGGAAATGCTTGTATGCACACTTTAAGCACAGTTCACAGGGTTGATAAATGAGGCCCCTGGTCTGGTCCCCTGCAGCATGGGGGCCCACTGTTTCTGCCTCTTTTGTTGGCCCCCTGCAACCTGGGGGGCCACTTTTTATGTCTGCCTTGTATGCCATGTGTGAATCTGTAATGTATATGAAGCAATATGAGCTGACAGAAAAATCAATTAAAGCTAGCCTGGACTGCTCCTGTTTACTGGTCTCTCAGTAATTAAAGCTGTCAAAGGAGACGTCTCATGATGGTTTCTTTCCAGTATGTAGTCTCTATCTATCTCCTCAGCCAAAGCTTTTTATCCCAGATTAAAACATGCAGCTGAAATATGGACTTGTGTGGACTTTATCCGCTGATGTCTGAGAATGTGTTTCCCTGCATGGTGCACACTCCACCCTATGCCCCTCTGGGCAGAAAACTAACTGATGAAAAGATGTTTCTGGAATGAAACTTTATATTTATCTAACATCCGATGCTACTCATTCACTGATAAAGCAAAATGCCTGATTGGTTGAACAGAGGACTCTGCAGAATGACCTTGGAGCCTTTCACCATGGTGACTGGCCCTGGTTCACCACGGTGACTCTGGTCCTGGTTCACCACGGTGAGTCTGGCCCTGGTTCACCACGGTGACTCTGGCCCTGGTTCACCACGGTGACTCTGGCCCTGGTTCACCACGGTGACTCTGTCCCTGGTTCACCACGGTGACTCTGGTCCTGGTTCACCACGGCGACTGGTCCTGGTTCACCACGGTGACTCTGGTCATGCTTGTGTAGGTGACTGGTCTGGTCTTGGTTCAGTAGGGGACTGGTCTGGTTTTGGTTCTGCAGTGGACTGGTCTGGTCCTGGTTCTGTGGGGGACTGGTCTGGTCCTGGTTCTGTAGGGGACTGGTCTGGTCTTGGTTCTGTAGGGCACTGAACTGGTCCTGGTTCACCACCATGACTCGGGTACTGGATCTGTAGGGGACTGGTCTCGTCCTGGTTCTGTACGGGACTGGTCTGGTCACCTTTGGAGACTTGATGACAGTGGCGCAAAAAGTATATAAGCAGAGTATGCAGTGCACCAGAGGGGGTGCCAAAGCGATGATGTAAAAAAAATAAATAAATGAAGTTTCCATTTTCCGTATATGACAGCTTTTGTGCTTTGTGTTTTTGAGGGGTATGCAGATGTCACTGTGCGCCCTGTCAAAAAGAAAAATAATAATAATAATAATAATGATACTAAACAAAATTTCCAAAAAACAAAACAAAAAACAGTTCTAGTAACATGTACCAGCAGTGGCACCCAGTGGTCAATATATTATCTGTTGTGGAAATATCTCAATATTTTCACTATTTAGCACTCTTTGTACTTGATGTAGCAATGTTACCGTTAAATAGTTGCATGTCATGCCTTTGCACTCGCCCATTTGTCAAGAATGGCGTCAAATGAAATAGACCGCGCCACACTGTTTTCAATAGAGATCACTGCTAACTGGGTTAATTGATCACTGCTCATGGTTGAACGGAGGTATGTTTTAATAAGCTTCAGCTTACTGAAGGATCTCTCTGCAGATGCAACTGTCTGAGGCATGGTCAGGTACACTCTTAAGGGCTACTGTCAAATTTGTCAAGATTCTCCTGGATGAGGTAATTTAACATCTTCAGAGCCTTTTTACCTTTCAGCAGACGGCTTGCTGCATATATTTCTTGAACAATATCCCTGGAAACATTACAGGTAGGGCATATCTGGTGACTGATTCCTCCAACTCAGCTTTTGTCATATGCTCTATTTCAGTCATGAATTAAAATTTCTCAGACACGAGCTGATGATTGCAAAAACTGTCTGACAACTCCTGTATGATTGAAAACCATGCACTTAAAGTATCTCTCGGGTTCCTTGTCATGATGGCTAGCACTGGCATTGGCTCGGTTTCCCAGATAAGAATGTTCTTAAGATTTAAGAACGATCTTAAGAAGATCTTACCAAAGAAGGAGCGCTAAGTTATGACTGTTTCCCAGATGCCTTTGTGAGTTCTTTAGGTTCTTCTTAAGAACCTGCTCTAAGATCATCTTGACAGACGCAATCGAGATTAGGCGCATCGATTAACAACCAGTGATTCAGCCCAGATGGCAGTCACGGCGCTGATATTCCAACTAATACGCTGCTGCGGGTCTGAAAATGGCCAAGTTGTATTTAACAACTGAATTAAATCAGCAAATGCATGTAATCCATAAAACAGCCCGTGGGAAGTTAACTGCACACAGGCTACAAATGATGCAAACAACCAATCAACGGAGCAAGCGCGGACCAGTCTCTACCTCCGACGAGCTGTCCATCCTCGTTGAAAAAGTGTTGAAACATAAAGGGGGGTTGTTGGTTTTCTACAAAAATATGCTGTAAAGCAGCCATATCTTATACGAGTATCACGCTTGGACACCTTCATATAGGGTGGCGAATGAAGATGAGCTTAATTACGCAACTCCTTTTATGATAAGCGTAATGTCGGTGGGATACATGCCCTGTCAGGACGTTTTTTTATTTTGTTTTTTGTACATGTTCAATATGAGGTTAAATTATAGTAAATGCCATGAATCTGCAGACCTTTGCAATGCACTTTACTTGTCTATGGCAACAAATTAGAAACATGAATAAAAATCAAATGCTTTAAAAAATGAAATGCCTTTGTCTTCTGTCATATTATCAAACCTAGGGAAGTTACATGTAACCAATGCTTTGCAAGTACTGCACTGTTGCTACGTAAACGTCAGCACCAAGATTTGATGATGTAAGTGGGTTTACAGCAGCAGTCAAGCCAGCAAGTTCTTGCTGGCTGAGTGGACATCCGATCTCTGGTACTGTGATCCCAGAGTTGTGCTCAGTGGGCAAGAGGCCGCTGCTGTCCCAATCTATTTGTGGAATCTCCAGCTCCTGTGAGATAAATTAGATATTGTCATGTAGAAAATAAAATGTCTAACAGCTCATATTTGTTCGTTAGACTAGCCAACCTGATCACACTCTGGGGAATGATGCTGCTGTCCCAAATGCCACAGCTGATTGGGAGAGAGGTTCCCCTCTGTTGAAAGGGGATGGTCATCCCAGCCTTCTCTGAAAATGTTTAGATGCTGTTGGAGAAGAGGGATGAAGGCATAATGGCAGCAAAAGATGTGTAGGCTGCTGGAAAGGTCAAGATGGCCCTCCTCTTCCAGTTGGTGCAGCACGTGGTAGAAGCGGCTTGTGACAGCGGTGAAAACATCTCTCCACAATCGTTCTATTCTGTTTAAAGCAAATAAGGTTTGTTAGCACATAACAGTAATTACTTACACAAAGGCTGTAAAGCCTCCTGTTTTGGCCGGGAAACTACTGTATTTTTCCTTTCTCACCGACTTCCCATATTGGTATTATCCTGTAAATTTCATGTATTATGTAGCCGGGACTTATCGACATATAGATGTAAGGTAGTAACAAGATTATGCCAGTAGATGGCATCATTGCCCCATAAATCTGCCAAGGAGTGGTAGCTAGGAGAGCCATTTGTCCATTTGGGGTCACCGTACCTCTACTCTTGGGCCCAGTTGTTAAAAACATTTAATCCAGATAAAAGTTATTTGGATTGCATCAAATCTTGAAAAGGGGTTGTTAAAAGCAAAAAATGGATTACGTAATCCGATTAGATCATGTAATCCAATCCCACATTTAACTTTACATTTAATCCAGATAAAACCTTCAGTTTTGGTTGTTCAAAAATATAGGAAAACTAACTTAAAACTGGTCAAATATTACATCTATGTCATGTAGTTTTATAAACACATCCAGTTTTAATCAGCTTTTGTATTTTTTCAGCATTTACAAAGATAAATGAGATAAAAAAAGACAACATCTCCCTGTGGAACTTGTACGGTCTAGTGAACAAATAATTAGAAATAAAGAAAAAAATATTATAGTCTAAATAATTTAACAAACAAAAATGTTGCCTTTATGTCTCATTAATAGTATCATAGTGAAATAAGTTAAAATAATTTTAAACATCTTTTGCCCCCCAGTCAGTGCCTCATCCTGAGGTGCTGCAGGAGGATTTTCTGATACCTCAATAAATTTAGGAGCATCATGAACGATTTAAGGAGATGTTGCTGATGGTGAGCTCAGAGTTACAGAGAAAAGGAACCGGTGGACCGGTGTCCTATTGTGGACCTGAGGAAGAAGGTGGGTCCTCAGAAAAGAGGCTCTAAGCTTCAGAGTCAGCTTCAGAATGCTGGTGCAACAGGGAATGGAGAGTTTTTAAAATGTACTTTTATTTTCATTTACCTGTTTGTCGTATTTACAAAACATACAAGTTGTGAATGAATTTAGTTGTGAATGTATTTATTATAAAATAGCTTAACTTCAATGGGTTAGATGACTTTTTAGAAATGGGATTACAAAATCTGTTTAATTTTATCTGGATTAAATCTTTTGAATAACTGGGCCTTGGTGAGCAAGACGACATCATTCCTTAACCTGAAGTTGAGCAACATTTAGAGCAGTCAGCCCAATATCTTATGAATATCCCTGAATTAAGATCACCCAAACCCTTATTCTGTTAATTTAATGTTAAGGTTGTTAAGGTAACAACAAAATGTGGCTGACTTTGAAAGTTGTATTACTGGAAGAAAATTAACTTTAATGCTTTAATGTTAGATAATAGCTCAGAGAGCTATGCATGTGAAATTAAATGAAGAATACTTTATTAATCCCAGAGGGAAAATTTCAATACTGTATTATTTGTTTTAAGAATAATAATAATTGATTAGATGCAAAATTGTTGCTGAGGTGGTTGGCAGCTGGCTGTTGGTCTCTGAAGATCTTGTGCTTCTTTCCATGTTGCAGCAAGCCTGACAAAGCCTTTCACTGAACACATTCTGATGTTTCTTCAGAGTGTTGTGCAGAGGGTGTGAAGACTTCTCTGTTGTCTTCAGCAGCTTGTCAAATACATTGATACTTTGAAACTATTGAGGCAGACAGCCACTCCCCCTACAGATCCAGTTGATAGACGAGAGACAGCAGGAAATTTTGGCAACTGCCACAGCCTGCCAGAGCAAATGCCACATAAATGTAAAAAAATGGCAATTAAGTTCAGTGTTTGAATTTTAGATAAGTAGGCCAATGTGAAAAAAATATTGTGCTTCATATAACCCTTTGTATATTTATTAGGATGTAATATAATGTAGGAATGTTGGCAATGTCTCATTGTCAATAAAGATCAATGATCAGAAGCTGATTGGCCTAATCGTAGTTGGTAAATTAATTTTAGATTTCTTGTAGGTTACATCTCTTTCATAATGTAAGGGGAACTCCATTATTTTCAAATTCAAAACTTGACAGGTGTGTGGATATCACACAGAACCATGAGTATCAGTCTTTTCTCCACGATAATGCATGGACAACTAGTAACTTTGATAATAAAGTTAACAGATGGAACTACTATACTACTGTATTCATCATGGAAATATGGATTTTGCTAATCAAAAATAAATACTTGCCTCTGGTTGTGAACACTTTTGCCTGCAATAAAACTACTCCTTCCTGTTCCCCGGACCGAAAACATGAAGCGAGCCACATCAACATTCTCAACACCGTGATCCCCTCGAACCCTGATGAAATACAGTTAAGACCAAGCACATAGCCCATTGTGAAGTAGGTAATTACTACCTTATACAAATATGTATTACACATAGTTGGATAAGGTAGTAATTATAAGGTAGACACATTATGTCTCATCTACACAGATCAAGACTTTATGTTAAATTGTTTGTGTAAAATCTAAAGTAACAGACATAACTTGATATTGGCAAAACCAGATTTTACCTCAAGGGCAAACCAAAAGTCTCGACTGCATCACGGAAGAAGGCCAGGGTTGATGATGCCAAATTATTGTTTGAGGCCCGTAGGTACATGATCTGGATGTAATAATAACAAATATGGTAAGGTAACATGACCAGTACTTAAACAAGGTTCAGATAAAAATAAAATTAATTACGTAATAAACATCACCAAGTAAATGTGTGAGTATCCCATGCCATTTCGCCAATAAAATTGAAAATTGTTTATTGTAATTTATGTACACTTTTAAATTCAAATGTACCGATGCAGAGCCTTTAACAAAAATTATTTTAAATTCTTTACAATAACATGACAAATAACATGGTATAGAATGGATATAAAGGTCTAGTAAATATCAACAAATAAGCATCAGCATTGATATCTGGTCTTATTGCAAACATCACAATGATATTATTAGGTTTCCTCCAATTTTGTAGGCAGTCAGTCAAACACGTTACATGCCAAGCGGCAACCTCCCGCTTGAAAACGTGATACCCATGCGGAAGTGCAAAATATTGCAGTACCCTCTTCATCCGCTAGGGGCTGGCTCCAAAACAGAGC
>JBAMHT010000017.1:508038-520011 GCA_037177075.1 Craterocephalus fluviatilis
TTGTCACTTTATTACAGAAACAGAAATATAATCTGTACACTTTAATAGATATAAAAAATAATTTTGGACAATTTGTTATATATATTATTATATGTATTGTTCAGCATTACATACTCTGTTTTTCTGCAGAAAGAGCTGCCATTGCAAAATGTGTCATTTAATACACATAAATGCTGTTTAAGGGGAAGTATTGTAAGTATTTAGAATACAGTACTAAAATTAGGAATGTAACGGAATACGATACAGAATACATTTTAAAGTGGGGATTCAGTTTTCTGTACCTAAATACATTTTGGAAGTATTCTCCCCAACACTGACTGTACTGCATATAAAAATAAGTTTGTTAAACTGTGGCATTAGAATTATGCAATATATATACTATTTTGGGATTTGTAAGAGATTAAGTGGTTACAGACTTCTTCTAAAAAAAAAGTCTGCCACTAAAGTAGGGGACCTGTGGACAGCAGCTACTGTAGCTTCATCTGTGGTCTTTTGATACATGTAGAATGCACTAAAAACTTTTCTTTTTCTGACAGTCTGCTTAAAAGTCCCATCAAATAAAGCTGAAAAAAGTGAAGTATATTTTGTGCAATCCCCTCCTTCCCCCTTTTTGTAAACATACTCTTTAGGGGTATATCGTGATATATATATAGTTATCGTGATATAAAAAAGTCCATATTGTAATTCTAAGTTTTTTTTCCATATCTCCCAGTACTAACGACAGCTGTCTTAAATTCCTGTAATATATCGGTAAAGACCTATATATCGGCCATTTCACTGTAGGCTGCACTTCTGTGCAGTTTATTCGCATATGAAGTGTATAAATTACAAAAAGGGTCTATTTGAAACCTTTAGACAAACACATTTTTTTCCAGAGTTGAAAGAATTTATGATATATTATATTTTTTGAAAAGTCAAATAAGTTGCATAGGTCTAAGATTTAGTTTTTTCTGTGGAAAATAAGGCTACCATTGTTGCTTTATATTTTGATTAATAAAACATTTGATTATAATTAAGCAAATATAATTATGACTCTAATTATGACTATATTTAACCGAAATTCAAACTAGTGATGTGTGGATTGATACTGATTTATTCATACCACCGATACCAGCTTTCTAAGTTTTAGAATTGATATTCATGTTAGAAAATTGCTATTTTAGTAATTTGGGTTAATTACATAGGTTATCATGAACTGGAATACAGTGAAAAGAAATGATAATACCAGGATCTTGTCTACATAACATCCATTTGGAAGGAACTACTTTTTCTTCCACCTGCCATCAGCCATTTTCATTAGATGAGTCTGGTGGTAAACTGAACATTTTAGTGTATGGTGACAAATGTATGTGACTATTGTGCAACTTCTGCTTATCCTTAATGTGTATTTTTCATTCAGTCATTTTGCTGGTAATGTCAGTAAAAAAGTAACTAAATTCATTTCCCTTTAATGTCAGCTGTTTTAAAAGCGACTGTCCAAACACATTAAGCTTTTGTACCAAGCATCGGCATCAGAACGGTATCGCTGATACTGTGTTGAATTTTTCTTGATATCGGATTAGAAAGAATATCTGTGGTATGGCACATCACTAGTTTAAACGCAGCGGTCACCATATGCTGAAGACGAGCTTTCATAGTTTGTCTGTCCGATCTTAACAGTGACAGATTTTCTTCTTCCAGAGGAAGTGGCTCAGGTGGTAGGGCAGTAACATGAAGGGTGGTGGTTTGAATCCCGCTCCCACCTCAGTTACCCTTTGTGTCCTTGGGCAAAACACCTTATTCTCCGTACCTCCGGTGATGGCGCCGCTGGTAAAACTGAATTGTAATTGTAATTTGATTACAGTGTAATGTAGAGGAACAGTAGCAGATGCGGGCGAATCATCAGGGATCTCCTCATGGAGACTGATGATTGGTTGATCAGTGGTTTTTGGTCCCTGTCTCCCTGGGCGAGGCCTCTGAACCACTAATAATTATAGACGGTGTGGGTTAGATACACACATTTCATGAATCGCACGTGGGTCTGATCATAAGATCATTCCTGCGATCAGATGTGTGATTATTTCCATGTCCGTACGATAGATGAGGTCTGAAGTATATGAGGTACAGCCTGGATATGAAAAAGCACATCTGTCATTACTATAAGTCTCCCATCATTTGACTGAATGTTTAAAAAGCCCTGTTGTGACCAGTGTGCCTTCTAAATCATGACTTTGACCTCATTAGAAGCCAAAGTGCTGTGTGATTCTACCTCATGTCTGCATGCAGCTGATTTTCCTTTGAAGTCAAAATAGGGACGTGTCTGATTATGTCTCAGCCCAACACATCCATTGTCCTGCAATCAATGCCCTGATTGCAGCAGAGACAGAAGATGTGCTCGGTAGTTTTAATAATGGAGAACCATTCATCAGATGTGAATGTTGGCAAACCCTGCAATTCCTCCATGCTGTAGCCCGTACTGATCACAGCTGCAGGCAGAAACATTTCCACTGTCCTTGTCGGGTTTAAAAGTAAAGTAAGTGAGCAGCTAAAAGAGGTTTGTCATTGAAACACTGAAAAGGTTGGGCAGAATCCTGCCTGTAATTTTCCTAACAAGGTTTAGATTTTGTTTCCAAAACAGCTTTATATTCTCAGTCTTGGGCTGAAGGTCTAGTTTTCTTTCCAGTTTTATTTGTTATGCACACATAGCAGACAGAGGTGAACATTGTGCACATTCTGAGGCTGTTTCTGCAGGGCTGTGGAGAGCTCAATCTGTGCTGTAGAACAAGTCTCTCTGACTTCGGTCCTCAAGCACCTGCAGGTCCTGCAGCTAGATGCTTTCCTGCTCCAGCACACCTGAGCCAAATTAAGCAGGTTGTCAATTCAGCTTTACTTACTGTATCTAAACCACAGTCATCTGGACATAATTAGTTCAAGCCAGTTCATTTCGATCTGTTTAAAACAAATCCACCAGTCTTATTTATAATAGCTGTGTTCATAAATGTTTCATTTTTACTTTCTATTTTTTAAAAGACCTAACGAAGAAGACAAATGGATTGCATCAAATATGTTTTTGATTCAGTCTTCCATCCTGAGCTGCATGTGGAGGCATTGGAGAGGAAAACCTCCATCAGGACCAGAACCAGGAAGTAAACCCACTGGTTGGTGATGGGGAGGACTGGAAAGAAAAGTCAACCAACAGCAATAAGCCAGACAGAGCTGACGGGAAAGAAGAGTAATGACAACAATGTCGGAAACGTATACGTGGAGAATAAAGAGTGGAGTGATGATAATGGAGGGAAGTTCTGGCTTCAGCATGGGACACCCCTGCTGTTTGAATCTGATGTGTGAAGCAGGGGAACATCTAAAAGCGTCAGGGCTGGGGGGTTAGGGTTAGGGGGGTCATAGTGGACTAGTCCTGTGGAACATAATGCTGCCAGACTCCTTAATGGCATATGGGGGCAGGGTTAGTTATGACTCAATCGACGTGACTAACTTGTATATATTGCTTACTTCTGCTTATAAAATACTAATTACGATTTTTCACCATCACTGAACAAAATAAGTGATAAGAGTTAAATTAAAGAAACAAGCTGTGCCCTTCCTCCTGTTAACAGCTCATCCAGCATCATCTTCATCCTGTCTCCTGTCTGAGATCTCTCCACCCGGTTAAACCAGACTCATGTCGACTCTTGTCTTAACTCTTGCTCTGTCCCTTTCTCGCTTCCACCCGTAACGTCTTCTTTTTAATGTCTGAGCCATGGTGCAGCCAGTGTGCTGCTGCGTGACACGGTGACGTAAAACCCGACTCAGCACATCTAAGGTCAGAAAGTTACACATTGGTAGACTACCAGCATGTTGTCCCTGATTTTGTCTTTTAGACTTCATATCTGCAGAGAGTCAAGCAGTGAATATCCTGGAGCATCATGTCTGTGTTTTAGTGGATCAGCAGCCAGCGTAGTTTCTGTGTGAGGGATGTTTACATCGGCTGGAAGGTGGGGAAAATTCCCAAACTGCTAGAGAACCAACATCATTCAGCAGAATAGACTGGATTTATTTACCTGTTTAGCAGGACAGTCTTGATTTATATTATGTAATATTGGTTCTAAATATCATTAATCGGCCTGCATGATTACCAATAATCAGAATTGGTATCAGGACCTGGAAAAATAACTTTGGTTCAAGTCTGTTTTCATTAGTTACTAAAAAGATAAATGTTTCCAGGTATTTATTGTGGATCTTTTTTAATACATATTTTCTTTACAACTGAGTTTCAATAAACAAATATATCTAAAGTTTAAAAATAGTACATTTGATTTTAAATAATTGCCCATGGTGGCTACTAACATTTTATGACTGGCTAGTCCGTGTCTCTGTGGAAAGCCCTGTGAATACCTGGTGCAATTTATGCTGTGGAACTGGAGCGTCCGATGATGGCTGCTGCTTATTATGAGCCATTTTAATCTACATTAATCTAGATTAACTCTAAAATTGCTGTGTGTATATATATTTATATTATATATATATGTATGTTAGGGCTGCCAGTTTAGCGTATTAATTAAATTAGTTAATTACACTGCAAATTAATGCATTAAAAAAAGTTAACGCAATTAATTCAGAGTGCCAATTCAACAACTAGCAGATGAATAACGACATTGTTCATTTAAGTCTGGCTCGGACATGACATGCCACCCTAAGTCACAACATAACGTGTCTTAACTCGTTCTTAACACTCTGGGAACATTGAAAATATAAATATGACAACACTTAGAAGACAGAAAAGGACAAAATCTGAATTTTATTTTGCCTGTCCCAGTGTGATATGACGGTTTTAAATAACTGAAGCAGAGACCAAATTATATTACAGATCATAACGTCACAAAAAGTGGCTGAAACAGCCGCATGTTTAAACATCGGGCCTACAAATTCTTAACTTTAGTTACACTGAAAGGGATACCGTGTAACTTTTGGCCACTAGATGTAAAAGAAGGAAACTCTCACAAGCTCCTTAGAATAACCAGGCTGCCATGTTCGTTGTTTATGAACACTGAAACATGGAAACCTTTCCTCTCCGATAGTCAAACCCAATGTACAATAAGCGTTTCCTGTACTCACAAATAATAAGCTCAGTTTTAGTGAATAATTCTCTCAAATCAAGCGAGTAAACATCCAGTATCTGCGTGCTAAAATATAGCCACGGTACCGGATGGATGTCTGAGGGAGCTAACTGCTAGCTGCTAGCGGAGGGAGGGGGCGGTTCGCAGCGCGTGCCAGCAGTGATTGACAGATGCCAGACTCTCCATCAAACACTCTCCTGGCTCTGATTGGTTGTTCTTACAGCAAATCGCTGTAGAGGCGGTGGGAGGGACTACTGGAGCCCTTTTAATCACAGATCACATGTACTACTGTCTGGACATCAGTTTTATAAAATATGACAAAAAGTTACTTTTACACTGTCTCATGATCATCTCCACTGACCCGTCCAGCTGTGGATGGAAGCGTTTTTGCATCTGAAGACATGGTGGAGCATTGTGTGCAGAGGACATCTTTGAAAGGTGTGGGTGTTGTGAGCAGCGCCGGTGTGTCGCGTCCGTTAGTGAGTCTGCCTCAGCCTGAAATTCTTGGCACTTGAACCCCTACGAGCTGTGTGTGATGCACGTGGTGTGAGCGCCGGTGCTGGTTCCATCGTCTTAATCTGTCTCAAAACATGCAGATGAGGTTAACTACATGAAACCTGAGTGACTGCAGGTGGATCTCTTTCTGTTTTGGCTCTTTGACGACGTAGACGTCTCCCGACCCAGAGCAGGCTAAAGACAGTTTAGAAAATGGACGGACGGATAAATCACTAAAACTGCAAAGCATCATTACAAGATTGGCTGAAGGTTTAGTTTTTGAGTGAGATGATAAAAACAACAGATGGAGATCAGCACAGACACAAAGAAACAATGAGTAAAGGGGGTCAGTTAGAGGACTGGAGAGTGTCGGAGCCACTGTTCAGGATAAAGCAAGGAGCATCCATGAACACTTCAGAAAGATGCCCCTCTGGGATGAAATGATAAGAGAGTGCCTCGGGCGCGAGACGATGGTGAGTGATGAAGATGAAGAGGAAGTAGCGTGGAGAACCAAGTCCCTCCACGGGATGTAACATCTGCAAATAGAGCAAGTGGCTGACATCAAAAACTCCTTGCAGTGGCAAGAAAAAGCTGCCCTAGGGGACAACTCAGAGGTCATTATCCCAGCGTTACGAGAACGGGCCATAAACTGCAGATCTGTACAGGCAGGCAGGATCCAAGGCAGGAGCAAACACAGTCAGATGTACGCTGGGACGGCTCGTAGCTCCACCAAACGGAGGCCAGACGGATCCGTAAGAGCTGGGACGGATCGTAGTTGTTGTAAACAGAGATGTGGTGGTGACTGAGACAGAATGGAGACTTATTTTGGTTTCATTTTATTGAAATTTCTTCAAACAATCATGAATATTGAAGAGAAACAAAAAAAATCATCATATAGATGTCAGCAAAGGAATATGCAGAAGCCTACGCCCAAGTACGCAATATGTGAGCAAAGTTAGAAAAGTAGCCAATGCTGTAAATCATTCGGATAATCCTCACATTACTTTTGTGAATTATGCACCTGTGCAGTTTTGTTCACCAGGTCCTTAAACTTTAAAGGACCTTTTCATTAAAACAAGGTTTGGATGATCTCTGCTGCTTTAGTCACTTTTCTGATCACTCTGTTTTCACCCATAAAGACTGGGCTGAGATCATTTTTATACGATTACTAATGCAGACTAGTTTTCTACATGAATCCCTATCTGACACACCTGTCAGGTGTGCAGCGTATTGTCACAGCTCACCCTGGGACAGCTGACTCTGAGGCAGTGGCGGGGACAGGCTGCCATGTTCAAGTCATTGGGGATTGCGCTTGTTATTTCCAATGTTTCTACATTTACAGCAGCCATGATGTCGTTAACACGGTCCAGGCTGTGCAGACTCTGCCAGACTCGCTTGTTGGACAACCGGGCATTTAATACAGTTTAATCTGCTCCTCACAGAAAGAGCTGCACCTGCTGCTTAATGTTGGTCAGAGAAATATCTTCTGTCCATCCCTGTTTTATTTGCCAAGGTTTTAGAGCTTTTTATAATGAATTTGTTTTATTTTCTATTCTTGTGTACCCTATCTAACATTTTCTTCATATCTTCTTAAACTCATATTATATTATTATTTGTCCGACTGCAGTTATGTTTAGGCAAATATCCTCTCATATTAGTACTTCTGGTCATATTTGGATATTTAGATTTAGATCTGCCATATTTATATTTGCCTCTTCTACTAATATTTTCATCTCCATTTCATTTTGTTTGCGACTTCCTCTAGTTAGCAAATCACACACAGCAAATCATTTGCATCCACTAAATCCTTATTAAAATGAGGCTGTTTGCGCCCGTTATCAATTGTGCTAACATTCTTAGTTTATCACCCACTAATCATGGAAACACAACATGCGCTAAATATTTGCTGGGCAATTTGTTTAATGGTCACTTTTTGGAATCTTCATAAATCAGGGCCTTAGTAACCATCCCAGTGCAGCTGGGAAAGGTAAGTGTGCCTTTTCGTACTTTTCGTCATGATGCTTTGTGCCTTTTGTGCATTTCACAATTCTGTTTTCCCAATTTAACACCAAAGCAAAAACATGCACATGTGTAATCAGGGAGTTTTATGGGGATATTTTGCAGATACACGTGCATATTTATGTTACTGTTTTTTCTTTGTTCAGTAGCTCTGTTGTGCAATCAGCTTAGTTTCTCCCCTGCAAACATATAAGCTGACATATCTAACAGTTTCAAAAACCTTCTTTCTGATTTGAACTATTACTATAACCTTTTATTTACCTCACTGAGTGAAATTTATTCATGAGTGTGAGCATGTTAAACCCACAAAAATCTTTCAGACCAGAGAAGGGAAATGCATGTTTGTCTCTCTTGCCTTTGTTTGTCTTGTGGTGGGCTCCCGTCCTGGTTTCAGAATAAAGCACTTTCACAAATATTCAAGCACTCAGGTGCAGGTTCTGCTGTATTAAAAATTAAATGACTCAAATCCCTTATTTATAAAAGACTTTCATGACCTATAGCTTGTTCAATTTGTACGTTCAGGAAACTTGTTTTATTTGATCCTGTGCAACACCTGGGGAGGTCGAGTTTCGTTTTACACGTTGTAAATCACAAAATTTACTACTTCTGCTTTCTCTAAAGCCACAATGAGGGAAATGCAGCTGCGGATCGCACATCTGTTTGCCCAGCCTGCACACTTCTGGTCTCATTCTCATGCCTCATTAGATTAAATTCCTTCACAACTAAAACTGTACAAGTCATGCTATGAGCTACAGGAAAGCAACCCAAAAATAAAACCTCAAAAAGGAATGTAAAAATACAGATGTCAGCTTGCTGCGGCCAACCTGAAGCAAGGTCGCCCTCTTGTGTAAAATACTGGAAATCGGATCTGGAAAGTGACTTGTTTATCTCAGACTTTATGAATTACTTTCCCCTCCAAAAGTATTGATATACCTCCCCAAAAATACACAGTTTTGGTTTGAGTATAGTTCATTAACAAAAAAAAAATGCTAACAGAGAGTGCTGAACATACAGTAACAAGTCAACACAAGATTCAGTCTCTCAAAAAGGAGATGGATGATTTGCAGGTAGCCTTCTGCCATTATATCTTCGGCATGTAAAATATGTAAGTAGTTGCACATTTTCTGGCTGAACGGTTTCATCCCAAGAAATTTCTGTGGGATTAAGGTTGGTTGCCCAAGACAGCAATGTGTCATGTAACAAATCAACAAGTTTTTGCAAGAAATACAACAACAGTAATATCCAAGACACTGAAGCACTCTCAAATTCATCAGTTGTCCTTCCCTTTGTTTTTCAGTAAAGATAACGCATTGATGAATCATATGTCTTGTATGTTTTAGGCAAAAATATTATTCTTACTTTAAACAGTCAGTTGCGTAACAAATCAAAAGTTCATCATGCAGACTATACAGATGGAGGGAGTTATCTTACACTGCAGGTCAGAGTGTGCTCCAGATGAAACTAAATGCCTTCTAAACTGAAAATTCTCTCTACATGTTTTCTAGTTTCTGTGCAGCTCAACTCTTCTCATTTCAAAACTAAAAGTTCCTCTTATTCTGATTCGGTTTGACCTCTGGTTGCCTTAAACCAAACATTTGAGCAACAGGATATTCTTCAAGTACATTTCTGTGTGAAAAACCTGAAAACATCACGACTGAAGATGCTGTGAGGAGTCGCAGATGTTACTCGGAACACATAACTCATATTATCTGTTAAGAATTAGTGTTTAGCTTTCATTGATCATTTTGATTGCCAGTAAAACTGACTTTATCTAAAGCAATAGTAAAGTCTAGGAATATTTGTAGTCCTCAAGCATAAACTCACAACTGTTATGAATGAATAGACTGGATGAAAAAGATTTTTAGCAGGATGCCACTCTATAACTTCCAACATCTTCAATAACTTTGCCATTTATAGTTTCATACACAGCAAAAGAACTCAAAAACACAGCTTTATCAGACTGACACTCACCGATTACTGCGGGGCCGCACTTCTTTAGGCTATACAGCACAGATTAAAAATGTAAATTAAAACGTCTCTTATGTAGTTGCACAATATCCATATGTGATATTTGGGAGGGTTTTTTTCTTTTAAAAGTGACTTCTGAGCCTACAGGCTGACTTTATTAAGTGGAAAGAGGAAGAATGAGCACTACTTCTCCTTTCATGACACTTGCATGACCGCGTCATCAGTTGGTCACTTGATTGTTCAAATAGGAAATTTTATTCATCATTCTTTATTTCTATATTTCTTTATTTCTATATTTATTTTCTTCATCAGAACATGTTTTTAGGCCAAATTTTGCTTGTGATTGCGTCATGAACAGCTCATGTTAATCCCATCATATACTATTCTGAGTAGATAGACTGCCTCATCTGGATCATTGTCGGACATTACTTAATCTTTCATTCCCAGCAACATGTTAACTCTTCTCCTCATCTTTTGTATCTTAAATATTTTATAAATGTTCATACTTCTGAAAAATATTCTAGCAACTATTTTTTTCTTACTGTTTGAAACCAGGGCTGCACGGTGGTGTAGTGGTTAGCACTGCGGCCTCACAGTGAGAAGTCCCAAGTCGGTCGGAGCCAGATTCCGGCTGAGGTTTGGAACTGTGGCCTTCCTGTGTGGAGTTTGCAATCTCCCCGTGTATGCGTGGGTTCTCACCGAGTATTCCGGCTTCCTCCCACAGTCCAAAGACATGCATGCTAGGTTAAATGGACACTCTAAATTCTCCCTAGGAGTGAGTGTGTGCGTGAGTGGTTGTCTGTCTTGTCTCTCTCCAGGTCGACAGACTGCGACCTGTCCAGGGTTTGCCTCTCCATAGGATAGGCTCCAGCACACCCGCGACCCACTTGGATTAAGCGGTTCAGAAAATGGATGGATGGATGTTTGAAACCAATATGAAACCATTATAGGCTTTACAGATGTCAGCAATATGCAGATCTTTATTCACAGTTACAAAATCCTTTCTTGACAAGTTGAAATAAAAGGTTTTAAGAGAGAAGAAAGGAAGTGACACAGTCATCCTGACGCATTCATTCCTTTACAAAAGGTTTCTTTACTAAAAGTACCATAAGGCTACTGTAATACAGCTTAGTTTATGCAATCATTCAATGTTCAAACTTTTAAACTCATGTGCCAAACTTAGGTTTCTCAGGCAGATTTGTATCAGGTTAGGTGCATGTTCTTTTAACACTCCTGGGTCTGTGATCTTTAGTAAAATTGTAGTTTTTTGCAATTAAAGAAGTTCAGTTTGTTCACATACAAATTTATCACATCACATGTGGAATTATGAAAGCATTTTCAAATATTTATTAGAGTTAAAAGAACAATTAACATTCCAGTTCCCAACCATCAGTCACCTCATCTGGAGTCCTGCACCAATCACAAACGTTTCCCTCTGCCTTCAGATATAACGTGCTCCGGTGCGGCGAGGGTGTACCACTCCGACCACCCACCATCGTACACATACACCCCCGGGTGTCCGCACTCGTGCGCTGCCAGTGACACATGGCACGCTGTTACAGCAGAGCCACATGAGACACATATGGGACGGCTGAGATCTACGCCAGCGTGGACGAAGAGATCCTTGAGTTGCTCTTTGGGAAGGAAGTGACCAGAGGAGGTCAGCAAGGAGTGGAAAGGAATGTTGATGGAACCAGGGATGTGGCCTGGCTCGGTATCTGTCAATCAGAAAAGGAAAAGACATCAATAACAAAGATTGAAGTTACACAAGAGGCTTGCTAAATCAATTCGAGTTGACTTTTGAAACCACATTTTAAAAATTGATAAAAAGGCAAAAACCTAAAACCGGCCTGTTCTAACCAGACAGCAGGCTGTAAACAACATCACAATATTCAGTTTTTATTCATTATATATTGAATAATTAAAATGTTTTGCTCTAAACTTTGTCAGCATTGGTAGGTGATAGCAAAGAGAAGCAATGTTTTTATATAAGCTCTTTTAAATTCAATTTTTCACCTTTTCCTCTGAGTATTATCTAGATAGTTAAGTCAGAAAAACAGCTCTCATACAAGTCCTGCTCATCGTCCCCACAGCACAGAGAGCTGAACGTTAACAGTCAGCTCGGTCAAACTTTCTCAGCAGAACTTCTTATTATTCACTGTTAAGATTAACATATTTAAGCCCAGACTAAATCTAGTTTAGATTGTTCATGTTAGATTAAAATTCAAACAAATTTATTTTTAAAGCACCTTTCAGGCCTAGGCAACTCAAAGTGCTTTACATTAAAAACAATGTATGGATAAAAGAACTAAAAACTGAATTCACGCAATAAATTTAAGAACACAAACGTAATCAATACTGTCATACACAAACACACACACACACAAATATGAGAAAA
>JBAMHT010000017.1:774084-784582 GCA_037177075.1 Craterocephalus fluviatilis
CACATTAGGCTGATATTTGGGTCAAAAGTTACAGAGTATCCTTTTAAAGAGTTCCGGGATTAGTTTGTGATAAGTAAATACAGAGGAATGCACTTTCTAAAGGAAAGAAATGCAGTAATGCTTTCTTTCCCAGCAGTTGTTGACTGTCACATCTTCACAACAAACTTTCTTGTACTGAATATTTTTTACTCAAAGAGCTATATTTATTATCCTTTTGACTGACTAAGTGCAGAGTCACCGAAGATGGGAGAATATGTGGATGAATGGAAAGATGGGGCATCTGTAGAAATAAGTCTTGTGCTGCTTTTTCATTTAATGAACCCAGTCAGAACAGTTTCTCATCAGGAACGATCTCCCACTGAGTTGTAAACAAGATTTAAATTGAAATATTCTTTAAAGGAAAAAATCTATTCTTTTTTAGATTTTAGAATTGACAGTCTAAAGTCACTGATTGGTCAGACACAAAATCAACATTTTGAAGAGAGGGCTCCAAAGTGGCTATTCGATATGTGGAATTACCCTGCCAGAGTTAGTCATACGTTCTGTCTTCACTGTCATTAAAGGCCATTATCTTTTGTTATTGTTGTTCCTTTTATTTATTGGTGAAGACAGGAAAACTATATCTTGAAATTTGTCTTTGTTAGTTTTTTACAGCTTATGTTGTCGATAAGTTTCAGAGACAGAAGCTTCAGGCATCCAGTATTTGGGTAAAAACTAAGAGAAAGATGTTTTAAAGGTTGTCAGTCTTAATGTGAGTATCCTCCAGGCTTTATATGCTACCATGCTCCAATTCAGCTTATTTAAATTAAATAGATCCAACATATTGTCAGGGTTTTGTTGCAAACATCTAAGACCTTCAGGACATTGGCCCTGAACGGCTGAAGTTAAATAACCATGGTGTAAGTCATGGATGCGAAGCAACTGCGTGACTTTTATCAATATCGATCAAAATCAGTGAAACATTTTCTAGCCTTTGGCACAAAGGATTAACCCAGTTAAGAGCTGATGACACAGTTCTCTTTGTTAGGTTGTTATTAACTCTGCACTAAATGATAGAAGCTCATCTGGTCATGAGGTAATGTTTTCATAAGGACATGTGAAAAAAAACTTGTTTCACTGTGTATGGAAAGGAGACTAAAGTTTTTATTTAATCCTTCACTTGGGGGGCTGTTTGTGAGTATGTGTGTGTGTCAATAAAGAGTGTGTGTGTGTATGGATGGATGGTGTCAGTGTTTATGTTAGAGAGTACATAAAAGGCATGCAAATCCACTGTTCCCTGGTTTTTTCTCCATCATCCGTCAGCAGCCAGTTGACGTTCCTGCTGGGCTTTCCACCCTCCCCTTTCTGCTGCATTTTTATTTTCCTCAGCAGTTAATGTGACCTATACTTCATTTGAGAAGGATGTGATGTGACAGGAGAAGGCAGTGAGGGGTAAACCAGATCAACCTGTGGAGAAAGAAGCTACAGGAGCTCAGGAAGAGTTAGATGGATTTATTAGTTTTTCCTGATAGTGGCCTTTTGATTAAAGATGGGTAAGGAGCCAGCGAGTGTGTGTGTGGTGCCTGTAGCCTGAAAAACCCTGCAGTAAAATGTGTTGTATTTATTGTCTTTTAACAAGATCCGATTCAGTACATTTTGTATCATTGAACTTTATGAAAGCTGTTTCCCATCCAACCAGACAGCTCTGCAAATATTTGGCTCTGATTTCTTGTTATTCTGCAACAACATGAAAGTGGTCACAAATTAAGAGAAAATGGCATTTGCTGGCAGGTTTGTGATAATTGGGGATGTTTCGATGCCAATTTTTTGTAGCCGATACTGATTCCAATGCCTGTGGTTTTGGTGTCTGCCGATATCGAGCATTGATCCAATACTAGTTTTATTGTATCAAGAGATCAATCAAATATATTATTCAAATAAATTATTTGTACTGTGGATATGTTTTTTATTATCTTTCAATTCCCTAACATATGTTAAATAATGATCTGTAAAATCTTTTATTTTTTCCCACATTCTGTTATTTCCATTACATTTTTGGGGAATCCATTTTATTTCTACCTTTTACTCCCAAATTATGACCAAAAACAGCATGTTTTTAATGTAAATGACAAAATGTAAACAAATTAAAAAGGCATTAGGCCCAACTCTAGTGACAATCAGCAGTTTTATCACAACAGCGTCTGCACTGATGTGATGTGCTGTGATGGGAATGAGCTTCAGTGGTCCTTACTCCAACATTTGTCCTTTTTAATTATCTTTACATATTTAATATGTGAGTAGCGGAGATAATGCCGTGACTATCCATTGCAGCATAATGTTGTGTTACCATTAAGATTTCTTATCAACATCTTATAAGCTCCAACCATCTGAATCCGTGATTCAAGCAGGGCTGTAAATGTTTATAACCCTGATCTATCTGTAAAAGTGCAGAAGGGCTCAAAGGTCAAAGATACAGCTCATACTTCCCACCCCAAGATAGCATGTAGCCTGTTGAATGTCATTTTTCTTGATTAGCTGAAATTTAATTGGTTTCCAATGTGGATGCATTAATGGCCACATATTAGGTTGTACCATCACTCACAAAGATATTAAAAATGGAAGATAAAGGTCAGATTTGGTTCAGCGTCAAAGACAACTGTTGTTTTGAGCCTGCCAAGCAGAGCACCATTCCCATCATGGGGTTGGCATAATTGATAAATTTAAAGTTAACATGAGGTTTTGTTTTAACTTTGCAGTAAAGAACATGAGGTTAGGGTAGGATGGAGCAGTGATGGTTAAAAGAAGCCTCTTTCACTGAAGCAGCATTTCATGTTCATGGTTAATGTTTTGTGGAGGAATCGGTAAAGCTGAGCTACTCCCCTTCAAACAGACTTTGTAGTTCTGACTTTTTTCAGTGTATAATGATTATCCCTTCCAGACTTGTAGATGATAAAAAAATAAAATAATAGGGCTGTACAGTAGTTTGGAGGTTCCTGGTTCAAAACATCTTAGTTTGCATTCCCTCCAGGTTAGAGCTGGAGTTACTTTTTGTATCTACTACAATACATGGGGCAATTAGGGGAGGCATGGTGTGACGAGGGGTTAAATAGATTAAACTTTTGTTTACTTTTATAACTACTTTTACTTGCCATGGGATCGGTCTTGATATGGACACAGGTCCAAGAACTGCTCTAGAGACTCAGGTGTTTTTATTCTGAGAAACTCATCCATAACAGGCACTAAAGCTCTCTGACTGTCATGTTAATACTCCAAACAATAGGTGTGATATGTGATGAATGAAATGTGAAAAAGGAAGTGATGGTTAAGAACAACCAAGGGAATATACTGTACAGGCAGCAAATTTAAAAGGATTAAAGCCTTTTTAACTTTGTCTCACTAGTGTGTGAAATACAATGTGGAAAGCAGATACAAATACAAAGGAAATTAATTTTATATACATATTATGTCAGTACACTGAGTTTTGAAAGTAAAACATTTTTTCTTATTTAAATTGATATGTGAACATATTTCATATTTGTGTATCTTTGTTCAAGATTTTTTTTATATGTAATTGTAAAACAATTTGTGAGAATTTTTCTTTTTCTGTTAGTGTTATGACCAAATGTCATGGAAACGTTGATGCAAAAAAAGTACATTATCATGGTGAAAAAAAAAATTAACCTAGCCTGATATTTTAAGTGCTGCTACCGGCAAATAAATTCACCATTTCTTCATTCTCAAACATGCTTTCAGCACTGCTGCGACTTCTTCTAGGAGCTACATCTTTTTTTCGGGAAACAAATCAGTGCTACCGCTTCAGATAAAAGTACTGGATAAAACCAGGAAGCTCTCAGCACATAGCTCAACATGTTTGTGGTCCTTGATAAAATGCAAAGAGCAAAGGAGTTAAAGAAAATGTTTTCTTATATGAGCTGCAACAGACTGAGAAAATCTTTTGGTGTTTTCTTTCTCACCTCAGAATAAAGGCTATATTTCGATGGTGGCCTTGGATATATGTTTTTCTGTCGGCACACAGCTTAAATAGAGGGAAGCCGAATTGAAGGCAGGTTAGGGGTAAAAGTGGTTTGCTAATGGAAACGAAATGGCTTCATTTGTTCACATCTTCAGCCCATCTTCCCCTTTTACAGTAAGCGTCGCCCTGCTAAAGCTCTTTCATTGAAAACTCTGTGGAAGAGCATGCATTGAAAACATTTAACATTGCTAAATGGAGTCTTGTCAAAGCAGGGTGGCCGCGGGGTCCTTAAAAAGTCTTAAATTTCGTCTTTGTAAAATAAGGCCTTAAAAAGTCTTAAATTTCAAACTCAATGTCTTAAATTAGTGAGTCTTAACTCTAGGGGCTGAATCATTCCGTCATCCCTGAGTTGAACTTCATAAAAAAAAAAAATAAAAAAAAAATCCGGGAAAAAATATACAGACCCATGAAATTTTGGCTTTACGAGCACCCATTGTTGCACTCGCGGCCGCCGTCGAATTTTCATGCGGGCTGCGTGCGTTAAATCCATATCTAGTTAGTACTGCCTCTGGTCTGGTCAGATTGAGAAACGGGGAAGTGTAAGTTTAGTGTGTTTTAGGCTGTTTTGTCACTTCCAGTCTAGACTCGTAAATATGCTTGATTAATTCGTTTTTATGGAATTACCCCATTTACAACATAATATACCGTGTATAACAGCCCTCAGCCACCATGAATATCTTGGGTCTTAGAGCAATTTCTGGCTAAACTTACACTTCCCAATTTCTCAATCTGAGCAGACCAGAAACAGTACTCACTAGATTTAACGCACGCAGCCCGCATGAAAATATGACGGCGGAGCGAGGTCAACCATGGGGGCTCGTAAAGCCTAAAATCCATGGTTCTGTAATTTTTTTCCCCGATTAATTTTTTTTTTCCGAAGGTCAACACAGTTAAGATCCACCAATTTAAGACATTTGAGTTGGTAATTTAAGACAATTTATGACTTTTTAAGGCCTTATTTGACAAAAATTAAATTTAAGACAAATTAAGACTTTTTAAGGACCCGCGGCCACCCTGTCATGGCGTATGTTTTGACTGGTGTGACTTATAACACGGAGCAGCTCATAATCCAGAAGACAGGATAAGTCTTTGGGTCGTACCTGCAGACAGCTTGTCCACGGTGTCGTAGAGAGCGTGCGCCGGCTCCTGTGTGCAGCAGTGAAACTGCTCCATCTGGATAGACTCTACTTTGCCGTCCAGCTTCAGATTGAACACCTCGATGTGTCCGGGGAGGAAGGGGACGATGCTGGGCGCGGTGGCCATGGAGTGGGAGATATCGATAAGGCCTGCCGCAGACATCCACGGTCAGACCATGCCAAGTTACAAAAGAAAAATATATTCAAGCAGAAGTTCTTACCTTTGGCTTCTGAGCAGACGGCCAGGAACCCGTTGTCTGTGAGGAACTTGAACATGGGCCGCACACCGTACGTGTCCCTCCCCAGCGCCACTTTTCTGCTGGCGGTGTCCAGCAGGATGAAAGCAAACACGCCGTCCAGCAGGGAGGCCATCTTCTTCACGCCAAACTTATCATACAAGTGCAGCAAAACCTCACCGTCCATCTTGGTTTGGAAGTCAAAGTCGAACTCCTTCCGCAGCTGGAGGACGAAAACAGCAGTTTTAGAGGAAATCTACCGCAGAAGAAGAAGAAGAAGTGGGAGCAAGTCTTACTTTGTGGTGGTTGTAAATCTCTCCGTTGTAGCAGAGCCAGAGGTAGGGGAACTTCTTGACGCGCAGCGGCTGCATGCCGTACAGCTGGTCCACGATGGCCAGACGATGGAAGCCGAAGCAGCAGTTGGTGAAGCCGTTGACGTTCTCGAAGCGGAAAGCATCGGGGCCCCTGTGGGCGATCTTCATGGCGCACGTGCACTGAGTGGACAGGCACTCATCGCTGCCGAACAAAGCCCAGATCCCACACATTTTCACACCTGGGGGGCAGAAAGTTCGGTCATATGTGGGTGTGAGGACCAAGTCAGAATACCTGCTGATGCAAAGTATCTTTCCCACATCCTTCCTCCGATGACGGGACTCAGATCTAACAGCCTCCAAACCTGCAGATGCACAACACGCACAGCAGGTCTCTTTCTCACACACACTTACACAGCACCGGCCAAATGTCGGTTCTGATAAGTTTTGCAGAGTTAAAGGTTCATTCAGACCAAATGCGATTTTGATGTCAAGGGTGTCAGCTCGACATTTAAAACCTACGGCGCATCAAGCTTTGAGATTTTGAGCGTTGGACATGCAAAACGCGCGATAAGGGCGTGGGACACTGGAGTTGGAAAGGTTGTTTTTACAGCTTGACGGGTCATCCATCCGGAAAAAAATTAGCCAAGTTCCTTTTCTTTGGTAATATGTCGTGGCGAACATACCGTTGATCCGACCCTAACCCTGCTAGAGCGCTTGCCCTTTGGACTGAGAAAGTACCCATAAAGTAATTATTTTAAATAGAGCACACACTGTAGTGATGTGATAATCTACATCCCTCCCCCTCCACACACACCTACGCAGTGCGCATCTCTTCATCTTTCAACATAAACTCACTAAAACAAACGGAGGCACGTAGCAGTATTACTGCCGCATTTCCTCCTTGGCCACCATCCAAGTAACACATTTTAAATGAACACAGTGTATTGCCTCCCTAAGACTGATGAACCAAGTCATTTGTCTCAGTTGCAAAGTAGCTTCTGTTTCAGCTGAAACTAAATTAGGCCACAGCCATCTTAAAATTAAATATGGTGGTTATAAATAAACCATACAGTTATTTATTTAATATATGTAATATATAAGCACTGAGGACAGTGTAGCTGTACAGTCAGAGCAACTGAAAAATACTGGGGAGCTGGATTTAATGAGCGTACATCAGAAAAAGCAAAGAAAAGAATAAACACCCTAAATACGCAGCATCTGCTGCAATCAAATGATACTGCAGACTGAAAGAAAATTTGAGAATTAATTCAATGAAAACATTAAAATTCTTTAACTAAAATCTCATAATGCCCAGACTTTTGCTTATATAATTTGTTAACTCCTAGAATAAAAGGACCCCCAGTTCCATTGCTGCACAAGACGCCATTATATTTCAATGCCCACCCGTCCCAAACTGTCTCTGCACGCCACTGGTGCGTGGCCACAACTTTTGTTGTGATGCGGCTGTGGGCTGGCATGTGTGGCATCTTCCCGAGACAAAACCCAACTGTCTTTCCTTCTAAAAGTTTAATATCAGCTAAACATGAAGTGCGTTACTTTAGTGTTGACTGTAAAAGACTGCCTCAGTGTGGCACGTGTTTAGGTGTAGTTTTCATTCAGCGCGTGGAAATTCCATCAATGTACAATTCCAGTTAAAAACTCACAAAGTTAAACGTACTCTCCACTAACCATAAGCTGACGCACAACAGCGTGGTTCGAAAGCACAGCCAGGGTTTTTATTTTATATCTTTTTTAATTCCGACGCAAAAAGAGCGAGCGTTTTGCACCACAATGTAATTGGTGACGTTAAACCGGTTTTTCCTTAATTCATCCACCTCGTGGTCCTTATCATGAGACAGTGATTTAAGGATTTCGCCGAAACACGACGCTATTTGGAGGTTAGTTATTAAGCCGAATTTTTATTAACATAATCCTAAATCGCTAAAAGGCTAAAAATACAGCTATGAATGAGCGCATATGGTTAAAAAATCAAAATACATTGGATTCAAACTGAGGAAACTCGTTCGCTCTGGCAGGATTCCGCAAATATTTTATTTTATGTATTTATTTTTTTTACCAGTAAAGGAAGATTAAAATGTTTTCCAAGTTATCAAACTCACCGCTCCGTTGTAATGATTATCCGTGAATAGTTGTTCAAACTGGACTGACACTCGGTTTTATTCAGAGGTTAAACTGACGCAACCGTTCTCAGACAAGGCAGGCAGCACGTGGGACACCGGAAGTTTTAACAATAAAAGCATAAACATTAACAGCTCCTTGACTGTAGTATGAATGAATGAATGAATGAATGAATGAATGAATGAATGAGCGCTGAAATAATACAGATTTTGTGGGCAGAATTATTACGTTTATTTTGTGGCACATCAATGTGCAAATGTGTTAAGATGATAGATTCTTAATTAAAAGGCAACCCCAACTAACAGTATTCTTCAGGGATCACTTATATATGTAGCTATTTTGAACAAATTTAATTCTTCTTCTTGCTCATAAACTTAAAGGAGAAAATTAAAAAGTAGCTGCTTTTCCGAATTTGTGCCAGCATTTTTTACAAGAAAAAAAAACAATTTTCAAGATTATTGGTTTTGTTTTATTTCTCACTTCTTCATTTGTCCCCTGCTTAAGCTATTGGATATTTATGAATACATTTTACAAAAATCTTTACTTTTCAATTAGATCCCTAAGAAAAAGGAAAATAGGCAAGTTTCTCACATTCAACACATTAATTGTTAGACGAATTAACAAAAACTGCAGATGGTTCACTTTTCTTTTTGTAAAATGATGGCGTTAATTAAAACAAATGTTTTTTTGCGTGTTTGTTTGTTTTTTTATGTTTTTTTTAAACTTTCGAACAAAATCGTTTGCTGTGATTTTATTTTAAAGGAGTTGGGACTTGGCCTTTTTTTTCAATTTCCGGTGACGTACCGTTTCACTCAGAAACTGCAACAAAAACTTACATTGCATCATCTGCTGCATTAAGTGGCACATTTATTAATGAAATCTTACTTAAATTAAAGTTTAGAGGCGAAGCTGCAAAAAAAGTAAACTGTTTTTTAAACCAGTTTTGTTTTACTCCTTTTTTTACTCAATATTATTCCAGTCCTTGGCTGCCAACTCTCACGCATTGGCCGTGAGACTCACGCATTTGAGGGGTTTCTATGGGGCCATTATTGTAGCAATATTATCTACAAATCCGTCTGAAGAGTTACAAATGCGTGTAGAGAATTACAAATGCGTGTGGAGAGTTGTGTGTCCGTATCTTAATTTGTGTGTGCACAGTTGGATTTGCAAATGCGTAAATAAATCCACAAATGTGTGATGAGATTTGTGTGTCTGTACAAGAATCTGCAAATGTGTAAAACAACTTGTGTATAACCCGGTTTGCAAATGCGTAAAAAAAATCCACAAATCTGTATTGAAAGTTGCAAATGTGTAGACCGATCTGTAAATGTGTGCTAAGATCTACACATGTGTAGACCGATCTGTATCCACACAGAGACGTGAATGTCTGGAGTATTTCAGCTACAAGACCCAGAAATACAGTCAAATCCTTGGTTACAAGTCAAGCAGCTTCGGGATTGGCTCTTTCTGCACACGTGGATTTTGCTACACTTGTTCCGTGAGAAATCCACAAATGCGTGTCAGGATCTCGTATCCGTAACGTCGGGGCTATCCTGCCCTGGGCGCAGGCTGCCTCATTACAGTGGCCTTCGGTTTCTGCTAAGTCTGTCCTTTACTGAGGTAACAGCTTCGCCAAAGCAAGGAAAGGTGGCTGCAACAGCGAGGCCGTTTAGAGAACAATAACAAAAAATAAACTTTGCTTACTCTCGAAATTGAGTGTATCTGAAATTCACCGCGATCCGACAGATACGTCCCAGTGAAAGCCACATTATTAAGTCTTAATGATTCCTACTGATAGCACATACACCTTTCTCCCGGAGGACCGTGGTTCAATCCCCGCGTGACCCAACTATTGGGTCTAACACTTTTCAGCTACTCTTCACTTTTGCAGATTCTTGTACGGACACACAAATCCCATCACAGATAATATTGCTACAATACTGGCCCCATATGTGGAGGTGGGACGGACGGGTGGAGGTGGGACAGACGGGTGGAGGTGGGACAGGTGGAGTTAAAACGGGTGGAGGTGATCTGGCTGTGCTCCTGCCCCAGATGGACGCTAAGAACCGGAGCTGCGTGGTGTCGGCGCACGCCGGCGGGCAGCAGGTGCACCTGGTCGTGACGTTCCCGGCTCAGTATCCTAGCAACGCCGCTCCCAGCTTCCAGTTCGTTTCCCCGACGACCATCCCGTCCTCCATGAAGGACAAGATCCAGAAGGTAGGGCTCTGATTGGCTCGTTCTGTTACCGTGGCAATGAGGGGGCCCCCGATGCTACCGGGCCCCTGCCCTGACAGCGGACGCTGTGATTGGTCGTCTCCGTCTGCAGACTCTCAGAGACACGTCGCTGCAGAAGGTGAAGAGGAAGCAGAACTGCCTGGAGCCCTGCGTCCGCCAGCTGGTGGCCTGCCTGGAGTCACACACGGTACGTCCCGCTGCTGGGTCTGGTTCTGGGTCTGGTTCTGGTTCTGGTCCCGCTTCTGGTTCTGGTTCTGGGTCTGGTTCTGGTTCTGGTCCCGCTTCTGGTTCTGGTTCTGGGTCTGGTTCTGGTCCCGGTTCTGGTTCTGGTTCTGGGTCTGGTTCTGGGTCTGGTTCTGGTTCTGGTTCAGGTTCAGGTTCTGGTTCTGGTCCCGCTTCTGGTTCTGGTTCTGGTTCTGGGTCTGG
>JBAMHT010000017.1:1178813-1189726 GCA_037177075.1 Craterocephalus fluviatilis
ACCAGAAAGCGCCGCACTGGTTAGGGGGTACATCACTGAAAAAAAATTTAGTACCACTGGGTTAATGATAAGGGAGGAGAAAGGTTTTGGTTTCTAACTGGTTTCCTGCAGCGGAGCTGAATGAAGGTGCTTGTCCATGTAGAGGATGTTCAGTGTTTCCCTTTAGTTGTAAATTTTGATTAAATTGGGCTACAAAATCCATTTTTGGTTTTCATTGTGCAGAAACTGATCTGTTGAGCTTCAGCTCTTTCACTTGTGACAAATCTAATTTTCAGCTGTGATTTTTACCAAAGAAAATACATTTTTATATTGGGGTTCCCTTCATCTTATAAGGTTCATTTACTACTTTAGAGTCAATAAACAATTGTGTCAATTACCCCAGTAATTACATGTTAACCCTGTTTTCTGCAGCACGCTTTCACACAAGAGCTGATTATGGTGGATAAAATAGTTTAATTGGTGAAAAAGCCTGGAGGCAGTTTTAAGCTTCATTAAGGGGCTGATAGAGCATCATGGAACAGAAGTGTCAGGCTCATCTTTGGCTTATTTGGGAGCAGATGCGTGTTGTGCTGAATGCAAATGCGCCGCAATTACCAAGGTAATTTTGTGCTTTGCAACTAATGAGATTTATAAAGCCAGCTTCTTCTAATCTGACATTATCGCCTCAATAACTGTCGACGACGTCCACGGCACATGATCATTTATATCATATCTGGAAACTAATCACTCTGTCAGGCTTTTTGTCTTGAGGTTTAATCTGCTTTACGGGATTACCAGCACTTGTGATGAATACCATTTAAATGAGAATGAAGAGGATGAGCAAAACTGTAAAAGAAGATGGTTTTTTGTTTTGTTTTTCTTTAGATTTGGAACAAAAGCAACTTTTTTAAAGGGTGGGATCTTCACTATTGACTTTTTTACCAACCCAGATGGAAACTCTATTTTTTAAAAGGTTTTTTTAAGTTATAAAGCTAATTTTGCTATTGGATTATGGTTTTCTTAGTTTATATTGTGGAGTTTGAGATTTATAGTCAGAATAGATGGACTTGAATCTTTCTGTATCTACATTTGAAATAGATAATTAATACAAGTTTTTTTCATTAACATTTGTTATCAATGTTTGAACCTGCACGAGAAACCCTATGATTAATTTGTTGTTGTGGTTTTTTTTCATATGTTCTGACCAACCACTTTCTAATTTGAGGTAATTTGGGGTAATTTATGTTTATCCAAATCTTAATAAATGAATATTAGTGGACTGCTTACTTACAGAGAATCAAACAAGGTGATGGATTTGCAATTTAAACCAATTTAAACAGTTTCCCGGCAGTTTTTAGGCTCTAATCCATTGCTTCTTAGTTACACTACATCCATGAAGTAAATATCTACACCTACGGGGACAATACTAACGATTTTTTAAGTCAAACTAACGCATAATCCCGCACATTATTGGTATTGATCGTCTCTTCTTCTTTTCATAAAGACTTTATAGTGCAAATCGGCTGCAGTTTGAGGGTTTCAGTTAAGTACGAGCAGCAGGGATTTTAAAGCCCGAAGTTGCACGCATCTTCGTCCACATTCGGCCATGTGTTCACACATTCACATGCTGCACATTTCAGGTATGTGCCCTCGTAGGGCGGCACAACGGAGATTAAATTCACATTTGAGCTTTTTCTTGAATAAACAGCCAAAAAAAGTTGAGTTTTTTATTTCACCTGTTTGTCACACGTTTTTTATCAAGTAATTAATCAAAAACCTGATTATTGTCCTTTCTAGCTTATTTAAACTAAATTTGTCATGATGTTTTTCTTCCTAATTTAATAGATAAATATATTTAACCATAAGCACACAATTGAAATATTTTTTTTTAAATAATCAACCACTGTGACCTAACCATGAGGCTTATCCTCTCATTATTGAAGGAACCCTAATCAATATGGCTTGTGTCTAGGTTAATAAGTATATTATGTGAAACAGATCACGCACTGTGGCTCCGACGCGTCTGACGATGTGGGGAAAACAAAGTTAAAGAAACAAATCCAAGACTAAATTCAAAGAATGCTTGAAAATTTTTGTTTTTTCTATTATTGTAGTTTAAATAAATATCAGCAAAAATATTCTTTTTAAAAATAAAACCCTTGCCTGAACTTTATGTGCAGCTCTGGTATTATGTAGATAGTTAACAGGAATAATTACATGGCGCAGACTTAAGGAGGCTTGTTTGCGGATTCAGTTCTAAATATCCGAAGGATAAGTGACGGGCTTATTACACAAAGTTTAGAGGTTTAGAGAAGTTCTCTGGGTTAAAGGAACTGCTCCTTCATGAGATGTTTTGCCTCTCTGTGCTCATGTTGAAGCTGAATTTTGGTTCTCTGGAGCCGATTGTGTCACACTGGAGGTTATGTGATGGGACTTCCTGTAGGTGCAGCATGCAAAGGTCTTAATCTGTCCATTGCCAGTGGAAGTGGCCCATCTCGGATTTGTGGAATGTCAGATTAGAGCTCTGCGTCGTCATAAATCTCTGCTTGCCAATTCGACCGGGTGGTGGCGGGTGGGGCGGCTGCAAGGTGTCGTCTGTGGGCTGTGGATTTGCTGGATAAAGCGTTTCTGCTGGTACTTGGCTCAACTTCATGGAGTTGTTTTAAGACCAGGACTAGTTGCTGCTTCATGTAACGTCCACACCCGGATCAGATTTTTACATTTTAAGAGCAGAGCCCAGATTTTTTTTAGATTTTTTGTTTTATGGTGCTCCGCTCGGGCTGTCCATGATGAACTTCTGCATACAAGACATGTACGAGATGCCTCACGGCGGGGTGGGAGGCTATCCTGTGCAGAGTGGAGGGGAGCACTGCATGTATCCGAGCGAGGGGCCCGGGTACGGACACTATGAACCCCAACCGCTGCACCATCCGCCCTGCATGGAGCAGGCTTGGCCCCCCAGCCAGCACTACTCCTGCTCCTACACCGCCGGCCCTTCGTCCTATAAGAACGAGTACTGCAGCATGGACGTCCCTCTGAGCCACTTCCACCACCAGCCTGAATATTACCCCGAGATCAAACCGGACTTTTCACACCTGCAGTGGATGCAGGGGGCCCACAGGAAAGGTATGACGTGTGGACTGTGATTATGTGGTCGGCACGGTTACAGGAGCGCGGAAAGCATTGACCGGATGGGTTTCCCGTGTCGTGGGACTAGATGTGAAAGATATTTCCCTGTTTCCTTTCCTGATGACTCGACTCCGATGTGAGACACCTCCTGCTCGATCAATGGATCAATGATGTCTGGCTTTTTCAAATTAAGTCTGAGAAGCGTGAAGCAACGACTTAAGGCGTCATGCGGTTTTAGGTCTGAGGAGGACTTTAGGGTGCAGGCAGGGCTCGGACACGTATTGATTAGCTGCTAAGCAACAGAAGGTTGATGGAAAATTATTCTTTTTTTTTTTCTTTTGACGAAACCTAAAAAAAAAGATATTGATCAGTTCCTGCACCTCCAATCTCGGGATCTGCAGGAGCTCAAAGTACTGATCTCATTAATCCCAACAGCAAAGACCAGGCCAGGTGTTACCTCAGGGACTTCACTGGAAGCAACAGCTCTATTTGAGGAAACTATATACTGTATATATAGCCTCCCTTTAAAGAAGGAAATAAATCAGTTGTCATTGAAATGAGCTGAAACTGACAAAAATAATGATATATCAAATATTTTATGAAAATAGTCAAATTGTTATTTAAAAGTGGTTCAATAGAAATCTTGAAAATGATTAAAAATAATATTTAGCTGAACAGCTGTTTTGAGGAGATCACTGCCGTCATTTGTTTCCTCTCCATCAGACTTCTACAACTGTCCACAGGTATTCTACACTGTTCATCAGCAAAGCCCTTTCATTGGTCCTGAACCATAATGTTTGTTTGGTTTTTATTAGTTTTTCAGTTCAGTTGAATATATATATATATATATATATATATATATACATACATATATATATATATACATATATAATCATTACTATCACTATTATTACAATTATTAATTTACCTGTTTCTTTTCCGTAATGTATCCTTATTAAGTCGGTTGTGTTGGGGACTTTAATTGCTACATTAAGTAATAATAAAAGTAAAATTCAGAAAGTTCAAATATACTCAACAAAAACTGAAATATAAATTTAGTTTGTATAAAAGTCTGAAATTATCCGTGTGTTTTCTCTGCAGGGTACATACCGAGTTACCTAGATAAGGATGAGCTCTGTGTCGTGTGCGGGGACAAAGCCACCGGCTATCACTATCGCTGCATCACCTGCGAAGGTTGCAAGGTAACGCAAGCACCTTACTGGCTTACTGGTTTCCATGCCGTGAGCTGTGCTGACCCAGTTACTGCCATGTATGCAGGGATTCTTCAGGCGTACAATCCAGAAAAATCTCAACCCAACCTACGCTTGTAAGTATGAGGGGAAGTGTGTTATCGACAAAGTGACCAGAAACCAGTGCCAAGAATGTCGCTTCAAGAAGTGCATTGCAGTGGGGATGGCAACAGACTGTGAGTCCACAAACACACATCACCTTTAGCATCTAAACTCCTAGAAAAGAGCTTATTTTTTATCATTTTTGCAGGCAACTAACAGTTTTTCACCTTTTCTTCAAGAACTAGTGATATAAGATAAACTGGTAATAAAATGCATCATTTACAGATGTTTTGCTTCGGTTTTTTTCGTTTTCTAACTTTCTGAGCACTGATTTGAGGCCAAGCTTTCACAAAGACAGAACGGACCCGTTTAATTACGTTTCAAATCGAAAATAAACATGGCTGACATGTGAAACCTTTCTTTGTTGTTGCTGTTGTAAAGTATCTAAGTATCAAAGTATCCACCCCCCCTCCCGCCCCACATCCCTTTGTCTTCCCTTTCTGCCTCCCATCTTTTTCGCTCCAGTGGTGTTGGACGACAGCAAGCGACTGGCCAAGCGGAAGCTAATCGAGGAGAACCGGGAGCGCCGGCGTCGGGAGGAACTGCAGAAGACGGTGTGGGACCGACTGGAGCCCACCCAGGAGGAGTGGGACCTCATCCGGATGGTGACCGAAGCCCACATGGCCACCAATGCCCAGGGCAACCACTGGAAGCAGAAGCGAAAATTCCTGGTGAGATATCCTCCTCCCTCCCTGCGTCGGGCCGGCCGGCATCGCCACAGCCTCCATTGTATCGATTACCCGCCTTGTTGGCACACACACACACACACACCCTCCCCTCTCCAACCCGTGCGCCTCCCCCCATCCCCCTTCCTCCACAACCGCTGTTCCACTGCTCCCCGTGTTAATATGTACATGTGTTTTTGTTTTTGTTTTGTATCTCCTTGTAGAGTGAGGAGAATTAGCTGGACGATGGAGAAAAGCGTTCCTGAACGCAGCAGCGCTAATTTAAAATGGAACATCTTACTTTTGTTTTTATGTCTCCCTCCGCAACGACCCTTTAATGCCGCCACTAAAAACTTGATTTTTATCTGCTTTTATTTTCTCTCTCTGTCTTTCATCCCTTTCTTTTGATGTCACATCTCACCCTCGTTGTTTGCTTTTTAACTAATTTTGCCTTTTTCTTCTGTTTAAGACTAATTGCTTTTTCAGATTAAATATCTGTCAGCAGTAAACTTTGTTTTTGGGTTTCTATGGCAGGATGTGAAATGAAAAACCACCATCGATCGTGATTAATCGCAATGAAAAAACTTAAAAAACAGGAAATTTAACATTTATTTTGCGTCTTTAAATAAAATAAAGGACAAATCTAATCTTAATTTCTCTGAGAATTACAGATATTTTAAAGCAGGTTTTCTAATCCCACCATAGAAACTCATCCTGGCTTGTTTTCTGCTTGCACTCTTTCATCTGTCTTCAGTTTAACTTGTTTTCCTTTTAGTTGGCTTGACACGGGTTCTTCATTGAAACTTCACGATTCCTGTTGATTATCCAACAGGTCGAGGAAGCAATGCTTCTTAATGAAATAACATTTAATTTATTCTATACTTCTGACCAGAGTGCAGCGGGGGTGAAGGAGACAAAGGTAAGATGCTCTAGGACAGGAAGTGTTTGTTCCGTAAACACGTACTTTACATGCAAAATGCATGTGATAAACATTTCCATGTTTCCTCAAAGCTGCGCATATAAAAAATAAAAAACAAATGATCTTTTTGTTAAATTCCCTGTCTTCTAGGAAAAAATATATATACTTAAACGAAACATAGTTTTTGGTAAATGTATGTCCATACTGAGGCTGTTCCAGTAATAATAATAATAATAATTATTATTATTATTATATTAATAATAATTTTTAAAAAATGTTCAATAATCCTAATAAAGTTCTATAAAAGTGTCCAAAAAAAGTTATTATTAAAAAGATGTCCTTGTTTTTAAATGTTTAATTTTTTTGTTTACAATTTTAGTTTGAAATAAGAATGCAAATATAATTCTTGAATTCTTGTTTTTCTTTCAGCCTGAGGAATTTGGTCAAGCATCGATGGTCAATGCACCTGAAGGAAACAAAGTGGATATAGAAGCCTTCAGTCAGTTTACAAAAATTATCACCCCTGCCATAACCCGAGTGGTGGACTTCGCCAAAAAACTGCCTATGTTCTGTGAGGTGAGCTCATCAGTTTTAATTAGCTTTGTTTAGATAAATATAGAAGACAAGGGTCATGATATATAAGTTCATTAAATACATGCAACCATATTTGTGACAAGAAATATGTATAAAATATAATGATTTAAATATAGTTATCTCATAATGTGAATATTGTTTGAACTTAGTTTTAAGGTATTATGGCAGAATTTCAATGATAAGTTTCTTTTAAAAGATTTTAATCTGTGATATAATATGTCCTGTCTAAATTAACCCAAACTGAGTAAAGTACTTGAAGGTTTTAAAGGCTATACAGAATAGAAATAGTCTGTTCAATGGTAAAATGTCAAGTTCTTTTTTTAAATGGTTACATTATAATAATAAAAAAAACATTTCATTTAGGGTTTTATTTTTTGAATGTTGTATTTATTATAAACCATAAGTTTTTAAGTCGAAAAAGACATTCCATCTATTATATGTGTCTTAGATATATTTATTAGATAATGAAGAGAAATTGGAAGTAAATTTCAGTTATCAAATATAAAATTCTAATTCACAGCATGAGGCATCATGATTTCACACAATTCATATTATTATAAGGTAAATAATTATTTAGATTGGTTTGTATTTTATATCTAATTTGAAATTAATGAAATATCTTTAAGAATAAAATTTAAAGATATATTCTGTTAATATTATTTGAAACTTAACAACATAAATATTAATATAAAGTTCCAAAAACTGAATACCTTCTAAGTGAATTGAGATGTTTTGCTAACCATGTTTTCATTGTAGCAAAACGTATTTTCTGTGTTAGTTTTCACTAAAATGTTAAGAAACCAAGCAAGTTCTGGTATTTTATTTTATTTAATTCAAATCTGCATTTCTTAATTATTTTAGCGAATTTATTGATGTAAAAAGATGCGTACATGCTACTGGCCGGTTACACCCTTGTTCCCTCTTTCGTGCAGCTGCCTTGTGAAGACCAGATCATCCTGTTGAAAGGCTGCTGCATGGAGATCATGTCGCTGAGAGCAGCCGTTCGCTACGATCCAGAGAGCGAGACCCTCACGCTCAACGGTGAAATGGCGGTCACGCGGGATCAGCTTAAAAATGGCGGCCTGGGTGTCGTCTCTGACGCCATCTTTGACCTTGGTGTGTCGCTATCCTCCTTTAACTTGGATGACTCGGAGGTGGCTCTTCTGCAGGCCGTCATCCTGCTTTCATCCGGTAAGCAGCACATTCGTGTTCGTGAGCTGATTACCGGGCGGAAGGTTTGTTCTGGGGCCTTATTTTCTTATTTTAGCCCAGCATTACTCTTTATATACCTGCTAGCTGTTTATGCTGCTACCTCTCTAACATTGTTTTGAGTATGGTGAGTACGGCATATTTTAGAGGGGAAAAAGCTTCCACAGATTTCAAATGGCCATTGGACCAGTTTATAATATATATCAGTTTGTAAGTAATGTTGAGGTCATTCAGACTACTCTTGGGAAAGAGCTTCAGTCAGTCAGTGGCTGGTTGATAACAAACTTTCTCTACATCTGGGTAAAACTGAGTCTCTTCTATTTGGAACAAAAAGAAAGCTTGTAAAATCAAATGATCTAAAGGTAGTGTGTAATGGAACTGAGGTAGTGGCTAAATCTGCAGTGTCTTATTTGGGTTTAACATTGCATCAGTCTCTTACAGGAGAATCTATTGCTTCTAGCGTTTTAGTTAAATGTGCCGGCAAATTAAAGTTTTAATTTTGCCAGACAGATCACTTGGGTTTTCCTGTAAAGAAGCTGCATTTACTGTCACTTGGATTATGCGTGTTCTGCTTGGTTTTTCTGGTATCAGTGTGAAACTAAAGAAAAAAATTCAAGTGCTGCAAAACAATCTGATCCGGTACCTTTTTGGTGCCCCCCCGAACTCACGTTGGAAGGGAGGAGTTTATCAAAGCTGGTTTGCTGCCAGTCCATCTTAAGAGTAGAGCAACTCAAATTAAATCATATATACAATATTATCATTGGTCATGCCCAAATTTATTTACATTCTCAAATTTATTTGGTCCATTCACAGCACAGTCACTTTACGAGAGCAGTTATTCGCTCCTGTACAGTCCCACCTTCATATAGGTGTTTTAAAAACAAGGTTAGGCAGTTTTCATGGAATAAGGTGAATATTTTTTAATGTTTGGCCCCAGTTTGTTTTTATTGTTGCTTTTGTTAATTGTTTTTATGTGTGATTGGTTTTTGAGGGTTGCATTCTTGCTCCTTTTTCTGTTTTAACACCAAGGAACATGCTGGAAATAAGTTTTTACTTTTGCATGATATCCTTTGGAGTGTTTTACTGTTCAGAAATAAATCAAATCAAATCAAATACCCAACAAGCAGGGTCCATCAATAAAGCTCGGCTTTGTTCTGGCCTGCACAGATTGTATGAATACTTACTTTTGACAAGAAATCCATAACAAACTGCAGTTCAATCAATTAATCACCATAATCATGGTGAGGAGCTTTGTCCAGCTCGCTTGGGTTTGGCTGCACGGCTACGTCTCCGTGTGACACGGCAACACGCCGAAGATCAATACTGCTCTGCTGTGGGTTTACATGCAAACGGAGCACCGGCTAACCGGCCCTTCTGTTCTGTCCTCTGCACTCATACAGTAACTACAAGGGTGAAAGGCTATGTGTTCATTAGAAATGGTTTCTATTGTTTCGTTTTTCATTTGTGCGGGAAAGATAGGCATATGCTTAATCATTATCATAATCTAAAATCAATCACTGGATGTTAATTTGCTGTGATAAATCAAATAATTCCACTTTATTCTTTTTAATTACTCTGTTTAATGCTTAATACCTGTTCTCACAACTAACTTTACTTTGGCAGATGAACATTTTTCATGTGGCTGGAAGGGCTGTATGAATGTATGTAAAAGTGAATTAATTACTCAAATACAGTCTGTTTACTACTTATATAGCAGTGCTTCATTATTATAAACCAGTTATGCACAGTTAAGTGTGCGATACACAAATTCCGGTAGGTAACGTACTTCACAAGTTAGAAGACATAGATAACATCACTCTGCAACACAGGCATAAAACTTTGACACAAATCTCACAAAAAATAAATTATTTAATATATTTATTCTGAACTAGTATTTGGTTAACAAATCTTTTAGAGGTATTTGAATCCACTGTTGAAACTTCACAAATTCCATTAACTTGCTGTAAACAGGCGTAGCGACTGTCGTTAGCTTTTATTTGGATGAGCTAAATTGGCTAATGCTAGTTGATGCTACTGAGTAGCCTTTGATGACAGAGTGTGCTAATGCTACTTGAAATTAACAAAAATGTGTACTTGTGTTCTTGTGAACTTCTGAAATGTCATCAGTTCATTGGGTGCTGTTGCAATACAGTCAACTTCAGATTCACGGAAATGTACAAGCCCCGCCCATTTTTTTCAGGAATGCATCAGTGGTGACACATTGATCACGTTTGAAAGTTGGTGGAGATATAAATAACAATATAGTATACTAATTAAAATTATACATTCCTATTGTTTTATGTTTGGATTGGAGGAAAAAAACATAGAAAAGTTGACAGATATGCTGCTAGCATAACTCCCACCCCCTCTCCATCAACTGTAAGCTAGTAAATGGCAGATAAAGCTAGGCAGTTGCTACGAAGCAGCCAGTGTGCTTACAGGTGAATATGGTAATTTTCTTTTTTCGAACTTTATTGAACAATAAAATTGTTACAAGTTCAAGTGACAATCTCCACTTTGCAATGAAATGAAGAAAAGAACATGCAGAATGCAAAGAAAAATGAAATAAACTCGTTGGATATGTGTAATTGGTGAATATGGTAATTAAATGTTTCAGTTGAAATTTTGTTGAAATTTTCATACTATGTGAACCACATAGTAAACATGGACAAATAAAACGCAACTCAACTCATGTGTTTTGTGTGCGAAACACTACTATTTTAAAGTTTTAAAATGTTAGCCTACTTCAATCTTGAGGCTAACATTAACTTGCATTTGTCTGGATGAGCCAACTGAACGCTGGTTAATGCTAACCAGTCACTGTTACGCTACCTGAATGTGTTGTTGCTACGTAGCTAACTGGCATTCTTTCGAATGAGCTAACTAGTCACACAAGTTAATGTTAGCCAGCAGCCATTAAGCGGGCAGAGTGTGCTAATGCTACCTAGCATTAAATGTCATCCATTTGCATGATTCTAAGTTAGTAAATGAAACTTAAAGGAATACTCCGCCCTCAGAATGATGTGCCTTCATTTGTTTACTCACCCTCATGCTGATTGAGACGTT